>JAQISU010000094.1:292500-427500 GCA_029339505.1 Unio delphinus
TTAATGCAGTAATCAATTTGAAGAAATGTATTTTACTCATTTTAAAATAGAATACTGATTTGGAATATGTTACGAAATATTATTCTTTGTTACTTAAAAAATACTTTATTTCAACATTGAATATAAACATGAAGCTTGTCGCGAATTCGTCCTTTACAATAAAAATTAACATAAATATAAATAAGTATGAATTCTTTTAAACAATTAAAAATTTCATTACAATACAAAGTAAAATAGAAGAATTCAGTAAACAATGTTGCAAACATGAACTTTACCGTTAAAATCTCAAACATTAAAAAAGTGCATATTCCTTAAAGAAATTACGAACATAGCAGTTCTTACCTGTAATTAGAGAAGCAAGTCTTTCTAACTTCAAAATTAAGGAACTGACGGTGCGCGGTCTACACCGCTGTTTGAGTGTGATCCAGACGCAACCACACGACCAAATATAGATAAGACCGTCCATGCTGTTGTTACATCATTCGACATAAAGATAATCTGCATTAACAATCGACTCACTAAATTGGAGTTCTACGAATGTGTAGTCTGTAGAAATCTATGTAGCTTTTTGAGAGCATTTTTCTTGCCGACTTTACAATGTGTACAAGAGAAATTTACAAATGCAGAGAGTTTTGCCTTTGCTCATAAAGGCCTACACTTTATTCCAATATTATATAGTTGTGATTTAGAAATAAATAAAATTAATCTTAATATATTGTAGGAGAAAATAACTTTAAAATAAACTAGTGAAAAATTACTTTAATACAATTAAAGAAAATGTCAGTCTCTGTCCTAACACATGGAGCACGGCAAGTAGATATCATACGTTTAACGTACAGAACAAACAAACGGAATTAAAAGTATGAACAAGAAAATGAGACACTTCAAATAAAGATAACATTCTTCAGATAAGAAAGAGTAATCTGAGAGTTCTTGTGTGTACCAGCAGAATAGAACAGAACAAAACTGAACACAATTTTTACTTATTATTAAATTGATGAAAGCAATATATAGCAATTGACTTAAGGATTCAAATGTATCGTAAGATACAGGATAAGTAATATCAAATATAATACAGATAACATTTAACGAAATAAATATCATAGCATCTTTCGTGCGTTAATAAGGGACATATTTCATGGTGTGATTTAGAAATGTGATATTTTAAAGATCGCCCTAGCCACGGATTAAAATGTCATATTTTGTACAACGGGATGAAATATGACCGATATTTACGCAGGAAAAGATTTTTCTAATCATACACAAATTCGCTTCTCAATCGAAGTTTTTTAAGATTAAAATTAACCCATCGGCACACGTACGCGCAATCTGTTTGGTAAAATTGCCTTAATTTCAGTCGGATTTATGGGATGATACGTTTTTCAACAAAAAAAAAACAGCCTGATATAACGGTATGTTTATGATGACATACTCTTTTTCAATAAATAAAATTGTTGCCCTTTTATAGATATTTTACATTTTCTGACTGCAAATGCAAGTCCAACTGAATAATGAAGTACAATGTTGTCTTTATTGATAGAGGGAGATAAATTCGTAAAGAAGCAAGCTTTTTCGAGTTAAATGTCTTTGCAAATTTAATTTCCATTCCTGAAAGGTAATAGTTTCTATTTACTGCCCATAGTCACAAGATGCTGGTTTTTCTTCTTTTGTTGTTGTTGCTGAAAGTATAAGTTACATTGACACGCAATAAATCGATGGGAAACATATTTTCACATATGAAAATATGAGGCTTTTTTTTTCAAAATTTGAATATATAAGAAAAAAAAAAGAGTATGAAATTCAATTCACCTAACTCACACCGAAGTATATAGTACAATACAATTAAATTACATGTCAATATCTGTTGCATTTCATTTGTTTTATAGTGCTATTTAATCATTGTTTACATATAGATAGGTTAGTATTTTCTGACCTCTTTTGTTGTGGAAGTTTTATAATTATTTTGTGAATTTACGGGCCTAATGACTTTGTATTTGTCAATATTCGACCATAAACATTAATATTGTAGTAAATATATTCTCTTCATTTGTCAGTAAAATAGAAAAACACATACAGCATCATATTCATTTTTGACAGCTCTTAAATTACACATATTTCAAATCAGCTTATTCCAAGGTACCCTATGGCGACTACTCGTTTCTTTGTCAAAGTTACGCGATACAGAAATAAATCTCTTTGGTGTAATTTTTAAAGAGATTTTAATTTATCACATAGGAGTACTGATTTTCAAATGATAAATATTCGTTACACAAGGAATACTATTCTAGCCTGAATGATGACCTCATAAAGAATATTAAGTTTTGCCACACTGATAAAAAAATTCCCTATATCTTATTTGATTGACTGGTACCACAACATTAAACCGATTGTTTCATATATATATATAAGACAGACATTTAACCTTAAATACCCACTTTGTTCCATTATTTCTGTTACCATTATCAGCATTGTATTTAAAAATAGTATAAGTAGAACCAATCTTCGAGCCCAACATTTAAGCAGACGTATATCCTAAATTTGATATTTTTCCCAATTCACCAAAATGAATAGATCTTTAAACCCTTAATACATAATTAAAAACTTTTGTGTGAATTGTTGAAGAACTTGTATTTGGTGGAAACCTTATATCTCTGATCCAAAATTAAGCACAGTTAACGAAAGTATGAAAAAGTTAACATTTCTTTCCTCACAGGCAGAAATGTGTATTAAAATGATTTGTATAAATTGAAAGGAGCTAGACAAGCAGACTTTGTACTAGTTCCAATAAAATATACATGGCACGAAATATAATTGTGCTAAAAATGATGATTGAGAGATAGCAAATGCAAAAATGCATTTCTCTGCCTAGGGAGACAATTTTAAAGCTAAATGTTTAGAAAAACCTGGGTTAGCGTTTTATAATGTTCTCTCTCTCTCTCTCTCTCTCTCTCTCTCTCTCTCTCTCTCTCTCTCTCTCTCTCTCAGTACAATACTGTTAAGAATATACATTTTTAAAGCTTTTATCAACTGATTAAGTGTCGTATGGAAAAGTACATTTTCCACGTTACCTAAAATACGCAGCAGTAAAACTTCACAGGTATCACCGACATCATCATCAGCGTCATCCACTAATCTGTCGGTATTTCCTCATTTGATGTCTTGATTGATTTTATCTATGTCCCTCTTTGACTTCAGTGATTAATATAACATAAAACCGCTCGTGCTTTGTGCTTGTCTCTGTCCTTGTGGTTTACTGGCTTAAAAATAAATAAATGTAACTTGAAAATATGCCGGGTTCTTAGAAATATTTTTTTTTTACGGCAAGCAATAAAATATGAACCTTCTGAGTCCAACAGGTTTAAAACTCTGTAATTACTACATAATAATCATTAACATAGCACGAAAATCGAATCAGGTCATTTATATATCAATACAAAAAAGTCTTCTAACTTCCATTTTTATACCTTATATGTTTTTTGATTAATGGTACTGACAAGGTTTTTGCAGAAATAGTCGAAGTCCGCATGTCTGAAAAAAATCTGTCAGAAATAATCGAAAAGTTGCTTTAATTAATTCAAAATCGAACATAGTCATCTACATATTATTATTATTATTATTATTATAATTATTATATATATATATATATATATATATATATATATATATATATATATATATATATATATATATATATATATATGCATACCTATTTGTATTTCATTAAGTCAAGTAAAGTTTGGTTACACATGATGGCAGTGTTTTTGTAGAAGGAAAGTCTAAGTGTAAAATATAAAACATTAGGTGATAGTCCTCTAAAAGCAAACGACGTACTGACACACAGAAAAAAATCTTAACATCAGGTTTAGTCTGGCTTAAATCAATAATTGTTCAGCTATTCCGATTGCAATAAAGTGTGAAGAATGGACAAGCGGACGGACAAAACGAAACCAATATATCTTCTTTACTGGTCAAAGGTAGAGGTAGTAAGGTAAAATAAATTAAAAAAAATGTAAAATGTAAGGATTATTAATCCAAGACTGGACAAAATCCTGGTATGCTTACTTTTTCACTAACCGGAAACAGGGCTATGAGCATTTAAGTAAAATTACGAATTGCATATATGTGATATCAATATTACCATACCAGCTACATTTAGAGCATGCAAACCACTTCCGGTTTATTAGCCAATCGCATTTGGTCGGTTTTAGGAAACGAAAACACGCATTTCCGATAGGAAAAACTAGCAAATAAATAAAGCGAATTCATCAGTGTCTTGGATTGCGATACATAGTTTTCTTGAATAAATTATTGTACTGTCTTTTGAATGCTAAGAAAACGCTACCTATTAATGAATATACTTGGTGGAGTTTTTCTTTCTTTTTGTTTCCTTGTTTGTATGGTGAGGGGTTGTTGTCATTATTTCTTTAAAAGGATTCAGAGTTCTTGTTATAATTTTTTTATCAGCAGCTATTTATCTCGTCTAGTGTTCCAACCTGAGCAGATCTCATTTTTCTTTCTCAAACACTTCGAATAACGGTTTGAATCGGATGTGATTAAATAGAAAGCATAAAAGTCGAATTGATCCGAACGCTAGCGTGATAGGATGATACATCTGATTGTCGTGGTATCCAAGGTCAACATGTTATAATTATTTATTGATCAGGCGAAATGGTCTTGACTTTTTGAAACAGTTTAGTAAATCAGTCCTTTAATTCTTTAAGACATGGATAAGTTTTCAGTCAAGATACTATAATGACCCAGCATCATTACCCCTCACTCTTGTAATGAAATACGCATCTCATGGAGTTGCCTGTTATGGTTAAATGAAAAGCGTTTCGTGACTAAGGGGTTTTATATTCGTGAAGTAAGTGGAATAAAAATGTTGATACAAAGTTATCGAAGCAATTATTCATAAGCTAAACGGTATGGAATACATGCATAATGAGTGGTTTCGTTTCGCAGATGAACACACTCAAATAGAGACGTTTGCCTTGCTTGAGCTTCTGCCTGAGAATTTGGACGGATATTACCGTTACCATGGCAGCTTAACCACGCCTCCTTGCTATGAGAGTGTTATTTGGTCCATATTCTACCAAACCATTGAGATTTCTGAAGACCAGGTAAATATGAACCTAAATAGTTTTTACTAAATAACACTCGTGTTTTTGGTCAAGATACGCCTGTTTAATTTGCATTTGAATCTATACAATACACTCTTGCGCAAGTTTAGTGTTCTTTGGAAAACATTTCTCGATACACATGGAATCAATGACTTGAAGTATCATCACAAGTATGTATGTATGTATGTATGTATGTATGTATGTATGTATGTATGTATGTATGTATGTATGTGTGTGTGTGTGTGTGTGTGTGTGTGTGTGTGTGTGTATGTATGTATGTATGTATGTATGTGGGTTTTGTTTATTTGTTATTTTAGTGTTTAACGCCATTTTTCAGCACACGATAGGCTATACATGGAGGCCAGTATTATCGGTGGAGGAAGAACCCGGGAAAACCCCCGGAAAGAACCACCGACCCACGAGAAGCTACTGGCAAGCTTTCTCACATAATTACATTAACCGAATCTTAGACTCGAACCCACGCAGACAGAGGTAAGACGGCAGTGATCCGTAACGGACAGCGCTTTAGACCACTCGGCCACTCGGGGCTCCCAGGTATGTATGTATGTATGTATGTATGTATGTATGTATGTATGTATGTATGTATGTATGTATGTATGTATGTATGTATGTATGTATGGATGGATGGATGGATGGATGGATGCATGGACGTACGTACGTACGTATGTATGTATGTATGTATGTATGCAACCGACATACTGAGATATATTAATCTGATGATCCTTCATTCTTTTATTTCATAATATTTTCCAATACCGTTCCTTTCAGTTGGATAAGTTCAGACACACGGTTCACGAGAACTATGCCAACGAAACAATCAGAGATATATCTGACGACTATCGCCCCCCTCAGTGCCTCAATCGCAGAAAAATTCACTGCAGCAAACCAGTAGTGTCAAAAAGTAAAATGGACCAGACCAATAAAAATGGACCTACATCCGCATCAGGAACACTTGTCTCTGTGACCGCTATTACGTCACTGATGTTTTTGATGAAACTATTGCACATCGTCTTCTGGTGATACTATACATTTCTATAGCTAATTTGAATATATATCCAACATGCAATTCTAATCAGTAGATTGACGTTCTAAAGAATACAAAATCGTGAAAGTATATGTTTTGTTTTCATTCAGTCTTGAACTGATAGTTTATCCAAAATGCAATGTTTGAAAAATAATTTGAAAACATTCCATGGTTTTGGTATTTCACCAGTTGGAATTGAAACAGATGCTAACAGTTTTGTGCGACATTTGGATAGGGAAACTATGAGACCATGGACTCTTATTATGACGTATGTAGATACAAAAGGAGTGATTTTGGAAAAAACAAAACAACCCACTTGTTAATTTTGCTTATATCTTGGTATAAAAGTGTACCTAATTTTGGAAAGTATTATTAAACAAGCAATAAATCGAAGAGATTCTTTTTCTGTTCAACGAATTTTAGGAATTACTAGCTTGTCTTCCTATCTTTTATCAAGCAGTAATCAGTACATTGTTAAAATTGCAGAGTTACTAAGCACTGTCTGTATTATATTAACTTTCATGATAACGAGTTTGAATTATTGTCATTTGAACACCATTCATTCTAATATCGTAGATGTCATAGAGAGCCTTTTTTGTAGTATGAAGTACATTCTTCATATCACATAACTTGTATCCGTTAGTTTTACTACATTACGAAAGTGATTTTTTTTTGAGGGTGTCAGAATATTAGTTGGTTCTTTTGTTAAAAATGGTTTCAAACACAGCATGCTGATGGGGCACACGTTTCTCAAGACCTTTACTTCAAGAGTAATGCAAAATAATGTCCTATTTTTTTTACAGAGTTGTCAAAATAGTTCCAATCTAAATATGTGGACGTCTCAGTCCATCATGTCAACTCCTGTCATAATTACTTTTTTCACTTTTCTATCGTCAAAATTGACGAATACAGCTAACAGCTCAAAACGAGCCACCACCCCACCCCGCAACCGTCACATACCTGTGCATAAACGATTTAGGTAAACACAAATAATGTGTTTTCTTTTAAATAGTTGGCTTAAATGGAGTGTCCTGAGCAAGTGGCGTAACCTACGTCAGAATAATACTGAATCAGTCTTCCCGGTGACTTTACTAAATCAAAGTGTATTATTTCAGGGTGTAACAAATTTATAATGTACTATATCAGTATGAATGTAATCTTGAGTGTGGAAGAAGAGTTAATTTCAACAGTACAAAATATGTTCTTTGATTTGGCGCTGGTAACGGAAAGTGGGCAATTAAGGGAACCAACTAATATCCTTAGCACTTTCTATGTACATGTACTGTAAATATCTACATCGCCCTCTGGATACATGCACTGTAAATATATCCCAAACCATCTCGGTAATACACTAAATCTCCCACAGGTGCACTGTATCTCCACACCCTCTGGGGACATACGCTGTATGTCTAGGTACATGTAATGTAATTATCTACTTCCTTATATCGAGAGAACGAGTGCTTAAACAGCTACATTTAATAGTTTTCACATTTAACAAATTAACTAATATCTATGAAATTAATATTCATGAGCAACAACATCCTCGCTAGCCAAGGTTCCGATGTGATAACCATATCTACACCTTAGAGTACTGATTAAATATTTATGTGCTTCAGGTCTGTTAATTTCATTGGATGCGTCGGCAAGCCACATCATCCGGTCAAAATTAAGTTGTTCAAATTTGAACACGTTTCCTACATGATCAAGACAAAGGGAGCACACAACTTGAATGGATTAGCAAATAAGCAATATTCAAGTGCCGCTTTGTACTTGCACAAATAACGTTAACTCAAATACACCTGTAATGACTTCCCTCTGGTACATAATCATACTTTCGATGTTGCACTTCCAAAGTATTCGTTTCAGGTCAATTTCAACCATTTTAGGCCGATGTATATCTCACTACGCTATTGACACGTTGACTTTACATACTAATTGAGGCAACTCAAGAAATCCAATAGATGTCGCTAGGACAAAGCAGCAATATATCTGTTCGATCCGCTAAGGCGTAGTTAGGGTTGTCACATCGGAACCTTGGCTAGCAAAGGCGGTGCAACAAGGCAGAATATTAAACAGTCATTTATAGTACTTGTACCAGGTAGCGAATTGAGCCAGCTTAGTAGCATTGGGTTAGTTTTAGATCAAGTTCATTATGTTTCGAATAATACCATTTGCGTACGAAGACAGTGCAAGAATTAAACATTTTTGTCGAAAACGGAAACAAATAACTGAATATATCTTATGTCATAATGCCCGGGGGTCTGTGTGAATATGTACGGATTGGAGCCATTGCAGGTATATGTTTCAATTTATCTAGTATAGTATGGCATTTTATCGTTAAGCCTAATCGTCATCAAGTCATGCCGTTTTGTTTTGACCATTCTGTAATTATTCAGCTTGCTAAATCATATTTATTATTATTTTTCGCAATAACGTTGTATATGTTGTCTTTGTTATGATAAATCCTCTAGGCATGTCACTGCTTTTAATGGTTTATTTCATTTACATATGTATGTATCATACCTACATTTATCTTTTGAGATTTGAAATATTAAACTTTATTTCTCTTAGAAGGAATATTACCTCAATTGTGCTTTTCATTAAAACGTTTGCTTTTTTCTCGAGATTTTAGAAGGGTATATACGTTTAAATAAAACCTTGATACATTTATTTGATTTTTTTCACTCCAATTTTAGAGGTCCGAAACCCATTACAACACATTTCTTTTGATCGTCACGTTCGCATGTTCTGCAATTTAGACCCTCGATAAACAAAATCTCAGTTCACTCACTCATGTCAAAGCCTGCCTGAAAATTTCGTATATTATTAGTATCCTGTGTTTTTAACAAATTAAGAACCATGTAGTCATTCTCTATGGATGTAATGTTTACCTTAAACATTAAAGGCGATGGGCAAAGAGCTGTGGGTAAAATAGGTGCGATAGTGAGCGCTTATTATTTGTTTTTAATATCTCTACGGCTAAAACGCTTTATATGGGCAGATACTCGTGTGTGTTTGTGTGTGTGTGTATGCGTGCGTGTGTGTATGTGTATCTGTGTGTGTGATTTGGAATTTTAACATATGTTATGGCTACCATGTCTGCAGTGTGGCAGTTTATAGTGATGACTAGCACTAAAGTTTCATGCGGCTGACATGTAGCGAGACAGCTGCTAGTACCATTTTTATTTGTCTTTGGCATGACTCGGCCTGGGTTCAAACCCGCGACCTAGCATAATGTGCTTGCAGATAAGTGTAAATGTTGTTTGTTTTACTGATCACCACTAACAAACTGCACAGGTACAGATATGTGCAAGTGAACTCGTCTTATAAGTTAGGATATATGTTGTGTTCTCTATTATATAGCTAAAACCTGTATATTAGTCATTACATCCTAAATATATGTTCCTCAAGAATTTGGAGTTTTACAACATTTCTGATGTTTGCAGCAGAGGCGTGCGTGATAATGTGGGAATTTTGAACACAGCAGAATCGGATTATGCACGGCGTTAGCACGAATTTAATGACAGAAATGTTCATTTGATTCATATCGGGTAGGGTGATGGGGCAACTCTAGGGCGAGACGAGTGTAACGTTACAATGACACTGTGAGAACCAGTGATTGGTCGTTAATGGGATCCATCAAACCTAATGACGAAGCATTTGAAAACGAGGCTACAATGGCAGCGGATTTTAGACCTTACTCTTTTTCCATTATTAAATCCCAAGATTTCACCTTAACTATCTTAACGTGTGGCCGCTTTCATCGTTATATTAAATTTTGCTTAATTGCTGTATGCATATATTTTAGATTTATATTCAAACATGTATCTGAACATCAAATTATGAAGACGGTGCATGTAATTGACATTTATTGTTTAGGTGTTATATGTAGGTGTAATCAATGAAATCAGCGCATAATAATACCGGCAAAAAAATTGATTAAACTGTAAGCAATACTGTACTATAATTATGACACGGACACACATTTTAGCGAGGAAACAAACACTCCACCCCACCCCACTCCCATCGGCTCCCTTGTCCCAATGAAAACCCAACAACAACATCAGAATTCATTATTAAAATGGCTGATATCAAAATAAATTGTTAGTCTGATACTTAAACCGAATCAAACAGAAACTATAAAACAAGAATGAAAACTCAAAATAGTATGCAGAAATGGTGAAAACTAAAGATAAAACTAAAATCCCTAAACAAGCAAGGAATTTCACAGTGGCAAAAGAAGTCAAACAAAGACGAATAATAATGAATCGGTATTATAAACATGTTGTGAGTAGAATAAGTGTTGTTGTTAATCGCGGTCGATGCAAAGCTACAGTTATTTTGCCTGTCAATAATCTATTTTAAGAAAATATTTGGGGCAGGATGCTCAGTATAGCTGCTGGTTAAAACTGTTAGCAATGCCCTTGTCCTTGTTGCCATTTTCTTTTGACTTCTGTACAGAACTATTGCTTCACTCACTTTAGCGATAACAATATATTGGCATCAAATATATAAGTCAGTAGCACTACAGTCCGTCGCATTTATGTCCGGTTCTGGTGCTTTAAAACGAAGACCAAACCAAACAATGATGGTCGGATGAATACTCTTAGCATCTTAGAATTATTCAACCTCGGCAAATCCAGTTAATTTGAAATTCACCTGCAGTGGACTATGTATCTTAGCTAGAGACATCTTAAATGTTTGATGCCCAAATATATAAAATTCCGCCTTCATTCGCCCTTCCCAAGAACGCATCTGGGATAACACGCAACTATATCAATCGAGATGACGTCGCTGTAGTCATATTTGGTGTTCCAGTGACCTCCGTGTCAGTACTCGACACATGAACACTTAATATCTTCGAGAAATTCTTGAGGCGTTAGTTTCCATGAATTCCTTTACTGAGTAAAATGGGCAATGACCGATGGCACAGCTAAAGAATTACTCAGTAACTGTTATATGACATTCGTGTGATAGGTGTGTTTTAACGATACATTGGTAAACTCCGTACGATACAACTTTATCGAACGGTGTCACAACTTGATCAAATCCATGTCTACTAGATGTTGATTGCTTGTCAACTAGCTGCTCAAATTCATCGCTCTCAAACATCAATACCAACACATGGTCTCGCTTGCTGATAATTATTATGCACTTAGCAATGTTACCGTTGTAATACTTGGCCTTTTTCTGCGGCGTAATTATTGTTATACTCGACATCCATGTATCTGCGTTAATACTTCTGCAAAAACCCGCGACTGATACTTTTGCCGCGTACAAAATTTCGTAGGTTATAATTCTTTCCTCTAATGAGAATTTAGATTTCTTCTCCAACTCAGCCATATCCTCCCGTTCTTACACCTTCTGTTCCTTTTTATTTTTTTGATTCGAAGATCTGTAAGACCATTTCCTCATAACGCGTTCGTAAATTGTTTTGCGATATACTGGGCTACACAGTTGAGAATAATGCTGTCCTTCTTCGCGCCGGCATCAGTGTCCTTGCATCCAATAGCGGTGATACGCGGCGCATCGGACGAAGAACATCAATACTAGGTACATTTAGTGGATAAATCGCGTAATCACCTGCCAGTTAGCGTGCCTGGTCCAGAAGTTCTACCTACCGTAACCTGACAACGCCCTGACATTATTGCTAAGTCCGAACAGGATCACGTGTATCACGGATAATCCCAGTTATGTCAGCGTCGACACCGACGTCAATGTTGGCAGTGTCAATGTCACCGACGGCAACGATAAATTTTATTCTGAAGCAATATTTTCGTTCGACCGTTATATAATCGATAAGTGTCGATGCTCTGTCGTCGTTCATCGCGGTAGCATGAAAATATCATCTTGCTTAATTATGAGGTCTGAGGTAGTATTATAATTAACAAAATTATGGCCTGGCTACTAGCAGTTGCCACAGGATGAAGCCGGTTAGGACTGGATTGGCGAAGACACCGAAAGCAACTGCGTTAATAAGATGTTTATTTATAAACTCAATTTAAATATAATCAATTCTGACACCATTATAAACAAAAGATCAGAAAAATTATAATGTCCCTAACATGGAACTATTAACAAAAAGTAACTCAATGAAAAAATCTTCAAAGGATGATTTTAACGAAAGGCATTTGAAACTGACATGAATAACGTCTTACCACCCGATCAACAAATGCAAGTATACGTATGAATTTACAAATATATACATATCGCTCGTGTAACGAGAGATGTAAATGCCTGTAATTTTGGTTATATCGTTCATATAACGACTTACCAAAGTACAGGCATGTATGTTATGATCTTATTGTTCATGTAACGATCTAGCAATGTAAAGCTGAAATTATGAATTTATGAATTTATCGTTCAAATAAAGAGACTGAGATGTAAATGTGAAATTTTGTTCAGATGTCAATATCAATAATATGGAACGCGTATTTTATAACTATCGTTGCGTCCATTTGACGTCCAAGATGTATCTCCTGTTTCACCCGCTCTAGTCAATGGTCACGGAGTCGCCACGCATGGTCCACTCCTCCCTGTCTGTTTGAATGATAACTCGAGAGCCCTTACATTCAACACAGACCCGATGGTCGCGAAGCCTTTTTCCTTCGTATCGAGAACACCAGTACACTCTTCCGAACCAACGTCACCAGACACAGCGTATACGTCACGAGAAAGCACACATAGTTCTGCGACTTCACATTGCCCAATTAAATATAATACATATATATATAACGCAGTATACACAAAGGCAGCATACACAAGGACAGCATACACAGCATACACAAGGTACCATACACACGGCATCACACACGGGCAGCTAAAATTAAAACAACTAAACCGTGTAATACATATGACACGGTTAAGTACTTTTACATTTATATATGTTGCGCATGCATGCACATGAATTAATACGTTATCCATTTACATTAAACGTTCAGTGCATGCAACGTATAATTAAATTCAAGTTGTCTGTTCGGTTACAACAAATAGCTATCTCGAATCAGACTATAGTATTTCTAATATAATGACGCTGTATAACCTAGGTATTTACTCTGCAGAATTTAGAATAAATACTAAAACGTCTGATATATGAAACAATTCTGTCATATAAAACGAATATCGATAAGAATATAATCTAAAATCTATTATACCTCTTTAGTTGAAGGTTTACTTCCGTAAAGTGAGAAGCTTTCTGACAAGACTGGCTGTAATGTGATGTTTACAGAGAATTTGCTCTATAATATATACTAGCTGTGACCGATATGCACAGCTAGGTACTTAGATTTTTAAGCTGAGTTGCGCTCAATATTTTGAATTAACTAGAGCCGATAATTAATAAACTACCCTCGTTGACGCTGTACGCAGCAGCGAAACCCGAGTACTTTTGTGACTACATATACATATTGATACCAGTCACACACAATTCCGTGACAGCAATGGTCCAATAAAGAACACCAAATACTATATCAATTGCTTTACTAAATAACTAGATTGCATAGTGATTATATTTGTTCTTAGTAATACAAAATTATAATTAGACACCTGATATGTACTTTACAAGTGGAGAACGGAAACACAGCCAAATAATTCAAAACGCATCCAGTCACCAAGAATTATGAAGCCTCATGTGCTGTGTGACTATGAACTGCTGATAGCGAGTGCCAGTTTGTTCTGTTATTAATATAGGTTATATCAGATTCAGTGTGGAAAAGATTGACTCTCACACAGATTTATACGCGAATGAAACGTGGTTCAATTGAAATGCGCAGCTGGTAAAAAATTTGGTGTTTGCCGAGCAAAAGGCATAAATCAATTAAAAACGATCGAGGAATAACCAGCAAATATGATCACACAGAACTCAGAATGAATATATACAGCACGACTTTGGTGGGAAAAGTGTAAATATATAATTTTTATGCGCATGCGGATCGCTAGACCATAAACGGTCCAGCGAACCGGACAAATACTGCCAGGTAGATTTTCCATCAAGCAAAAGTATATTTAAATATGTCTCCGAATATTATTTTCAAAGGCAGTAAAATTATGTATTTAAGGGAAATAACTCGGCAAAGAATAAAGCCTCTGACTAAACAGAACACAAATTGTCTTTAATCAACACCCACACAACCGCTTATGAGAGGGAACAAGATAACACATTGTATCTGTCTCCTTCTTTTAATATATACAGACAGACAAATTAAGAATTTAGATTCTTTTATTACATGTGCTTGCATTTGTGGACGCCTGATTATGTATGCATATCTATGAAATATATCATATATACCCTGGGGTATTAGATGTTTTAGTCTTGAAAAGGATTTGATTTTTACTCATCAGTATAGCTACTCAACGGGCTATTTCATACCCACACGTAAGTTATTACTATAATTAAATCAATCTCTGATAAAAGGATTGGTCTTATTGGTTACACAGGACATGTTTGGATATGGAAATGCCAGCTGTGTTATTTAATTGGTAAGCTGGAAAGAAAATTAACATGGCAGATATATCCATACCTGAATAAAGTAGTGTAGTAGTGTGTGTATATATATATATATATATATATATATATATATATATATATATATATATATATATATATATATATATATATATATATATAACTTTCGAGTATTTGATCTTGAAAGTAGAAACGTGGCACAATCAGTAGAAGATGTAACTACCAAACACAATGTCGGACAATCAGTACGGGTTCGAATCACACCAACGACGAAAAAATATTTAAAAAATACAAATAGGCGACAGCTGGTCTTGTGGTATTCATGTGAGTACATTCTGAAAACCAGCTTGGTGAAATACTGATCGGATTCAATTATTTGAATGGGCATGCATAATTTCAGGGGGAAGTTTGGTCGCTTAGATTGCTGATTGAACCTGCTAGAATGTCACTTGACAATATAATGGTTCACAAGATTGCAGTATCTACGCATAAAGCAACGCTAATTAGCAATGAAGCCTGTTAGACGGTATGCTCTGCTTTCAGAACGCAATATATTCCAACGCTAGTATCTTGCTTTGTGAAACTTTGTATTGTGAACCGTTGGAACCATACAGTGGACCGTTGGACCGTGGATCGCTAGTCCTGCGATGTTACGTTCAAAAGCAAACGTTCTGCATTATAGGTTCTATGTCGCACATACAAACGCAGTGATAACTCTTCTCGACGTCAATCAAGATGTCAAAATTGATCTGTGAGTATGTAGACCTATAGCACAAGTCACACGGGTCACATAGGCATTAAATCCCAGGTACTGATAACGATTAAATTGCCAGGAAGAACCTTAGAAAGAAAAGAATAAAGAGTATGTCATTGGTGCATCTGTTTGGGTTTTCCAATATCTGCCTGATAACTGCCATTGACAACAACACAAGGTTCACATATACCGTCGATGTGATACTGACGATGCCCGGCGATATATGTCGTCTTGAATCATCAATGCAATTGTTGTTGTTTAGTATAACCTGTGGAGCTGGTAATTTTCTCCCTGTATCGATGATCGCTGGAAGATACTTGTCGATATTATTAGTTACAACTTTTTCGCCGCTATCTGGTCATACCTCGTAACTTGAAAGCCGATATTGATTCAGCTTTCCTGACTTTTTAGTGATGAAGAAACGATTCTATGAACAACGATGTGCCTCCTCGTTGAATCAGATGAATATGCGATTCTACAATAGTTTTGCGATATCGATCAGCGTGAGCCCTTACTTTGTTTAGATGTTCCATGGTTGCAATGATCCGCTTTCGTAGGTATTCGTATTTTATTCATTTACTTAGCAGTAAAACAGTTGCCGTTAGTCGCCGACAATAGAATGTTTGGGGCTGTGGTATTGATGGTGGTTGTGGTGGTGCTACAAACGGCCGTCCAAGCATGGTTCTGATCCACCACTGATATATATCGACGGCGTAATCCGGCTTTGAAATTCCTATGTCGGCAGATAACGTCGGCTCGTGTACAGTTATAGCGATTTTTGATTCTCGCCCTTCATGACGACCATGGTTCAGTCTGACGTTCCATTTGGTATATTGTTGTACGCAAACACTAGTGAGTTGTTAGCGGGAAAAGACCCTAAACGACTTGGATCTACACGATCATCGTGGCTATTGCTTGTGTTGTATTAGCGAAACCATTTTTTCGAGTAGTTTGCCAACGAAATGTGCTCGCATTTCGCGATCTGTCAATATTATTTACACAGATCCTAATGGAGTGCTATCGATCACACACCGTGGAACACCAAGTGTATCATAGTGTTGACACTCTGAGTGCTGTCATTCTGTGTTTTATCTACTAGTTGCGTGTTACACGCGTCATGATAAACATTAATCATCGACGTAAATTCTTTAACAAATGTAATAACGTCATTCATCCACGCGGGTGTCAAAGATGATACCCTCTCATGTACATGCATTGCCGCCAATAACCGCGTTGTGTTTTTCGTGTAATTTATCAGTCGTCATTGTTAATAGTTTCTTCACTATGATATTACGAATAACATCAACACCTGCCATAACGGCAACACCAATACCTGTCGCTGGTGGTTGATAATGTGCGGACTAACACCCATTGTGTAGCAGATTAAAGCCGACGACTCGTATACAACAAGTTCAGTGACAACGCATTGTTTGCGGTATTTGTATTTTGTTGCTACACTGTGTGATCGTCGATACATGCCACGAAAGCGCTTGTTGAAACCTGTAGGACTGTGTGAGACGGTAAACGTCGCTCATTATATCAATGCTACATAATTAATTGAGGAGTTTATGCAAATATTTCAGACAACATTAATACGTTGTTGCAGTTAATTCTTTATATCTTGGTTGCAATATGAATGCTCCTATGGCATTTTGACTTAACACGACTGACATGGTTCCGGAAAATCTATCGGTAATTATAAACTGTACGACCCTGGTGATTTCAACAGCATGTTTAATGGAGTTGTTTTTGCTGTGACCATGTTGCTGATCCAGACACCACCGTGCTTACCGCGTTGATGAATTGAGTCGTATAAATTACATTATCTTGAATAGTTTCTTTTTCGATTTATGAGAGTTTAGCGCCGGCCTTTTTTGGATTACCAAAGAAAGCAGTAACGAATCTCCTTTTGTTTCTGCACAAATTCGTAAAAGCGGTTACACGATTACTATATACAGATCTGAATATAGCAAATGTATCGCTGAATGTAATTAAAGATGTCCTTATTGCGATGTCGTTGTTGTCCACGTATTTCGTTGTTGTAAGGTCATCGTCTGATTTTAATTCTCTCAAATTAGAAATTCCATTTCCGCCCATATTTTTACCAGTCATAGTATTGCCGGTTTTAGCAACACGTCTAAAAATCTCTCATATGGTCGCTTCGACTCATACGCTTGCGGCTATGATTCTTCCAGCATCAGTAAATAACACGATGTTATCGTTGATCACACTTAAAACTCGCAGGATAATATCGACCCACTTTAGGCACCCATGCTGATTCTGAAAAACTGCAACCTCATCCTACTCAGCTCGGCGAATCGCATAAAATCAGTAAGCTAATCTAGTGTCACATATTTTAACAAATCAGTGTCATCAGGCAAATATCTATTATTATAATCTAAGGACTGCTGGTATATTAGTATACTATTTTATGTGATGATAGACCGCCAGTGGTTCATGACCTTGATATAGCCTCACGTACAGCAAGTATATTTTGAACACATATACATAGGGATGTTTGCTCTCAGTCCAGTGTTTCGTACTCTACTAGAAGATATGCTGATCTCTTTTAAAAATTCTCGAGTATGACCGCGACTATTATCTTTTCTATCCACGGTAAATTGTTGTGGATCTTTACCCGATCATTACATTATACAATTACAGATCGCGCAATGGTTGTTTTCATGTTTTAACTTTAAAATAAATTCAACATCGATATCAAATTCTCTATTATTTTTTGTCGCTTTGTTTATACCCAAATAGTAATGCAACAAAAAGTAAATATAACAATATTTGTTTTCATTGATACATGTATTATTGCAGTTTTGACAATTATGTACAGTTTCATTAAATCAAGCGCCAGCCCACCCCCAGATTTGTTTTTAAAAAAAAAAAAAAACAGTTGTTCTGCTACACAATGTAAATAACCATTTCTATGAATGACAAATCGATGTATTAATGCAATTTGTTCAGAGTAACCAGATAAATAGGGGATCCTTTAATATATACTGGTTAAACCGTATTGATGAGACTTTATTATAGCATGGATTAGATTGGTAAAATGGACACTACCTAACTCCTTAACTTAAGGTATTATCTGGATATCCTTTCTTATACATGTTTAGTAATTTGAGATAAGAATAAGTCCTTGTAGTAGCTGTTTGGAACGTGCCTCGTAGTATACAGACGGAGTTGCTAGTATTCTTTTCAGAAGAACGTATACAGATGGGAAACAAGATAAACAACCCATGCGTGAAATTAGATTCAGTCTCTTGATTTGAAGTAATTAGGTTATTAAATGCATTTGTTTGCAGCATATACCCGTTACGAAATGCTTCAGCTAACTTAATTCGATGATTGACTCCGTAACGGCAAGAACTTTAGACTACTCGGTCAATTATTGACGAAGTTCGTCTAGACCATTTTGAGAAATAGGTGGGTCTTTATTTATACAGTCGGTATTATCATGTTATAATCTCTGGACAGATTGTAAGCAAACTTTGTGATGCGTGGAGTGCTGTTTAAACGTTCCTAGATAGGGAACTTTTCCAAGAATAGGAGAAGGTAATGGAAGATTCAGTGAGCTGATTTTGAGAAATTGGGACTACAAACTATGGGTATATAACACAGGTCTAAAAGAGATTATACCTTACGTATCCATATAGATTCAAACATCTCCTCTTTAAGAATTTCGACATGGACCTTTTGGGGAAGATTAGCAGCAGAGAGGGTGAACAGACCACGATTTCAAGCAAAAATAAGGCTTCCAGATCATGTTTTCGAACAAAATATGGCCTATAGATAACGTTTTCGAACAAAATATCAGGTTTCCAACAAATCTCATTTAACCCAAAAAAAATGTCTCCATTTTTGTAAAAACGGAGATTTTACGATTTTTTAATTAATTTTGGTCGCAACTTGTTGTCATCCACCCTCTCTGCTGCTTAGTGATTTCAGTTCTGGGTTAATATTTTTTTTCCGATTTCAACCGAATATTTGATCAAGTCCGGTACGATATCGTGTCCGAGGATCATGTAGATTTATTGTTGCGAATCCGTGCGGAGTCGACTGAGCATGACTAAAGAAATCTCGAAATTGATTGAAGTCCATATCAGAACACCATGTCTGCCAAATATTTCTAAGAGTATGAGTATCAACTCCGTTGAATACAGACAATAAATTGCAGTTATCTCTGATGACTTTTGGAACCTGAGTGTAGCGTTGAGTGACATATATCACGTCAGTGTTTTTGTGACGCCCACGGGAAAATATTCTAGCTGGATTCTTTTGTTTATCCAACATTATATCGTCGTATACGACTAAATTGTTAATATCTCCATCAATATCATCAATACTCGGTGCTTCATCGATATCGGTTATAAAATCAATGGCGTTCTCACCCTTAATTTCTGATGCATTCTCGTTAAAATCCTTTAACACTTCATAACATCGTTGATCATCTACGCTAGGGGCAATTAAATACAACTTATCCCACTTCATCCATCTCATTATTAAATTGAGCAACAATTGCGTTTTACCGGATCCAGATGGCCCGATTATAATCATCCGGATAGAGTTTGGTAGCGCTGCATGATGCTTAATTGGTTCTCTTGTTTTAGTCGTTGAAAAATCAATTATATCCATATTTCTATACATAAATTATGGATCTATATTGTGTGAAGTGTAAAACGCGTACTGGCACAGATGACTTGACGACGATTACAACTAAAAATAACCAATCAGCGCTTTCTGGTAAATGCGTGCAATGTGGTACAAAGAAATTTAGATTTGTGTCTATGAGATCTGATTTAAAAAAAAACGAGGAGGTGATATCGCAGCCAAATTAGCAAAACTCCCTGGAACCCCATGGGCAAAATACCCCGGAGAAAAGCACCTTCCAGGATATAGCTACTGTGGACCGGGAACCAGACTTGATATCAGACTCAATAATCAAAATCAACCCAACCCCGGTGAAGAACCAATAAACGCCATTGATAAGGCCTGTCACCTTCATGATGTTGCTTATAAAAGCAGCAATCTGCAACACAGGCATCTCGCGGATGTGAAATTAATTCATGCATTAAATGCTATTCCTGATAAATCTTTCAAAGAAAAATTGTCTTCATTTTTGATAAAATCGGCTATGAAAAGTAAATTGATGTTAGGTGCTGGTAATTAATAATATGGAATCAATTTATTATTCTCCGAGGGGATACTGGAGGGGTAACGCTGCAATCAATAAACTCGCTAGAGCTGCAAAAGTGAAAAAAACCACTGCGGCTCATTGGTTATCCAAACAGGCACTATGGCAAATTTATCTACCACCGCCTAAACAAATTCAATTCTCGCATTTTGATGTGACCGCTCCTAATGAAGTTCATCAGGCTGATATATTATTTCTGCCACATGATCGTTGTTACAAATATGCGTTAACCGTAGTTGATGTTGCGAGTCGATACAAAGAAGCAGAACCGCTGAAAACAAAATCAGCCACTGAAGTCGCTTCTGCATTTGAAAGGATTTATCGACGAGGTCCTCTGCACTGGCCAAATCTATTGCAGGTTGATCCTGGCAAGGAATTTCAGGGTGCAGTGTTATCTACAATGAAACATCATAATGTCACCATACGACGAGGGCATACTGCGCTACATCGCGATCAGGCCATTGTAGAACGATTTAATCGGACGATTGCTGAGCGGTTATTTGGATATCAATACGCAAAAGAATTCATTCAAGAAAAGCGATCCAGTGAATGGGTTAAAAGATTACCATCTGTGATTACTGCACTGAATAACGAGATTACTAGAACAATCAACATGAAACCTATCAACGCGATTAAAAAGAAGTCAATACCCGTACAATCACAAAAAGATTTCCCTAGAAACGCTAGCGTTTCCCAACCAATTCTTGGTAGTAGTGTAATTGTGAGGTACTTATACGAACCAGGAGAGCTTGAAGGGGGTAGATAAAGGGCTACTGATCCTATTTGGAGCGTCACTACGCATAAGATATCTAGTATAACACGATCAACTGGTAGACCTCCAGTCTATAAACTGGATTCAACTGCCCCTCAGCGGGGTTTTACTCGACAACAACTACAAGTGATTCCCGAGGATACTCAATTGCCACCGCATGGTCTTAACTAGCACCGTTGCGTCTATTGCACTCAAGACAAGTCAACATCACATTATTTCTGACATGACCGAGATTGTTATTTTTTCTGTCTACGGTGAATTGGCGAGGATCCTTATCCGAATACTGCCAACGCATTATACAATTGCAACTCGCGTAGTGATTATTCTGTTGTTTCTTCAAAGTGATTATTAGTTCAGCATCAATATCAAATTCTCGTTGTTTTTTTTTTTCCTGTTGTTTGTAACCGGAGAGTTTTTTATTAATGATGCTAACATCAATATCACTCATTGTTGTGTCATTATCATCACCAATGATTTCATCATCGAGGACAACTCTTCGAAGTTGATTTATGTTTCGTACTCTGGATACTGCGAGATAGACTAAATTCGACCATTCGATGTGATTATCCACCATCCAAACAATTGTATCCGATATAGTCAATCCCTGTGAAGAATGTATCGTCGCTGCGTATCCTAGCGTCCACGGGGATTTATTAGCACGCAATGCATCTTCAACGACGCTGATATCAACCAGCACAATATCATTTAATACAAGAATTTGTTTTTCACTCTGTCCTGGAATATCAACTTCAATATTCTGTTTTCGGGTATCCGATGGCCTATAACAAAGGGGTACTGGAAGCGTTGCAAATTTTTCTTTATGCAATTCAAATAACTTCATCTGAAGTGTATCCCTGACTATTTTTCTACTTGCAATGATCAAATCGTTTGGTCTCCACGCTTCCCAGAAATCATTCATTGGGGTTTCTGAAATCACTTCACGCGCTATTTCGCATTGGATTCTATCCGGTTGTAATCTAATTAGCGCTTTGAACTCGCGTAATCGTTCATCAAGTGATCTATAATCAGTGGTGATTTCTTCATAGTAGTCTACAAAACCCTTTAGCCATTCATGTGGAGATGCACCGACAAATGGTGGTTGTTGGCCTTGATCCCCGCACATGACGACTTTTGTGTTTTTGGTTAACAACCACTCAAGAAATGTTTTTAATACATCTAATGACACTGTGCATATTTCATCCCAAATGATGATTTTAGGAATGAATTTATCACCCATACGCTCAGGAGTCCATTTGTCACCCTTCCATCGAAAGAAGCTGTGATAAGTGCAAGCATTTACCCCTCGTTGTATCATCTCTCTGGCGAGTCTGTGAGTCGGTGTTAGCACAATCATGTTTGTGAAATCCGTAGGATTTTTCCCACGGAGTAATTCAATTGCACGAGTTGTCTTTCCTGACCCACCACAGCCGTTTAAATAAACTGTCTTGTATCTACAGATTGGATCAAATACCGGTGGTGCATTAGAAAGTTCTGATTGAATTTCAATACGGTTACAACAAATATATTTATCATCCATGGCAACGTCTGCGGATTCACAATACTCATGTAGCATCTCCTTTTTAAATCGCCAACTCCCCCAATTTTCTTCGGGATCTGTGAATGCCGCTACAGCTGATTTGTACTTATTGTGTATATACATCGAATCAGTGGCTACTCTAACCGCGGTATTAGGAAATCTATTTATCATCGAAAATAGATTAATGCAAGCATAGGCTAACATTGAACTTCTCAAATGTGTGTACTGGGAATTATATCCATCACAGTAGGTAACAACCGTACCTAATTTCTCACCATTGGATAGAAAAGCATCCTTACGGGATACAAGTTTTCCCTGTTTCATTAAATCCGCTACAATAAAATCGTATTCAGCGACATCTATGATCAACCGCGAAGAGTATTTTGCGTTATCGTATCGTCCACCCTGGGTAAATTTACCGATTATTCTTCTTCCGAGATCTTTTGCTTGTTCTCTTTTAATTTCAAATAACTTTTTAGACCAATTTATGATTTCTTCTTCACTGAAATCTGGAAACTGTTTTCGTAGTTCGTTGATTATTCTATCTAGATTGGGTTGTGGTAGCCAAACTTCTTTCTGAGCTCGATAGCATATAATAGCCTCGGAAACAATCAACGATATTAGCATACCACAATCAATCATATATCTCAATAGCACTATTGGCATCCAGGCCTTTTCAGATAGGTGTCTACCGAGCCAAACATAACTACACGGATGTAACCCTGTAGCTAATTCAAATGATATCACACGAGCGAATCCGGTTAAATCAAAATCAGGCAATGGTCCATTAATCGCAACACGAGTCATTTCATGCGTGGGGTGTCCAAATCGTTTGAAGTACTCAGCGCATTCCCCATACCCGAGAAAACTTCCGGGATAACACGCGGCTATATCAATTGAAATCATACCATCACGTGAGTATTTCGTATTCTACAGTCCTCCATGACCGAATTTGACGCAACTCAATTTAACATCCTCGAGAAAATCATTTCGTGTTGGACGCCATGAGTTTTTTCTCTTGCGAAGTGAGCTACCACTGATGGAATAGTAAAACTATCCGTGAGTAGTTTTTCATGTGAATTCTGCGGTGAAAAATCACTAGCGATTTTTCTCATTCTGTTATCTAATTCTTCAATGCGATATAATTCACCATTTGGTTTTACAAATTGATCGAATTCTTCATCACTTCTAAGTAACCACACTGACACAGGATCATCCTTACACAACGCATGAATAGCATCGAATAATTTCTCTTCATAGAAAACATCCCCGACGAACTCCTTAGGGATATATTTCACGGTTCGTTCTCGTGGAAATATTGTTACCGCAGGTGTCCACGCGTGTTTGTTATGATCAATTATCTGTATTGGGGCTCCTCGCGATTGATATTTCGGTTCGTATAATACTTCTCCGGTTATTGTTGTTACTGATATTGGGAATTTTAATGATGCTTCTAATTTAGCTATATCAGAAATCTTTGCACCATGCTGTTTCACTGTCAGTTCCCACTCGGTTATTTTCCTACGTCGCAGATCAGTTAGTTTATTTCCTCGGGATGCATTTGTGAAGTGTTCTATTATTCGTTATGCTACACAATTAAGCCCTGACGAATATTTCATAGGAGCTAGTTTTGCGATATCGGGTTTATCATTTAACGGATATATCCCATAAACCATTGCTGTTACGGGATAAGATCTTTCGTAGTATGGTTTGTCAATGCCGGTTAGAATCCCTGGTTTGGAATCTCTACTCACAATGACAGCTTTTTTATTCTTGAGGATTGGTTCAAATTTATCCTTAATAATCCATTTGCCATCGACTTCGATAATGAATTTGATTCGGAAAAAATGTCTTTTTTCCCCAACACGTGAAATTATCACTGCTGCTTTTTCATCATTCATGGTAGCATCAACAACACCATTAATTCGAAATGTTGACCAACAATAAGATGCTCCATCACGCTTAAATTCATTAAAACAGTCTCTGATTTTACTAATCATGGCTTTATCAAGAATTGTATTCTTTGGTGTATTAGAAGCTATATCGAGATTGAATTGAGCATCTTTCCAGGGGTAATCTCTCTTGGACGTTTTTTTTGGTTTATCGAGATTAAATTTAGGATTGATTTTCAATAATCTCTTAAACTCTTTCATGTTTCCGTCTCTTGGACGTTTTTTGGGTTTATCGAGATTAAATCTAGGATTGATTTTGTTACTTTTTTTGGTCTATCGAGATTAAATCTAGGACTAATTTTCAATAATCTCTTAAACTCTTTCATGTTTCCGTCTCTTGGACGTTTGTTACGTCTTTTTGGTTTATCGAGATTAAATTTAGGATTGATTTTCAATAATCTCTTAAACTCTTTCATGTTTCCGTCTCTTGGACGTTTGTTACGTTTTTTGGGTTTATCGAGATTAAATCTAGGACTAATTTTTAATAATCTCTTAAACTCCTTCATGTTTCCGTCTCTTGGTCGTTTTTTGGGTTTATCGAGATTAAATCTAGGATTGATTTTGTTACATTTTTTTGGTCTATCGAGATTAAATCTAGGACTAATTTTCAATAATCTCTTAAACTCTTTCATGTTTCCGTCTCTTGGACGTTTGTTACGTCTTTTTGGTTTATCGAGATTAAATTTAGGATTGATTTTCAATAATCTCTTAAACTCTTTCATGTTTCCGTCTCTTGGACGTTTGTTACGTTTTTTGGGTTTATCGAGATTAAATCTAGGACTAATTTTTAATAATCTCTTAAACTCCTTCATGTTTCCGTCTCTCGGACGTTTTTTGGGTCTATCGATATTAAATTTAGGATTGATTTTTAATAATCTCTTAAACTCCTTATCAGCATTGATTTCAGCATTTTTCGAAGTCAATCTCTTGAACTCCTTCATGCTATACTAAAAACAAGTGTCTAAATGAAAGATTTATGTATAATGAATCACTGCAATGGATCAGTCAATGAATTAGACAAATAGTATAGTATACTAATGAACCAGGAATTCAGACCACACCCAGTGAGTACAAATTATGAAGCATCCAGTGATGGTGTTGTAAGACACTGTAGACTGAAGAACCCAGTTGGGTGGGATAATGGTATGGGGTATTTGTTCTTTACTGTTGGAAAGAAGAAATATTACAATCATCGTTTCGTATTTGAATGTTTCAATGGATTGATCAAAAATGGTTTTGTTATCGATCACAAGGATTCTAATCCAAGGAACAATTCTTTATCAAATCTGCAAGCTATCACACAAAGTGAGAATTCCAAACGAGGAAGGACTGGCATTTGTTGAAAAAAAGTGAAACCAGTAAAATCTTTGAATACAACAACTAACGAAGAAAAAATATTTAAATAAATATATGAAGCCGGTAGGCACTTCGATATTTGTAGAGCCTCAGTACGATTCGTTGCAGAGGGGGTTTGTCGATCGGCTATTTCAAAAAGGACGGGACAAAAAATTCAATTTAGTTATGTCTAATGCGTCATATTTTTCATTTAGAAATATATAATTGTTATAGAATAATGAATTCTGAAAACATGAATAGCATTTTATCCGAGATTTCAAAATTGAAAAGTTGGGATATTGAACTATCAGATGGGTTATATCCTGATCAAATCATGTCTGATTTTCAGGATATTGAATACGGAGTTAACAACAATAAATACATGCTACCAAAGAAGTATGCGCTCATCAAAAGAATTCAGAATTCTATTAAGGACTCTCTCGCATTTTCCAGTGACGTAAGTGTGTTCGCTCCGTTGTATACCATCGTAGAACGAATACGAAAAGAATTGGGGTACGAATACGAATTGAAAAAGGAGGTTAATTCTAAAGTTAGAAACCTACGGGCGTTAATTCAAGAAAATGAACAATTTTGATTGACCATTTATCATTTTTTGATTCACCAACCATTTATCATTATTTGATTGCCCGACCATTAATCATTTTTTTTTTTAGCCGACCCTCAAGGGATGTCAAAAATCGATGGTGTTAGGTCGGGATTGAAAAATTGTTTTACAATTGAAAAATTGTTTCTGATTTTAAATAATGGTCAATGAAGCATTAACAACCCGATTGGCTCGTGAACGACTGGATGCAATCAGGAGATTTGTACCAATTCGTGACTCTGTACGGAATAAACTACAGCAACGACAGAGTCTTCAGACTGATTTTGCTATGGGATCCGAAGAATTGTTTAAACCAGTAACCACAGCAACGAAAGGAATAGAGCGTGCTATACTGGGAGATGTTCCCGAGACGGGAAAATCTGTTATTGGTGAACTCGAAAAAATAGCAGCGAAAACTGAACAAATGGAATCAAAAGAAATAGTAGATGTTTTACGCGTGATATTTAACGAGGTGGGTTTAGCAGCGATTAATAAGACTGATTCAACAGGAATTCCTGAGCTTGTTGTTACGACTTATGAAAACAGGAAAAATATGTTGAAACCAGAACATCATAAGTTTGTTAGAAATTTAGATCATTGGGCTGATATATTCTACAAAATCAAAACTGAAAAAACAGGTAGAATTAGGAAGAAGGATAACGCATCATATATTGGATATAGAAATGCGGTGGGTGAAGTGTATAATCAATACGAAGAGTTTAAACAACAACAAAAACCACGAAAATTGCGAGGAAGGCGACAGCAACCTGCAAAGAAAATATCTTTTTCACCTAAAAAACAGCTACCACCTGATGATGATTTTCTTGATTATTTACAAAAAGCCAATTTAGAAGAAATGGGAAAAATGGATGTAGCAATGGGTTATAGCGGAAGCGGATTGCAAGATTCCAGTGAGAATCCAAGGATTTCATGTCCTGGTAGTGTTCTCAGTGATATATCACGATTAGAGATTCTTGTAGGAGGTTTCCGAGCTGGAAATAACTCACCGGAAATAATTAATGAAGCAGCTGATATCTGTAGACGATTATTTCAGGGTGGTATCATGGATATTAAAACATATCGAGATTTCATTGACGAGTTAGTGGAAAGTGGGTATCACAGTGATTAATCACATAGACTGAATAAAAACGCTAGCGTTTCCAATTGAAAAATGGTTTCTGATTTCAAATAATGATCATACACTACAATCATGATAAACCAACCCCCGTCTATGTAGTTAATTCACGGTTTCCGGTTTATACAGCATACTACGGAGATGGTTTAGGCAATACCATTGCAGGGTTATTTGCGAGAATGGCTCCAAAAGTGATGCCGTTGGCTAAACAACTAGGAATGAAAGCAATTGAAGTTATTCGTGATAAGGGTATTGGTGCTGTTGGAGATCTTGCTGGAAAAGCGTTTTCAACTGCGAAGAATAAAATAACATCATTAGTGAAATCACGGATGAAATCTAAAGGATTTTCAAAACCGTTACCATCTACAGCAGAGATGCCTGCAAGTGTTAGTAGAATTATAAATAACGCAGTAGACGAAAAATTAGCGTCGATGGCTTTAACCCCCGACCAAAGCAATATTGCAAATATGATAGCAGGAAGTGGCTTTAAAAAAACACGACGATGAAATGAAAAATCGCGATTTAGACTCTGATAAATAGAATAAAATGTTCAAAAAGTCACATGATCCGGCGTTTGATATAGACGCCCCAGTTGGCAAGGATGATTCTGTACGCGATTATCAATATTACGCCTATCATGCAATAGACTCAAATAGTCGATCGCGAATTGAACTTCAAGTCCATGATACCAGTAAATACTTTTTGCCCTGTGAAGCGTTTATTGAAGTAGAAGGAGAACTTGTAACAGCTGCTGATACTACTGCTGTACCAGCACCGTATCCAGATGGTACTGAAGTCGGTTTTGTCAATAATGGTATTATGGCGTTATTTGAGAGTGCTAGATATCTCATTGATGGAAAAGAAATTGAGTCCATAGATCGCGATGTTGATGTGGCTACAACAATAATCGGGTTAGCGAGATATTCTGATGATTATACAAGATCAGCAGGACCTTCTATGATGTTTGCAAAAGATGCTACAAATACCGCTGGAGGAAAACAATTCGTTGTAAGACGACCAAATGATCGTGCTGCTAACCCTGCTCCTGCTGGTATCGAATATATGATTATAAACAACGATGTTAATTTCAATCTAGGAGCTGCAACACGTTTATCAATGTTGGAGGGGCGGCGTAAATCATTTTCATGCGCGATTCCACTGCATCACATATTTGGATTCTGTAGAAACGTCCGAAAAGTTATCTACGGGGCGAAGCATACAGTATCGCTTGTACGAAAGAGTGATGATAACGACGCAATTTGGAGGATTCCAGCAGATGCTGCAAATCCCAATGCTGATGCCGGTAAAGTCAATTTAACAAAAATATCATTGTGGATGCCAGTGTTGACTCCAGCAATCACCGCAGAAGAACGATTATTATCATTTATGGACTAAGGAGGAAAGTCGTTGTTGAGTTGGCTAACCGTGAGTACAGATGTTAAACAATCAAATATCAACGGGTTATTCACGTGGAATCTAGCATCAAAACAAGGTGTTGCTGCGCCACGTCATATATTTATTGCGTTACAGGATAACACACGAGTTGGCGATCAACGTTTCAGTCATATGATATTTGATCAATTAGGTGTGAAAGACGTCTCACTGAGAATAAACGGCCAGCAGGAACCATCCGAGGATATACAACTTAATTACACAGAAAATCATATTGCACGAGTTTATCATCGTCTGTTGTCATTTATGGCACGCGATCAAAATGTGGATACTGGTTTGCAAATATCACAATATGATTTTAAAAATCTGTATCCGATCTATTACTTCTCACTGGAACATCTCGATTTGACAAGACAGTCAGTTGTTGATATACACTTTAGAGCTAATGTGACTCGTGGTGCTATTGCTAATTATAGAGCGGTTGCTGTCATTCTCAGTGATATATCAATGCTACTTGAAGGTGTTGGTGGAAGAATGAGAGTGGTAGATGCCCCAGTAGAAAACATGTAATTGAAAATCCGAAGGATATTTCCATTGAATCTTTTTACGATTTAGAATCAATCAATTATATATAATGTCATATAGTGTTATTAGTGTTGCGTTAACTCCCGGTCAATTAAAAAATATGCAATCGGAATCAGCTAAAAAATGTGGAACCACAATCACGTTGAAACCTAATCAAATGACTGGTGGTGCAAATAAATTATCGCTGACAACTCGTCAGGTGAAACATTTCAATGATGCACTTGCAGCCAAAAAAGGGGTTCAGATTACTCTCTCTGCGGCTGCTATCAAAAATATGATTAAAACAGGCGGTATATTTCCGTTGTTAGCTGCGATTCCAGCATTGATTGCAGCAGCAGCCCCAGCGGTGGCTAAAGCGGCAGCGTTAGGAGCCGTTGGTACTGCAGCAGGAATGGCACTAAAGAAGGCAACTGGGAAAGGATATAAAAAAAAGGGAAAGGGTCTAAGACTACCAGGAACCCCGTATTCGTGGTACAGCGGAAAGGGTCTAAGACTACCAGGAAAGATTTATTAATTCAGGAACCTATGGTTCCCAAATCTTCGATGGTTCCTATGTCCAATTTTGATTTAATGGATGCGGCTAAAAAACTAGTGATTAAAAATTTCAGAGGTGTTTTTATGAAAGATCAATTACCACATCAACCAAACAAAACTGAAACAGGTATTATTAATCTCGATAACAGCACCGGACTTGGAACTCACTGGGTTGCATACGCTATTGATCCACGTGGGATTGTTTATTTCGATTCATATGGATTAGCCCCACCAAAAGAGTTTTTGCGTTATATAAAAACCCTTCCAATGAAGACTTGGTATTCTACGCTACCAACACAAACGATGATTGACCCACCAATATGTGGCAGCGAAGTATTAAATGTCCTTGACGCTATTTCTAACTCCTTGAGTAACCCAAGCGGAAAACCACCACATGTTGTCGTTAATGAATACACTAGTAATCGCTTTTTAGAGAGAGAAAGAGTTTTACAATAACATGATTGATATTTGGGGGAGATCTTTGAAACCCAAACCCGATGACACTGCACCACCTGATTCTGTCAAGGATGTAAAAAAACTAATCAAAGATGAAATAGCTGAGACGTTGAACTTAACAAATGTTGATCCTAATGAAATAGTTGTATTTCAAGACAAACAGGGTAAATTGAAATCCAGTGATGTGTCATTGGATGATATTTTAGTTAAACAACGAAACGCAATCGAGAACACCGTTGCGTTATTTTCCGATCAGGGTAAATTGAAAACCAGTAATATTTCTCTGGATGATATTTTAGTTAAACAACAAAACGCAATCGAGAACACCGTTGCGTTATTTTCGGATCAGGGTAAATTGAAAACCAGTAATATTTCTCTGGATGATATTTTGGTTAAACAACAAAACGCAATCGAGGATACTATCGCGTTATTTTCCGATCAGGGTAAACTCAAACCGGGTGTACTCGTTTCGACGATTACAGATCGATTAAAAACTCTCAACGATGAGTTAAACAATTATGTGTTTGTACTAACAACACTTGAATCTAGAATTGAAGAAAACGGAAAACAGTTTTCAGTTTTTCGTAGAAATATCATTGATAAATTTATTGGAACCCAGTTGGATAAAATTGAAATAAAACTCCCTGATATTAAAAAATCCATCGATGAGACGAAAAACTTCATCGAAGCCGTCAAAGGTGATTTTTCGAGGATGATAACAATCATTGAAAAAACAAAAATTCCTCATGAGAAAACCAACAACGTCGTGTACACAATCCAACACGGATCATTTGAGTGGACACCTGCAAACAACAAATTAGATATCACTGCAACCGTTAAGGGTATTTATCGATTAACACTAGTAACACCATTAACTCAATTTAATATATCATCGTCGAGTTCATCCGGGGTCAATAATACGATTTCAACGATCATCGACAAGGATACAACTGAAAAGTTCACTATAACAGCTACTGATAAAAATTTGGTTGGGGTTTCAACAACATGGTATGTGGAATTCGTAGCGGATTTAAGTAAATAACTAAATTGAAAGGATTTCACAATTGAAAACGCTAGTGTTTTTAAAATAAAAATGATTTCATCAACTCAATGTCGCTATGATCAGGTCAGAGAATTTCAGAATAGACTCAAAACCCTCACTGAGGAGTATCAAATAAAAATAAAAAAATACCGACGAAGAATCACCGCAATTGATGTTATTATATACTCGGTGTCAAGCGTTCTCACTGGCGCCGGAATAATACTTGCATCGGTTACAATGATTGCCCCGGTCGTAGTTCCAATTTGCATTTCTGCGGTGGCTACAATCGGGGGTATATCAACCGGGATAGCAAAAAAGATATCATCATGCAGCCAGAGTAAACTGCAGAATTACTTACTTCAATTTCATATTGCATCAACCGCATACTCGCAATTATCATTGATGATATCGTCGTCACTCGATAATACGATTATATCAGATAGTGAATTCTCAGCGATGGTCAGTATTTTTGATTCCGCGATATCGAAATTAGAGCGACAACATGAATATAATAACAATGACAACACCGATGGAATTAGAAAATACGAACCAAAAAAACAAAATGATCTCAATAATATCAACATTACCAGATTGTGAGTTCTCAGTGATGGTCAGTATTTATGATTCCTCGATACCAAAATTAGAAATACAACATGAGTATAATAACAATGACAACACCGCAGGAATTACTTCAACAAATAGTGGAGAACACGAACCCAGTACAAACAAGCATGATATCAATAACATCAACGAATCCAGAATTCAGTGTGAATTTCCCCTCTCCGGTCCCAGTGAAGGAGATAGCGCTAGCAAAACTACGAATGTATCACAGTTGGCCTAATATCAGATCAAAATCATTTGGTGGTCAACAACCGAATAATTCACTGGTGTTTGCAAATAAGAATAAACCCGACGGAACACCAGACTGGAACGTCGTTTCGATACCAACAGGGTCATACCAAATCGAACAAATCAATAATGAATTCGCGCGTAGAATAAAATCGATTACTGGAAAAGAATCAAAAATCGCTATAACAGTTCATGAGCCGACACTATCATCCGCAATTGAGATAAGCACAGAAGGATACGTCGTAGATATCTATCAAAGTTCTATTAGAACCGTACTAGGATGGCCAGAAAAACCACCAGGGGGAAAAACCGTTGATTTACCAGAACCACAAAAAAATGATTATGTCACCGACGTGATAAAAAATCATGATCCAATAGGGAGTAGTTATAGAGATTACCAATTCATTACAGATTTTTTTGATTTAATATACCAACCAACTGGAAGAGAGAAGCCAGGGGAGAAAATAGAGGGGGATTATTTTGTTAACAAACCTAAAATCACTGGTATGATTTATGCAATAAACAACGATTTATCACTGTTGCTAATACCCCTTAAATCCGGCTCTCTCACCCGAGGTGAATTTATCAGCGTCGTAGAAACATGTAACAAAATTATCGACGATATGGAAAAATTTAATTCACAAATTATTCGATTTATACTCGATGATAAAAACCCCATATCGAGAACAAGATTTGCATCAAACTATAATATCCTCGTTGAAGATATTCCAACATTCAAACTACCAGGATATAACGTACCAGAACTAAAAAAACTTCTCGGTGATGCCATCGATGTCGGTTTCAAAATAATTCATGATACGTGGAAAAAAACAGCATCACCGGAAATAAAAATCCTCAAACACAATAATGACCCAGACGGTGGCGGTAGGCATATCGCTCCGTTCAACGTGAATATTTCATCGGTGATTGCGCTCAATTTAGTGTGTGATGTTATCGAAGGAAGCTATCAGATTAATCTCGAACGATCAAATCAAGCTCAGCAAGGATATATTCTTTATTCGTTTGCACCAACAGCTCCTCCAGGATTCCTAATTATTGAAAACCCAATTAATCCTGTCTATATGCGATGCCATAATAATTCATTAACCAGAATTAATTTCAAACTCACCGACCAGTCAAATAATCTGATTGATTTACAAGAAGAGGTGTTAGCGATTAGTCTGTTTGTGAAATCCTGAAATGATTTTCATCCTAAAGACTCGATCAAATCATTTATTATTTACTGTTAACCCATAGCAGCAGAGAGGGTGGATGACCACATCGTTGCGAGCAAAATCGTAAAATCTCCGTTTTTGCAAAAATGGAGACTTTTTTTTTGGTTAAATGAGATTTGTTGGAAACCTGATATTTTGTTCGAAAACGTTATCTATAGGCCATATTTTGTTCGAAAACGTGATCTGGAAGCCTTATTTTTGCTTGAAAACGTGGTCTGTTCACCCTCTCTGCTGCTAGATTTTATCTCAGGGGAAACCTGTTAGCCACGATAGAAATCTTGGCGAATGTCGTCCTGAGGATTCGGGAGGGGCTACAAACTATGGGTTTATAACAACCTCATGTATACGTATAGACCCAAACATCCCCTCTTTAAAGATTTTCTACATGGACCTTTTTGGGAGATTTTATCTCAAGGGAAACCTTTAAGCCACGATAGAAATCTAGGCGAATGTCGTCCTGAGGATTCGGGAAAATAATGGACAAATTTAGTGAAGCGTGTAAAAAATGCAGGTACACTATTAAACGAGTATATCAATAAATTTTTTATCTATCTGAACACCAACTTATATGATTTTTATTTCAGTGCGTCTTAGTTATAAATCAGTTCTAAGAGTTGAAAATGTTTCAAGAAAATTCATCAAAGCTGATTTCGAGAAATTGGGTGCTCTGTATATGGTAGGTATAACAAAGCCCACATGGAGATCGATTACCTTTTCAGTCCATGTGTGGAAACTAAAGTCTACCCTAAAATGATTTCGATATGGATAGTTATTTAACGGTTCGTGTGTTGTGATATAGTTGACTCCCGATGAAAGTATTGACGAAGTTCGTTTAGACCAATCGGAGAAAGAGGAGGGTAAGTATGGTACCGGTAGTATTAAACGGTTAATGCCTTCATAATCATTGAAGCAACCCTCTCTACGTGTGAACCCATTTAAATGTCAGACATTGTTTGAAAGTTTCTCTTTAGTTATTGAACTGTTCGAACCGTATGGTAAATTAATAAAACATTTATTGAACATATTTGAATCGAGAATAAGAAACTGGTTACTTATTTCTTATTGAACTGAAAACTGGTTATTTATTCCGACATTAATTGGGAATAACGAATACGAAATAAGTAACCATCTTGATGTAAATGAATGCATCTTGTAAGTATTTTCCAGGCGGTCTTTGCCAATACCACCACGTAGCTCACAAGTAATATATCGCAAAATAGCTGTGTATATCTACCCATTTTCAATCAAGGAAAGTGCGCACTTGGTCAGAATGACAGCTCTTTAAATATGAAAACAGTAAAGCGCTATGATCATAATTTTCTTGCCATTCTATAGATTGTCAATATTGCCAGAATGCGGTGCTATTTCCACTCTGCTTCAGCTTTCGTAGACTATGCAATCAACAATGTTCCATTTTTAAATCCAAGTCAAGAGGGAAATTAAATCTGAAATTGTGTTTCAGGTCATAACTCTCCACCAACAGTGATATCATGTAAGAAATTTAGCATTAGAGCATGACAACACGCACAAAAGTACAGAGATTCTTGAACGAAACTTTCTTCAAGCACACCCAGGGTTTAAACCTATGCATCAATGCTCTTCAATGAGATTGGTTGCGAAAGCTGACACTTGTTGGGACATTTAACAATCAGCCCAATGTTATGTAAAGGGTACACTGGAGAATACGAGCTCTGTTTTGATGGTCATCAGCACTTTCACGCACACACAAGTGATAACACGCATGCTTCAGGAGCTACGCCTATATAACAACACCGTATATAAAGACCTGTCTTCTGTTACAAAACCAACTTTAGTGCTTAAACATAGACAAATGATATGGTAAAGGAACTATATATGTTCGTTCCCGGTTTCACCACTATTCAGTTTAAGCATACGTAGTTAAAACAATTACTTATTATTAGTTGACTATCACCAGTCGGAAAAGATTCTTTTAAATCTATCACAAATACCGGACTTGGATAATCAGTGATAAGGACTTGATTGCGCACGTTGTTTTTTGATAAAGTATTGTACTATATCATCAGTCATATCAAATACAGTGGACATTACATATTGCTTAGTAGACATATTATCTTTAATACAAAAACTGCCAGAAAAAAGTTGCAATATGAAAACTGCATTCTGCATGAAGATGTTTCATGTGATTACAGTCGTATTGTTTGTCTGTCTGGATCACACGTACGGAAGTGCGGGTAAGCTGACACAGTCAGCACTGTTTTATCTAATTTACCTGTGTGTACATTTATATCTGGATGTATTATTATTATTATTATTATTATTATTATTATTATTATTATTATTATTATTATTTGTAGTAGTAGTAGTAGTATCATCGCCCGATGTGCTTACGTACATCTCTGTCTTTCTCGCCATCTCTTCTTCTTCTTCTTCTTCTTCTTCTTCTTCTTCTTCTTCTTCTTTATCATTCATTGCCGGATGTGCTCACTTTCATCTCTCTTTTCTTCTCCCCGTCCGTTCGTCATCATCATCATCATCATCATCATCATCATCATCATCATCATCATCAACCTTAATTTCTTTTTCTTCTTGTTCATCTTCTTCTTCTTCTTCTTCTTCTTCTTCTTCTTCTTCTTATTATTATTATTATTATTATCAAAAGAATGTATTGTGTTCAACACATATGTTAAGGCATTTCAAGTTATCTGTGTTTCTTATAAATGAGTTGACAGAAAGCATAAAGTCACTAGCAGAAAAATATAAAAGAATGCACCTGGCAAGGAGACACTGTCTGGTATATCTTCAAAACTTCATCTATATCTTCCGTCGAGACATTTTCGTTTGATCGGTGTTAAATTTATGAATCTCAATTAATTTTTTACATCTTCAGTGTGCTGACTCTCACGTTAATCTTTTTACCAGTTACATAATGTATTCATCCTGGTTTTTTGATCATCAGAATCTTTGATATAAGTTAAAATTAAGGTTGTATTTTTTTCATTAACCATTTACTTCAGGAAGACGGCTTTTTAAGTTTTGGTTACTAAACAGTTATGCATCAAACGTAGGTAATCTTATTACGAAATTGAGCGAGGGATCAATCAGACTTAAAGATTAATTTTTATGAAAATCAGATATCGGAAAATAACCAGGTTACCTCGCACAATTGGAATGACAATCTCGACATACTCTGTACAAAGAAAACATATCAGTACTCAGGTCCCAAGCAAGCAAACATGAAGTACATAACATATATTCCTGAATAACGCCAAATTTGAGTAGGTAAGTGGGTGTATGGCTCTGAAGAAATCGTTTTTAGTTTCTTGTTTGAAATTTGAAACAACATTTATTAGCAAATCAGCTTCGACCTTTCAAAATAAATATATTTTCAACCTAAAACTCCACTGCGTGAGAAACTTCAAACTGCTTAACTTAATGACAAGAAATCAAGAACGTAGTTAATTGATCAAGGCACGAGAGATCTTCTGGAAATGAAATAATTTCTAAAGAGACTTGAAATTTATCAGTCAACACACACACATTCACACGCAGATTAACACACACACACACATTCACACGCAGATAAACACACACACATTCACACGCAGATAAACACACACACATTCACACGCAGATAAACACACACACATTCACACGCAGATAAACACACACACATTCACACGCAGATAAACACACACACACACACACACATACAGCCACACATACCCACATACACGTTTTCTTTGCAGTCATTGTTTAGTATTGGTCCTAGTGATAAACAACAAATTTGCATATGTAGTTTTGCTAAGTTTCCATATGAATGGAAAATCTCACCTTTTACCAGGAATTGATCTGATGGCATCAATTCTAAATAAATACACAATGTTTGCGATCAATCTCAAATTTTTATGAAAGAGATTGCTGTGAATCTAGTATAACTTGGACTGCTAAGTACGATGTGGGATTGATCCGAAGCTTGCTTAATAAGATAAATTTTGGATCGATCCCATGTTTCCTGGAAGTAATTTTTTGGATTGATCCGAAGATTGCTAGGTAAAAGATTTTTGTTTGATATGACATTCATGTGGTTGATCCCAATATGGCTATGAAAAAATATCTGGGATCAATTCCACCCTGACCTAAAGGCGAAGTTTGACACTGATCCTAAGTCTGCCCTAGAGACAATTTGGTGGATCGATCCTAAGACTAGTTTGTGAACCTGTTAAAAATATTAGTATTTATTTAATATTTGTCTGGAAAGTTATTTTGGGGATTCGTTTCGTGTTTTCCTGGTAGATAATTGTTGGAAACAATCTCATGTTTTCTAGGGAAATATTTTTTTCGATTGATACCAACCTTGACTGGAAGGATTTTGGTACAAATCAATTGAAAGTGTGACTGCTAAGATATATTTAGCATCAACCCAAAGTTTGCTTGACAAATGTTTTTTTTTTTTTGATTGGTGAAATAATTTTGAGATTGATTACAAATGTGCTTTGTTAGAAACTTTGGAATCGATCCCATATTTCCAGTTGAGAAATACGATATTCCCCTGTACCTTGATACGGTATACCATATTTCTCAGGGGGTGGAAAGCATTGAAGGATTGTTTTTTGCCTTTTAAATGTGGTTCATTGTTCTCTATATAATTTGATATAGTGATATTTATTTTTGATTATGCGTTAATTACATGTATTTGTGCAATGGCTGAAGAGGATCAAAATGCTTAATAAGTGGGTGGGTTTTTCAGGCACATAATCAACTTCTTTTTAACTGATAACAGCAAAGGGTATAAATTGCCAAAAAATGACCTATGACTTTAAACTTTAAGTAGAATATGTTTCAGCGTACGGTCCACTAGAAAACTAATTACTGCAGTGCGTGCGTCGTGTACACTTGATTTGAAGGACGCCTCTCGTTCACCTCCAGCAATAATAATAATACATGCTCACCATTGTATGTATGTTTCAGAGGGACGATAATATTTATGTTCAAGGTGACAAAATACACGTCATTTTGGTTAACCTTTGCAGCTGAATATACAACTGGCTAATATCATAATGTTTTGGGGAAACTCAAGACTTATTTCAGTCTATATAAATAAAATTTTAATGTGAACATAAAAAGAAATTGAGTCATTAATTATATTTTGAACAAATATCCTGATTTAGATCGAACATCATTGTTATTGAAGTCGGTCTGAATCCTCGATACCGCAAATTCAAAGACATAGGCTTCCAGAAAATAGTAGAAATATAAAATGAAGCAATAAGAATACAGGCAGTCTCATGCAACAATGAAAAATCAAACAACAGTAAGAACAAAAACAACAAGAGTAACAAACACAAAATACACAAAAAATTCAAACCAAAGACCTAAAATAATGCCATAATATAACCCAATATATGTATATTGCTTAAAAATTAAACATGAGAAACATATGCATGCGTATACATTTTAGGCATTGGTCCCCGTGTTGCCGTGTGATCTATTGCACTCGCCTTAACCGATCACTTCCGTCTCATCTCTGTCAGCGTGGGTTCGAGACTCGGGCAAAGCCAATGGGTGCTTTAATTTAAAAAAAAAAAAATTATCAGTTAATTACTAGGGATATGCATCTCCCATATTTTGAATCGATAAGACCATCAGGTAGGAAATAAAGATCACTCATACATACACACACGGTCACGAACACACACACACACACACACACACATGGACAAGAACAGATCATACAAACAAGTACGTATGTATGTATGAATGAATGTATGTATGTATGTATGTATGTATGCATGTATGTATGTACGTATGTCTGTGTGTGTATGTGTGTATGTATATATGTGATATGTATGTTTTTATGTATGTATGTATGTATGTATGTATGTATGTATGTATGTATGTATGTATGTATGTATGTATGTATGTATGTATGTATGCATGTATGCATTTATGTATGTATGTATGTATGCATGCATGCATGCATGCATGCATGCATGCATGTATGTATGTACGTATGTCTGTGTGTGTATGTGTGTATGTATATATGTGTTTATGTATGTTTTTATGTATGTATGTATGTATGTATGTATGTATGTATGTATGTATGTATGTATGTATTTATGTATGTATGTATGTATGTGTGTATGTATATATGTGTTTATGTATGTTTTTATGTATGTATGTATGTATGCATGCATGCATGTATGTATGTATGTATGTATGTATGTATGTCTGTATGTCTGTATGTATGTATGTATGTATGCATGCATGCATGCATGCATGTATGTATGTATGTATGTATGTATGTATGTATGTATGTACGTATGTCTGTGTGTGTATGTGTGTATGTATATATGTGTTCATGTATGTTTATATGTATGTATGTATGTATGTATGTATGTATGTATGTATGTATGTATGTATGTATGTATGTATGTGTATGTGTGTATGTATATATGTGTTTATGTATGTTTTTATGTATGTATATATGTATGTATGTATGTATGTATGTATGTATGTATGTATGTGTGTGTGTGTGTGTGTGTGTGTGCGTGCGTGCGCGTGCGTGCGTGCGTGCGTGCGTGCGTGTGTGTGTGCGTGCGTGCGTGCGTGCGTGCGCGCGCGTGCGTGCGTGTGTGTGTGTGTTTACTACAAAAAGACTTTTGTTACAAACAACTCTCTTACACATGTATTGAGTTTCGGTGTTTTCTATAGCATAACAGCATGAAATAAGAGCTTGATACATTACTGGATTAATTTATTGTCCTGCCCACATTGTGTTCAGTTACTAAGCGCTACCCGTCCAGTCTCATGTGTCGTCTGGCGATCATGTCAATTATACGCCAATGTCAGACTATATAAAAGATTTGCTTAAAATTTACTCTTGTTACATGGAGTTTAAAAGCACTTTTCAGTTATAGAAACAAGTAGAAAGCTCTCCTTCTACCAGACCGGAAGGGTGTGCCAAACAATATGATTGTGCGACTCCTTCATATGGAATTCCATATAGAAGAGATACAAGGTATGAAACAGAAATAAGACATATAGCCGAAATATTGTCATTCGCCATCTGTTTTCTGGTACTAAGATATACGATGCAGAATTACATCATTCTCAAAAATGAAATCCAGGAAGATCGGCAATTTCCAAGGAAATAAGAACTAGACCTTATCTCTTGTTTCTTACTGTTTCTTACAACAGTGAAATTTATAGATGTAGAGAACAGAAAGTAATGATAAAATACACGGATGTTTAGTCTGTGTGCAAAGAATCAAAACTAGCATCCATTCCGATTCAGAGATTGAAAGATAACTTCCTTGTAAATATTTATTGTGGATTCCAGCTGACATATTTGTTTCATAATAGAGTAACGGCGATCATCGTCATCACTGACAAAATATTACAATAAATGTACTGACAAAACCAATGTCTGTTAGTTTTTCCTAATACGTATTTTGACATCCGAAGATATGGCAACCAGCTGCAAATATTTTTTTAAAAAAAATGTCTTTAATATATCGTTCATTGAAAGAGTCACTTGCTTACATAATTTTTGGTACATCTTTTTTCCTTCACGCAATATATTTTATCAAATTTCATATGATCAGCACATAAACACAAGGGTGAAAAGCCAAATTCCAACAGTTTTGTGAATGTGTTTTGTACATGCAAGTGTACTTTTTCATATTCGAATGTGACTAGAATATAAAGAAAACAACAAGGCTCGGAGCAGTGGCACTAAGAGTCAAGTCAGACATTTTGAAGGTATGCCTGTGTGCTTTTGTAAATATCGTATTACCGACAAATGTCACGCACTATTTCTGTCAGCTTGTATTTGAAATTTATGATTAATTATTCTCAAAAGTCCCCTGAAGTTTTGTATATCATCTTTCACAAAAGGAGTTTAGTTTTAATTAATGCAATAATCGGGTTTTCTCTTGGAGCAATTGCGTGATACATGAATGTTACAGTTAAAGTTTATTTAATTATTTCAGTCAGGCTGTTGTTAGTTTAGCTAAACAAATGTGTGGTATTTTATTTGTTCTTTGGGGAGGGGGCTATTTAAACAATGTTATAAAGGATTATGTGCCATTGGTTATGTACCATGACGAGACAGTGTGTGTGTGTGTGTGTGTGTGTGTGTGTGTGTGTGTGTGTGTGTGATTTTGATTTTTAAGATAGCTTTGGCAATTTCGTAGTCATATCTCTACGATGTCTGCAGTGTGGCAGTTTATAGTGATGTCTAGCTAGCACTGGGACATATCATGATGTCCCACCCTGTCGCATTTACCTGACACCAGGACAACCATCAGTGAGCTCCAAGCGAGACAGATGTTAATAACATTGTTATAGGTCTTTGGTATGCCTCGGAGGAGGATCGAATGTACGACCTCACGCATCGAAAGCGGACGCACTAACAACTAGGCCGCCGGAGCGTCAGTATAATTTATTGTTCAGACAAGATTTTGTCCAACGTAGTTGGATAATTTTGGCAATATAATATGTACAGTTCTAATCTTTATACTTTGTTTTGTTTTCATTATTTCATTCACCATGACTAGGCAGAGCAGGACCGATTTTAAATACGTTGTTACTTTATTAATTTGGTGGACCATTGTGCTTATAAACTGAGAAGTGAAGAAGAAATACTGATGTCGATGATTTTGATTAAGCATCCATTAGCACATCGACACCCCCACCCCCCACCCCCACACCCCCCCCCGCTCCTGTGTTCTAGTGGTTGGAGCGTTAACCGCAGAAGCGGGAGGTTGTGGGTTCGATTCCCGGCCGAGTCATACCAAAGACTTACAAAAATGGTAATAATAGCTGCCTCGCTTGGCGCTCAGCATTAAGAGGTTAGTGTTAGGACTGGTCGGCCTATTGTCACAATAATGTGACTGGGTCGTTCATTGTGCTACATGTCTGCGGCATGATGTTTCTGTGCTAGAAATGACTATAAACTGCCTCACTGCAGACATCGTAGCGATATGACTGAAAATTGTTAAAGCTATGTTAAAATTCCTAATCAAGCAAACACACACACACACACACACACACACACACACACACACACACACACACACATATATATATATATATATATATATATATATATATATATATATATATATATATATATATATATATATATATATATACATATACACAGACACACGCATTAACAAGTTGTTTCATAGTCATGCAATAAATTCCAGATTGTAAATTTTAGTGAGATTCAAATTAGAATTACACGCGTGCAGGTGATTTAATGCTTCCGTGAACATATACAGGGCTTAGAAAGACATGTTAGTAGTTAAGACGGTGGATATTTCGAAATACTTGTTTAGTATTTCAACTTTGCAAAATTATTCCTTCCTCCTACAGAAACTGATTTCCAAAATTAAATTCCAGTAGTACGCAAATAACTTCTACCTTGTTTACTACATAACCTGAATTAGTGATCGAAAGACACGTGATCTTCTGAGCATTTGTAGAATTAATGACATGATTATAGACAGATAAAACATTTCTCTTTTTTAATAGTGAGCCGTTTGCATACTTTTAAACATAAAAGCCTTACAATGCTGTATATTGTTAGTTTGCCCTTTACGATGTTCTCGTGTGTTAACAGACTCGTTTGCTAATCCATAGCTAGGATAGAAATGTGACTTTTTGTTATTTGTTAATGGGATGGGGCATATGATCATTGGTGGACAAAGTGTCTTGAGGCTTCTGTAACATTTACTCCTTTTGAAAACGATAATTTGTATATGTTGTCTTTGTATTTCTGTTTAATATTCGAGAAGACGTTCAAATGTTGTAAATCAAGATATGATTTTGATGTTTTAACTGACGTTATCCCAATTCAGTACCGATGCTTTGCAACATAAATATTTAATTCATAAGGCATGTTTTATATTTCTATAACGTAACCCTCATCGGATTTACTACGTTATCTAGGGAATGACATTTCTCGATGTTATGACCCGGTGAGAGTGTAATAAATAGAATATCAATATCTTGCAAGAATGACTATTTCGACATGGATCGGAAGCTCAGTCGTCTTTTTCTCAAAACAGTGCTAAGATATCCGGTCAATTACAATGAGTCTGAACACGACCCTATTTGACGTTTTAACACTGACATGTTGCGAAATTAAGAATAAAGGTCGAATTGACCCTTGACAAAGACTCCCCAGGTCTAAATGTGATAAATCCTAATGCTTAATGCTTTCAACTTGAAGGTTCAATCCTTATTCAAAATTCGACACTTCACAATTTCCTAGTTTGAAATAATTGCTAAAATATACCTTTAAACATCAGGAAGTCAACAAACTTATGTTATCACCAAAACAAAAAAAGCGAAATTAAGAATAAAGGTCGAATTGACCCTTGACAAAGACTCCCCAGGTCTAAATGTGATAAATCCTAATGCTTAATGCTTTCAACTTGAAGGTTCAATCCTTATTCAAAATTCGACACTTCACAATTTCCTAGTTTGAAATAATTGCTAAAATATACCTTTAAACATCAGGAAGTCAACAAACTTATGTTATCACCAAAACAATATTTATCATCACTTACCGAAAAAGACATTTTGATGTTAGACATGACGTGATAAATATGCTTGATCAGATTCATTTATTTTAATTTTTCTTTATGACCGAAGTAACAATCTTTGTATATAATGTTAAGGTTTTTTTGTGTCATATTTTTCAAATTCCCTTGCCTCCTTTTATGTTTTCTTCATCATCATTCATAAACGAATGCTGTATAGCTTTTGGTCCACAAAACTCTAAATGGCTTGCCGTTTATTCTTCACCGAAAACTCCAGGGAATTATTTTCTTGTTTTTTGTTTACTTGTGGTATTTTGAAAACAATATTATTCGAATATTACTACTACTACTAATAATAATAATAATTATAATGAGGACTTGGTATAGAGCCTAATCTTTCGAAGCTCTAAGCGCTTTACACCATTAATAATTATATGACTACACTACAGAACAACAAATGACAAAAACAATGAAATTGGAAAACACAAAATCATGCTGAAAACATATAAGATACAAAACATGATTAGGTCGCTAAATTTGTCCCTGCAGTAGAAACAGGTGAGTCTTAAGAGCACTCTTAAAAGGGACCACTGTGTCTTTGTGTCTAATTTCAATGGGCAATTCGTTCCACGTCGCCGGGCCCTGGTGTGAAAACCATCGTTGTCCATATGACTTTGTATTCACCTTGGGAACAATGAGTATTCGATTATCAGAAGAAGAGCGTAAGGATCTAGCTGGTGTATACACATGGGTGAGGCTGGATAGGTATGTTAGACTGGAGTCTGTCATTGAAACATAGCACAGAGAACAAATTTTGTGTTTGATTCTGTATCGAATCGTTAGCCAATGTAGGGTACAGAGCAGCGGGGAGGTGTGCTCTGATAGATGTACTCTAAAGATGATCCGTGCAGCTGTGTTTTGATCTTTTTGAAGTTTCTGGAGTAAATATTGTGACGAACCAGACAGAATTGATTTACAATAGTCCAGTCTTGAAACTACTAATAAACACACAAGTGTTTTAGTGGCATCAACTGAAAGATATTTACGAATGGAACTGATGCGTCTCAATTCAAGATATACAGCCTTGCATATGTTCATGACATGTTGGTGCAATGTGAGAGTACTGTCTAGAGTAACGCCTAGGTTCCGTACTGACTGTGAAAATTTAATGTTGGTGTTGCTGATATTTATTGTCTGAGGTAAAGGATGTGAATGAGAAAGTCTTTGTGTAGTGATCAGAATAGCCTCAGTTTTATCATCATTCATCTGCAGCTTGTTACATGTCATCCATGATTTCACATCAGAATAATCAGTTGTGTCAAAGATCCTAATGCTCTCTATCGTGTCGTTTTAAGCGTTTTCAGTTTCAGCATGAATGCACAAGGACTATGTGTCTGTTAAAAGGAGTTTGATCGTGATGTCGTGTTATTCTTTTATAAAATTGGTGTAGCCTCCTAGATAGTTAGTTGAAGACGTTATAATTGGTTTGACTAAATTGATTGCTTTTATGCAACCGAAAACCTAATCTGCATTACTTGGTCTAATGGCAAATAATAAATCTTCCTGCCACTTTCAAAATTTCTTTTTAAACGTATTCAACCGAAAACCAAATCTGCATCATTAATTGTTCTCATTGCAAATAATAGATCTTCCTGCCACTTTCAAAATGTCTTTTTAAACGTATTCCTTTTCATCACATGTTCATTTTTTTTTTTACCACGCACGTTATTACTTATCAGTTTGGAGAAGGCATTCTTTGAATGTTGAATTGCTTTTTGGCTCAAAGTCATATTCCGTTCAACGTAGGATTTTAGTCATTGTTCAAAATGACAACTCTGTGATCATTCTCAATGATAGTCTTAAATTACGGCACAACATTACAAAGTGAAGGACATATATATCGTTATCTTTCATCAAAATTCAGATCATATTACCGGTTTGTTTAATATAATCGCCTGTACCCAATCTTACCAGTGTATCTAAAAAGATCAGAAATTTTTTATATATGTACTTTTGACCGTGATATTTATTTGTGTGGCAAAGACCTTAAATCTGACATGGTGATACCTCTCTTTCTCCTGACGAAAGTTATTTCCACGTCAACTTTCCTTTCTTTGTCATTTTTAATAACTTTAACTGGCCTAATGTATATATAGACTACTGTTGTGCCCACATAAACGTTTCAGTATTCACAATGAAAAAGCGAAAAACAAAACCCCACAAGCTCTCTGGATCAGAAAGTTTCACATATATTGTAATAAAGTTCATTCGGATTGACGTTGAGAAAGTTGATGCTGATAAAGATGAATCTTTGTCATCTGTAATAAGAGAATGTTTCATGATTGTAATACATAAAGAACATAAGACACGGTAAAACCTGAATAAATTTCAGTGTGTGCACGCGCCGCGCGTGTTTGTGTATATATGTCTCTCTCTCTCTCTCTCTCTCTCTCTCTCTCTCTCTCTCTCTCTCTCTCTCTCTCTCTCTCTGTACCATCGTAGGAAGATACGTGCTGCGATGAATGAAATAACAAACAAAAATATATTTTCGTTTGTGGCATCACATAATGTCGCAGGACTTATGAATGATGGTAACATTTAAGTTCAACCGACAGGAGGAGGAGGAGAGAGAGAGAGAGAGAGAGAGAGAGAGAGAGAGAGAGCTTGTTTAGTCTTATTCAAAAATGTATTTATATACTACCAAATAACGAGAAATAAACAAAACCACTGCTATAATATAATTTGCTGTCTATGTTAGTCAATATGTAAGATTTGCATTATGTTTTTTTGTTGGACCGTGACTATGCGTTTCTCAGGCATCACACCCTCACCCACCCAACACACGTCCAGTATATTTTGTGCACTGTAAGGTTGCATGTTAGTTTTATAAATATAAAATAATTCTGATAGTGTGTAGGATCGTTAAGTTTGATTATATTATTTTATTTAGATGTTGGAACATAAACATTTTTTATGTATGTGTTGTAATATAAATTTCTATAATGTTCGCAAAAAGAGGCACTTAACTAGATAGTGATATTGGTCACTTACATCATCTAAATTACACAAGAACATATTTTCTAAAAGTGGGGAATGCGACGTAGCTACCAGCATTATCTTCACGTGTTTTGCAGCAGCAACAACAACAAAAAAACAAAAAAAAAAAAAAAAAAAACCACAGCATAGTATGACGATCAACGTATGTTTCGTAACTTTGATAAATATTGTTATGGTCATGTGAATTATTCTAATTTTAAAATAGCTATCAAAAGAGACAGTTTAAATTATACGTTTGTAATTCAAGATCATATAACGTTTTAGTTGCCTTTTTCAACAATTCAATTCTTTTGTATTCTTATTTTTAACTCAAGTACAGTAGCGATCTTACCTTTTTCAAGGATCAATTTGCTGTTAGTTTTTATCTGGATATTCATCCCAAAAGCTCTTTCACTACTTTCGATTACCGAATTCATAGTTTAAATAAGCATCTGCAAGCAAGAGACCTGGTTGTCTGTAAAGCAGGTATGATCAAGCTGTCTTTCCTGTCAAAATAATTCTAAATATTGTGGGAAATAAACTGCCCAAGGTTTAGTTTCTATTACTACATTACTTGCTTCTTTCCGTAGACCCGAAATAGGTTCTGCTTAGCGCTTTCATTTATATCGAATGTATGTAAAAGGAATGTTTGCCGCAGTTAACGATTCGCTCCATTACAGGAGTTTTACCAATTTTTAATTTAGTAGTTTGTTCTTATAAATATTTGCATACTCAAAGAGTGCACACATTAAATATTTTATGTATGATAGAATTTTCCTCCCACGAAATAGCCATGAATGTGGGTGACGTGCGCCGCTCGATGTCATTTTCGGGTCTGACGTAAATCTCCACGGCCAAGTTGCATCCCGATCGATTTCTGATGTGGTTTCCGATCATCGACGGAAAGGTTCGATCGTGTTTTGACGTAATATTACTATACATCGCATTAATTTTCATCATCATGTTTCAGGATGATATCATGTAAAACCAAAATGTACCATCTTTGCCGTCTGTGAAATTAAATAGCTTTTAATAGCTTTAATATTTTGCTCACCATCAATAATATGTAATTGTCAGCGTATACATTCAAGTTTTAAGTCTTTTCGAAATTTTGATATGAAAAATGAATATTCATAAAGATTATGTGTGCCCCAGCAGGTTAATAACTCAAATAACTGAACACAATAAAAAATTGAAAGTCGACAAAGATACGGATTGTTTACTCGTCGGTCAGTTTGTACTATTATCAGATAAAAATCAATGGTAGAAATGCTGGATAAAGGGCAATGTCCGCTTCTTGAGACTTTAGTTTCGAAACCTTATTGTAAATTTAAACTATAGCAAACACTAAAAAATAGGTCATTATATACTTATACTAATACTTTTAATTATTATTATTATTATTATTATTATTATTATTATTATTATTATTATTATGCTAAATTGCACCCGACAGCTTAAAACTGGCGTTTCTTTCTTCTCAAATCCATGCAGAACATTTATCTCTCTTTCCATTATATTCGAAAATTTCCATGAATTTACGAACTAAATTTCTTTACATGCAAAACAATGCAGAGACGAAAATTATTTCAAAGCTCTCTGATATAGATTAAAAGCAGAATAATTAAGAAGCTTTAAGCTGAAAAACGATGATTGTGTAGGCCAGAATAAAGTGCTCTTATCTTTTCCAGGTTGGAAAATTTAACCTTCGTTTTGATCGCATCATCAAACATTTCTCAGAAATACCTTACAGAGGTGTGTACATTTTAAATTATTAAGAGTGTCTGTATTCGTGTACAATGCGCTTTCATGTGGGAAAGCTAGAAATTATAATATACCAACGTATAATATTCACACACACACACACACACACACACACACACACACACACACACTCATATATATATATAAGCAGTGACTATTGAATATGTTGAGTATTGGGATGGGATCGTGGCTGAATAGATGTGATCACTAATGAAAACTATTGGCACAGTTGTAGTAACGACTATTGCTGTGGTTGAAACCCCTTTAGAAATGATATAGTTGTAATCACTATTGTGAATGTGGTGCTATACATGTTAACATTATTGGAATGATATTGCTAATGTTGCAAACACTATTGGAATAATATTGCTATTGTTGCAAACACTATTAGGATGGCATTGCCATAGTTGTAAACATTATTGGGACAGCGTTGCTATATTTGTTAACAATGATAATGCTATTGTTGTAAACACTATTGCGACAGTGTGTAATGGCTATGTTGCTTCCCTTTTTGGGGTGGGGTGCTCCCAAATATTTAAATTAATACAGATGATCTTCCCTGGCTCATTATTGTCAGAAATTGAAGAAGTGATATGCAAAGCTCTGAGCCCCCAGTCAGCGGTGCCGACAGTTAAATTAATGAATACACAAATTGAAATTTTAAATAACAACAATTAAATATAATTCAAAGAGCAATCCATCAAATACAATTCAGCTAATATCATATCACTAAACCAAGTGACGGCTTAATTTATCTTTTGAATTAGTGTGTGAAATTTTCCCTTCAGTCCTGAGTCCTACTCGTATCTATGTTTCTTCTTCTCCGTTTCTTTGTGTCCCTTCGTTCTCCCTTCATCTTATCCATCTGTCCTTCCTTCTTTCCCTGATAACCCTGAGACTCGGACCGACTTTCCTCTGGTCCCTAAACTTCCTTCTAACTTCTCCTTTGTCTCCAAGAGACTCAGACCACAACATTGAATACTTCCCTCTATTCCCTAAATGTTTCTAAAGAAGACATACACGGACATTAGCAAAGCATATTCCTTTTGCAATGTAACTCACACTAGCATTAATATCATCAGATAGGCCACTACCGTTTTTTGGTGACGTATTCGTGTGCATTGAAATACACATTCTCCCATACAAATGCACACCGAAACATTATAAAAAGTTTATAATTCGATCCAACATGTGCAAATCTATAATATCAAATGAATACATGCATGAGGTTTCTACGAATTAACCCAATAATGAATTCCAATATTAATTCTACACATCACATTGCTCATATCTCAAAATACGCATGTATATCAAACATTACGATTTAATCAAACTACCATGTTAATTTTACGTTCTACAAGATATATATATATATATATATATATATATATATATATATATATATATATATATATATATATATATATATATATATATATATATATACTGCAATAATTAAAGTACACTTACTTTTGGGTAATATTTCACAACAATCGAGCAAATAATAACTAACCTGTTTCTAAGCTCATTTATTATTCCCAGAATAATCCAGCCAATACGAATGATCTCGGAGTAGTTTCTTGCATTCCGTCCAGCAAAACAATTGTATTACTACTAAAGTTTTGGTTCTCAAGATGACATATTTAAACTTATGATTCTAATGTCTGGCAACTTGACAATCCCTTGTTCCAAACAAGAAATTGCCATTTACATGTGACCAATGTTACGTAAATGACTTTGGCAAAACTAAACTGCGCGTTTCTAGTTTAGGGCTATGTCAATTAACGGGCTGGACACCTCAGACATTTTGCCGGCGAGAAATTATAGCCTCAGGGTTTATCATACCCATGCTAACATCTGGTTTCTTCTGTTACGTGACACAGTGCATCTATACTTGTTAACATCATTGTGACACCGCATATCATTAACAGAGATCCGGATTTGCCGACTCATAATGAAACAACATTATTATCAGATTTCTTTAATAAATAAGACAAAAATAACTCAGAATTCGGACATAAGTGCAAAACACACGTAATTCCCTTTCCATTAAAAGAAAGGTCAATATATATATATATATATATATATATATATATATATATACATTTTCCCAAGTCTTACATTTATATATATATATATATATATATATATATATATATATATATATATATATATATATATATATATATATATATATATATATATATATATATATATATATATATATATAAATGTAAGACTTGGGAATATGTGTTTAGCTGAGGCAATGTTAATTTAGTGTATAGAGCATGTCAAGTATGAATTGCACGTATAAACAACCGTTGCAGGTAAAATTGCAAATGAGACAATTCATAATAAAAGAAAAAGAAGATGACTAATTCTTCGGATACTAAAGAGTAAACTTTGTGTATACCAGCAGAACACACCATTTTTGCTTCGTATTAATTTGATGAAAGCAATTCATAGCAATCGACTTATGGATTCCAATGTATCGTACGATATAGGATAAGTTTTTGTTGTATGCAAGGAAATTCAAAAAGACTTCATGTATAAAGTTCAAATAGGTGTGGCATTCAAATATAAAAGTTTTACTAAAATTTGCCCCAACAAGTTGGGCCTGTCAGGAATCACATCACAATTAATACTTCCAGTTCAGTACCCACGAATGTAGTTCCAGTCTATTTTTAGAACATTTTTTCCTCTCTCATTTTGGTGGTGATAGAAGAGTTATATTGATGCATATTTGGTAGGGATTTAAAGGTAATTGTTTATTCTTGAGAATATGAGCAGAGAGAGTGGTTGTCAGTGTGTAATTTGGCGACAGTGCACATGGAGTAATAAGGCCTTGGTAATGATCCGGAAGTGAAATATGTGGTCTGTGTACATGCTGTTATGTTTACAGTGCAGCAGCTCAAAAATATGCCGGTGAACTCTTGACAAGAATTTCACTGTGAAGTCATCTTTGGGGGTATTTTAGATTTTCATATGATTTGTATTGATTGTCACACTGTGGAAAGGTCAGTGCTGAGAAATATATGTAGAGAACATGTAGTAAAATTAATTGTGGTGTATGGCCACATGGCTGCTAGTATTAATGGTGGAGGAAAATCCCACGAAAGAACCACCGACCCAATAGAAGCTACCCAGGAAAAGCTACTGGCGAGCTTTCTCACATACCCACATTGGCCGTTTCCGAGACTCGAACCCACGCAGACAGAGGTGCGATAGCAGTGATCCGTAACGGAAAGTGCTTTAGACCACTCGGTTACTTGCCCTTCCCCCCATACAGGATAAGTAATATCAAATATAATACAGATAACATTTAATGAAATAAATATCATAGCATCTTTCGTGTGTTAATACGGGACATATTTCATGGTGTGATTTAGAAATGTGATATTTTAAAGAGCGACCTAGGCACGGATTAAGATGTCATTAATTGTACAACGGGATGAAATATGACCGATATGCACTCAGGAATATAAACAAAATTCATATTAAAACTTGCTTCTCAATCGAAGTTTTGAAGATTAAAATTTACACTTCAGCACACGTATGCTTGCTTTTAGTAAGTTTACTTCAATTTCAGTTTTGATTTATTGGTTGATACGTTTTGACATGCTTTTTTGCAATAAATAATACTGTTGACCTTTTATAAATATTTTACATTTTCTGACCTCAAATGCAAGTCCAACTTAATAACGAAGTAAATTGTCTTGATTGCTAAAAGGAGATAAATTCGTAAAGAAACAAGCGTTGGGGAGTTAAATGTCTTGGCAAATTTAATTTCCATGCCTGAAAGGTAATGGTTTCTATTCACTGCACATAGTAACAAGATACTGTTTCTTCTTTTGTTGCTGTTGTTGCTGAAAGTAAACATTACATTGGCACACGCAATAAATCGATGGGAAACGTATTTTCGCATACGAAAATATAAGGCTTTTATCAAATATGAATATATAAGAAAAAAAAAAAGAGTATGAAATACAATTAACCAAATATTAGCGATAATTCTCACCTAAGTATATAGCACAATACTTTTATATTACATGCCAATGTCTTTTGCATTTTACTTGTCTCATAGTGTTATTTAATTATTATTACATATATTTTCTGACCTCTTCTGTTGTGCAAAGTTTATAAAGTTTGTCAGTGTGTGTAAGATTGCTTTTGAATTTACGGGCTTAATGACTTTGTATTTTTCAATATTCGCCCATAAAAATGAACATTGCAGTGAATATAGTCTCCACCTTTCTCAGTAAAATTGACAAACAAATACATTATATTCATTTTTGACAGCTCTTAAATTACACATATTTCAAATCAGTTTATTTCAAGGTACACCATGGTGACTACTCGTTTCTATATCAACGTTACGCGATACAGAACTAAATCTCGTTTGTGTAATTTTAAACGAGGTCTTAATTTATCACATACGAGTTCTGTTTTTCAAACGATAAGTATTCCTTATGCAAGGAAAACTATTATAGCCTACCTGATGACCTCATAGAGGATATTAAGTTTTGCCTACACAAATAAAAAAATTCCGTACATCTTATATGATTGGCTGGTACCACAACATTAAACCGATTTAAACACAATTATGCAATGTGACAAAACAAAGGAAGAAAGGATCAAACTGATAATTGAAATAATGAAGGTAGACAAATATGACAGACGTCAATTACTCTTCCTAGACGGAAACTTTAATAAACAATTGGTAAGAATTGGTAAGACAAATAACGGACTATATAACGAGGACACTTATAAGGTGTGGACCACTAATGAAGGTTAGGGAATGGTTTTGTCAAATGCAAACTAAAATATTTAAATTTAATTAAAAATTTTGATTTGATACTATTTAAAAAAAAAGTTTATTTAATTATTATAAAATACTTGTGAGGGGAAAAGTACATATGAGGACGTCATGGAGCTATATCACACGGCGCTACGCGAAGTGAGCAGGCCTGTGGAAGAGTTTGGAAAAAATACCCAAATATTTAAAGTTAATTTTATTAGATTAGTTTCAATGCACACTCTTGTCGCATTTTTCTCTGGATTCTTTATCCATACTTTACCTACCATGTCTATCTCCCGAAATAGACATGGCTCCCGCTTAAGGGAAACTAAACAATTTGGACAATTCCTTAACTGTTAAATACACTAAATAAATAAAAGCCGGACAAATTGAGACAGGAACTGTACAGCCAAATAAATTTGTACAGATCCTCTCTCAAGGCGAACGGACCTAGAAAAATAAATATTACTAGATAAATTGAAGAATACTAAATATATAAATAATATGCACTTAAATTTCACAAAATTCCAAATTTAAATTAAAAATAAAAATAAAAATAAAAATACTCAAGAAAATGTCTTTAATTTATAAAAATACATACAGTAAGACAACTGGTACAAATCTGAACAAAATGGCGTTCCTTTACACAAATACAAAGGTATATACCTTATATAGCATACAGACAAATAGCAACAACACAAATAGCAAACCCAAGGAAATAGGAGACCAGTTGCCACGGTCATAATATAAAAAAAAGTAGACTACTAGTGTGGGTAGATCAATTCCCACCTAGTAAGGATCTACAGAAATAACACTAGGGATATTAAAATACCCCAAATCAATATATAACCCCTATGGGGAAAAATTAAATGGGAAATTAAATAAAATAAAAAAACAAACAAACAACATACTTGGGGGTGCACAAACATACATAAAAACATTTTACTTTTTTTGATTTGGGGGGAGGCATCTGTCTGGTACCCCCCCTCCCCAAAAAAAAAAAAAAAGAAAGAAAGATCACTATTTCCATCGTTAATATTATAAATGAGTCACTCAAAGGATGTACAATTCTTGAATAGTATAAGATGAAGGTCAACGTGCCGAGGTAGCAGAGCAAAGCAAAAGGTGTAGAGCAAAGAGGTAAGAGTAAAATAAGTGCGATATTGAGCGCTTATTTTTTTTTGTTGATCTCCATGACTAAAATGCTTCAATTGAGCAGATACACGTATGTGTGTGTGTGTGCGCGCGCGTGTGTGTGTTTGTGTTTGAGTGTTTGTGTCTGTGTATGTGATATGCAATTTTAACATATATTATGGCTACCATGTCTGCTGTGTGGTAGTTTATAGTGATGACTAGCATTAGAGCTTAATGCAACTGACATGTAGCGAGACAGTTGCTAGTACCAATTTGTATTAATCTTTGGCATGACTCGGCCTGGGTTCGAACCCGCGACCTAGAATAATGTGCTTGCAGATCAGGGTCTATGTTGTTTGTTTTACTGATCATTCCTACCAAACTGCACAGACATAGATATATGCAGTTAAACTCGTCATATCAGCTAGGATATATGGCGTATTCTCTATCGTGTACGTAACATCTGTATATTGGTGATTACATCCTATGTATATGTTCCTACAGAATTTGGAGTTTTACAACGTTTCTGATGATTGAAGTAGAGGCGTGATAATGTGGGAACTCTGGACACAGCAGAAATGTCCACTTCTGGGTATCTTGGATCGGATTATGCAGGGCATTACCATGAATTTAATGACAGAAACGTCCATTTGATTAATATTTGGTAGAGTTTTGGGGCTACCCTAGGGCGAAATAAGTATAACGTTACAATGACACTGTGGGGTCAAGTGGTTGGTCGTTATGGGGATCCAACAAACCTAATGACGAAGCATTTTGAAAACGAGGCTAGAATGGCCGCGGAGTTAGACCATTCTCTCTTTCCATTATTAAATCCCAAGATTTCACCTTAACTATATTAACGTGTGGCCGATTTCATCGTTATATTAAATTTTGCTTAATTGCTGTATGCATATATTTTAGATTTATATTCAAACATGTATCTGAACATCAAATTATGAAGACGTTGCATGTAATTTACATTTATTGTTTAGGTGTTATATATAGGTGTAATCAATGAAATCAGCGCATAATAATACCAGCAAAAATAATTGCTTAAACTGTAAGCAATTCTGTACTATAATTTTAACACGGACACATAATTTAGAGGGAAAAAATAACAAACCATCACCTACCCCAAAAGGCTCCCTTGTCCCAAATAAAACCTAACAACAACATCAGAATTCATTATTAAAATGGCTGAAATGAAAATAAATCGTTGATCCGACTATAAAACAAGAATGAAAACCAAGAATATTATGTAAAAACGGTGAAAACTAAAGATAACACCAAAATCCCTAAACAGGCAAGGAATTCCACAGTGGCAAAATAATTCAATCACAATCGAATAATAATGAATCCGTATTATTAACTTGGGTTGCTATTGTTGTGACTAGAATAATTGTTGTTGTTAATGGCGTTCGACGCAAAGCTACAGTTGTTTTGACTGTCCGTAGTCTATTTTAAGAAAAGATTTGGGACACGGTGCTCAATATAGCTGCTGGTGAAAACTGTCAGCAATGCTTGTGTCCTTGTTGCCAAATTCAGATTGGCAATCGCTGCTCCAATGATATATTACACGACAACTAGTGGCAGCAGACGACAATTTGATTTCTAGGAACATATCCTCTTAAACTCACACAGGAACCGTTTATGTAGTTCGTGAACAGAGGAATTCTGAGAAGTGAAGGAGAGATAGCTGAAGTGTTTAACGGCATGAGTGGTAATTCTTCGTGTATTTGTCAATGTGGATATATCTCCAACATACTATCACTTCTTGGAGTTGGATTTTGCCTACTTTACTTGTTCATCGACATCGTACTCATTATCTTCTTATTTGGTCACTCATTGTTATATATGTCTTTTAACACAGATCTGATCATGTCTTCTAATTTATAAACATGAGGATCACATACAAGTACTTGCCAAATTGCACAAAACAGTTCGGATTTCCAGTATACGAATAACCTTTTATTAAAAATGATTGATTTTCCAATTCGAATCCAATCTCCAGTATTTCACTTACTTTGAGTGATAGGTGACATTCTAAAAATGTAGAGCAAAATCTGGCACTCTAGGTGCGCATCCAATGATTCAACTTTACGATTGATTGTAAGATTTGACAAGACATGGTAAAACATCAATGTATTTGAGAGTGTGTTGTGTAAACTATTTTAATATGGGTTCCTTCAAAGTTCATTGAAAACGTTCCGAGGCATTGACTTTCGTTTCATGAAGTTCGGTGGTGAAAAAAATGAATGTCCCTTTTCAATTGTTTATGAAAAGCTGTGTTTTCATTGTGGACTGATGGGAGTCTTTATCAGAGGAATTCAATTGACAGTGAGCAGCTAGCGACCAGGATCGTTCGCGAATATATAGAACTCACGATCGTTCTTTGTAATCTCCCGTTTAAATATGTCTAACATATCTGCAGAATTAACTTCTTCCAGAATTGTATGCAATATTCAAGACGTTAACAATTGAACGATGAGTTCGACATAATCCATATAGTATCTTCACATTTATTGCATTTTATGTTACAGTGGTCCATTTTCCGGCAGACAATCTCATGAAATTGAATCTATGAAAAACTCCAATATCAGATTTACCATCTTGTTTCTATAAGTCTTCAAAATGACAGCTGAATTTTAATTGCCATAAATATCTAGAGGGATATTTTGTCCATGTTAAATTCCCGTTAACATAAAAAGAGCCATCTTTACGATAAAAATAGAAATATCTTATAATTATTGCGGTTCTTAAACTCGACTTGACGTTATACTTAACGAAACAAATCAACCAGAAGAATATTCGGTGAATGTGATAGCTCATGCGTGCCATGTTCTTGATATCACATCCAAAAAATGAGATCAACAACAGCGACATACCGCAGACGTCAGGTTTATTCACACTTTGATGTGTGTAACAAGTGAATATTTTTAAGAGTCACTCGCCAATTGGTTAATACAATCTGCAGTGAAAGTTAAAATAGTGGTGGAATAAAAGCACACCGAGCTGGCAATTAATTGCCGATAATTAATAATAATGGAATCGATTTAATATCGCCAAAATCGATATTGAAAGGGGTAAAGCGGTTATTAACAAACTTGCTGTTGCTGGAAGTATTACCGCAGATTGGTTGGCCCGACAGATATTGTAAATTTATCTACCGCCGTCTAAATGTTTTGGCATCGACGGTGTGATGTTACCCCGAAATTCATCAAAGGAGATATTCTGTTTGGTCAGATGATACAATTATAACTGGCAAGCGTCGAAAACGCACATACAAATGCGTGTTGGCTGTTATCGATTATGCTAACAGATGCAAAGAAGCAGAGCGTCTAGCAGCCAATAATGCTACTGAACTTTCAGCTTAGTTTCTCAACGAATTTAAAAAAAATATATAAACAGACTACAGCTGGCCTTTGGGGACTGTTATGAGTACATTATGAAAGCCAACTTGGTAAATTACTGATCGGATTCAATTATTTGAATGGGCATGCATACTTACAGTGGGACGTTTGTTGAACCTGCTAGAATGTCTCTTGACAATCTAATGGTTCACAAGGGGGCATGTATATATCGATGATAGCGGTACGATACAGGTCGATAAATATGTTACCGTTTTCTGTTCAAACCTGGTAACATGAACGCCGATATTAATTCAGCTTTCATGATATTTTAGTGATCAAAAAAATATTCTATGTGCAACGATGTGTCTCCTTGTTGAATCAGATGAATAATCGATAATACAATAATTTTGCAATGATCCGTTTTCGTAGGTATTCATATTTTATTCATTTACTTAATTGTAAAACAGTTGCAGTTAGTCGCTGACAATAGTATTTTTGGTGCCGTGGTATTGATAATGGCTGCGGTGATGCTACAATGATCGACCACTGATATACGACGGCGTAATCCGGCTTTGAAATTTCTATGTCGGCAGATAATGTCGGCTCGTGTACCGTTATAGCAACTTTTAATTCTCGCCCTGAATGACGACAAGGATCCAGTGGGACGTTCCGTTGGGATTATTGTTGTACGCAAACAATATTCATTTGTTGGCGGGAAAACCCCCAAACGATTTTGATCTACTATATCATTGTGGCTGTTGCTTGTGTTGTATTAGCGAAACAATTGTTCAAGTAGTTTGCCAAGGAAATGTGCTCGCATTTCGTGATCTCTTAATATTATTTACACAGATCCTAATGGAGTGCTACGATCGCTATCGATCACACATCGTGGAACACCAAGTATAACAGCACTCCAAGTGTTAACAACAGGAGTGTTGTCACTCTGTTTTTGTATCTACTAATTGCGTGTTACACTCGTCATGATACATTTTAATCGTTGCGTGTTACACGCATCATTATAAATATTAATCATCCACGTAAATTCTTAAACAAATATCATACAGTAATTCAACTCCTCGGTTATCAAAGATGATAGCCTCGCATGTAAATGCATTGCCACCAATATCCGCGTTGTGTTTTTCGTGTAATTTATCAGTCGCCATTGTTAGAAGTTTCTTCACTATGATATTACGAATAACATCAACACCTGCCATAACGGCAACACCAATACCTCTCGCTGATGGTTGATAATGTGCGGACTAACACCCATTGTGTAGCAGATTAAAGCCGATGACTCGTATACAACAAGTTCAGTGACAACGCATTGCTTGCGGTATTTGTATTTTGTTGCTACACTGTGTGATCGTCGAACTCACTTGTTCAAACCTGTAGGATTGTGTGAGACGGTAAACGTCGCTCATTATATTAATGCTACATAATTAGTTGAGGAGTTTTGCAAAAATGTCAGACAACATTAATACGTTGTTGCCGTTAATTCTTTATATCTTGCTGTAATATGAATGCTTCCTATGGCATTTTGACTTAACACGACTGACATGGTTCCGGAAAATCTATCGGTAATTATAAGCTGTACGACCCTGGTAATCTTAACATTATGTTTAATGGAGTTGTTTTTATTGTGACGATGTTGCTGATCCAGACACTATAGTGCTTACCGCGTTGATGAATTGAGTCGTATAAATTTTGTCTTGAATAGTTTCTCTATCGATTTATGAGAGTTTAGCGTCGGCGTTTTTTGGATTACCAAAGAAAGCAGTAACGAATCTCCTTTTGTTTGTGCACAAATTCGTAAACGCGGTTACACGATTACTATATACAGATCTGAATATAGCAAATATATCGCTGAATGTAATTAAAAATGTACTTTTTGCGATGTCTTTGTTGTCCACGTATTTCGTTGTTGTAAGGTCATCGTCTGATTTTAATTTTCTCAAATTAGCAATTCCGTTTCCGCTCATGTTTTTACCAGTCAGAGTATTTCCGGTTTTAGCAACACGTCTAAAAATCTCTCATACGGTCGCTTAGACTTATACGCTTCCGGGTATGATTCTTCCGGCATCAGTAAATAATACGATGTTATCGTTGATCACACCTAAATCTCGCAGGATAATATCGACCCACTTTAGGCACCCATGCTGATTATGAAAGAACAGCAGCCTCATCTTACTCACCTCGGCGAATCGCATGCAATAAGTAAGCTAATCTTGTGTCATATATTTTAACAAATCAGTGTCATCAGGTAAATATCTATTATTATAATCTAAGGACTGCTGGTATATTAGTATACTATTTTATGTGGTGGCAGACCGCCAGTGGTCCATGACTTTGATATAGCCTCACGTACAGCAAGTACTTTTTGAACACATATACATAGGGATGTTTTTTGCTCTCAGTGCAGTGTTTCGTACTCTGCTAGAAGATATGCTGATATCTTTCAAAAATTCTCGAGTATGACCGCGACTATCATCTTTTCTATCCACGGTAAATTGTTGTGGATCTTTACCCGATCATTACATTATAAAATTACAGATCGAGCAATGGTTGTTTTAATTTTAAAATAAATTCAAAATCGATATCAAATTCTCTATTATTTTTTGTCGCTTTGTTTATACCCGGATAGTTTTGTTTTTCTCTTATCGTAGTAGTAGTATCCAATTCCCACACATTTTCCATGCTACTGACATCAAATCCTTAGTAGGATATATTTTCTGGATTGGTTGTACTATGTGCATGGCAGTTTGTTCTGTTAAGCATTTGTCCATTTAGACGCTCTCATGTGTCATAGATAATCATCCATTATCTCACTAACTGTACACGGATGACACCCACATATACAAATCTAACAACCCAACTGAAGTTGATGCTACCATCCAAGGGGTAGAGAGGTGCAATTCTGATGTGAAATCATGGATTAGAATGGTATATTGTCTATTTTTCTCTTATACAAATTCTTTTTGTATGCTTTGTTAAGTAGTTTAAAATTATGTTATGTTTGTGCAGTAATTTTTAATTTTGATTTGTATTCGTATCGAATCTATAGGATTTGGAAATTAAAACAAATGTGAGTGGCATAGTCATTCCTAATTCTTATTTTCAAAGATACAGCTATGTTACATATTAACATTGATTTTTAACGTTTTCCTATTCCGATACAGGAAGCAAAAGCGTAACAGTGTTAGTGATCCAGACATTTCATCTTTCTTACTACTAAAGTGAAACCATTGCAGCTACAGGAAACTTTATTTAAAAAAAAAATTATACATGTGTATATATATTTATAACATTTTTGTAATCTGTTTTCGAATTTATATACTCCATTTTTGTTAAAAAAGGTTTTCAATTGCAAGTAATTTGTACAGGTAACGATTACATGATCTGTGTTGTGTGGATAACAAAGGAGCCTCACTGGTTTTGCTAGCATTGTCTTTAGTAGTCTGTGTGACATAGTCGCGATGACTGTGATTGTTAAGCTGGTTGAAAAGTGTTTTTGTTTCCTTTTCTTCTAGAAATGATATCACAATTTTGTATCGGATGGGTTTAATGACAAGAATATTTGTATAGTGTTGAAATTTAGAATAATCTTTATGATAACATTGACCTTCTATGATGTGTATTTGACTATTATAGCACACTAGCCATGAGGTTTTATTTAAACCACACTAATTACTTATTATTATATAGTAATGCAACATAAAAGGAAATATAACAATATTTGTTTTCATTGATACATGTATTATTGCAGTTTTGACAGTTATGTACAGCTTCATTGACCGACAATATATCGTTCTGGCTAACGATAAACGCTGAGGATAAACAATTATTTGGAACGGGTTTTCTTTGGCGCCACCGGTTAGAAAGAAAACTATTTACAATCCCTCATTCCTTACCACATGAAAAGAAACCTTTCCAGGACAATATAGCTGAAATTCACATTAATTAGTCATATGTGACTATTGTTGTCAGTATTTTCTTGGTAATTTGTTGTATCAAGAACGCGGTTAATTTCATTATTTTAATCCATTTTCCCTTGGATAAATCTGTCGTTGGTTTCATGTGCACTTAAATCAATCGCCAGCCCACCCCCAGATTTGTTTTAAGAAAAACCAGTTGTTCTGCTACATAATGTAAATAACCATTACTATGAATGACAAGTCGATGTTCAGAGTAATCAGATAAATAAGGGATCCTTTAATATATACTGGTTAAACCGTATTGATGAGACTTTACTATAGCATGGATGAGATTGGATGAGATTGGTAAAATGGACACTCCCTAACTCCTTAACGTAAGGTATTCTCTGGATGTCCTTTCTTATACATGTTGAGTAATTTGAGATAAGATTAAGTCTTTGTGTTAGCTGTTTCGAACATGCCACGTGTCATACAGACGGAGTTGCTAGTTGTCTTTTTAGAATAACGTATACAGATGGGAAACAAAAGATAAAGAACCCATGTGTGAAATTAGACTCAGTCTCGTGATTTGAAGTAATTAGGTTATTAAATGCATATTTTTGCAGCATATACCCGTTACGAAATGCTTCAGTTAACTTAATTCGATAATTGACTCTAGAATTAATTATTGACGAAGTTCGTCTAGACCATTTTGAGAAATAGGTGTGTCTTTATTAGCAGCAGGGAGGGCGAATCGGAAAACTTCCATTTGGAAAACCAAGGCTTCCTCGAAATCGTAAAAAAAAGTTTCCTTTGGGGACGCAAAGTCGTTGTCGCAACCTCCCTGCTGCTATGGGATTAACAAATATTTCGTAGCGTATGTGTGTCAACTCCGTTGAATACAGCAAAAATATTGCAGTTATCTCTGATCACTTTTGGTATTTGAGTGTATTTCATCCATCTCATTATTAAATTAAGTAGCAGTTGCATCTTGCCACTTCGAGATGGTCCGATTATAATCATACGAATAGCATTTGGTAGCGCTGCATGATGCTTAACTGGTTCTCGTGTTTTTGTCGCCGAAAAATCAATTAAATTCATGTTATTAGAAATAAATAATGGATCTATTTTGTATGAAAGGTAAGAAGTGTGCTAGCACAAACGACTTGACGACGATAACAACTAAAAAAAACAGATCAGCACTTGCTGGTACGTGTGTACAGTGTGATACAAAATAATTTAGATTTATTTCTATGAAATCCGCAGATGATTTTAAAAATAACGAGGAGGTGATATTGCAGCTAAGTTAGTAAAACTCCAAGGAACACTATAGGCGATGTATCCAGGAGAAAAACACCTTCCAGGATATAGTTATTGTGGACCCGGGACCAGACTGGATATCAGACTCGATGATCAAAACCATCCCCGACCAGATGAAAACACAATAAACGCCATTGATAAGGCGTGTCATGCTCATGATGTTGCTTATAAAATCAGTAATCTGCAACAAAGATATATCGCAGATGTGAAATTGATTCATGCGTTGAATTCTATCACTGATAAATCCTTAAAAGAAAAATTGGCTACATGGTTGATAAAATCGGCTATGAAAAGTAAATTGATGTTGGGTGCTGGTAATTAATAACATCATGGAATCTATTTATTATTCTCCTAGAGGATACTGGAGGGTTAAAGCAGCAATCAGTAAACTCGCTAGCGCCGCAAAGGTGAAAAATACACTGATCCTAAGTCTGCCCTAGAGACAATTTGGTGGATCGATCCTAAGACTAGTTTGTGAACCTGTTAAAAATATTAGTATTTATTTAATATTTGTCTGGAAAGTTATTTTGGGGATTCGTTTCGTGTTTTCCTGGTAGATAATTGTTGGAAACAATCTCATGTTTTCTAGGGAAATATTTTTTTCGATTGATACCAACCTTGACTGGAAGGATTTTGGTACAAATCAATTGAAAGTGTGACTGCTAAGATATATTTAGCATCAACCCAAAGTTTGCTTGACAAATGTTTTTTTTTTTTTTGATTGGTGAAATAATTTTGAGATTGATTACAAATGTGCTTTGTTAGAAACTTTGGAATCGATCCCATATTTCCAGTTGAGAAATACGATATTTCCCTGTACCTTGATACGGTATACCATATTTCTCAGGGGGTGGAAAGCATTGAAGGATTGTTTTTTGCCTTTTAAATGTGGTTCATTGTTCTCTATATAATTTGATATAGTGATATTTATTTTTGATTATGCGTTAATTACATGTATTTGTGCAATGGCTGAAGAGGATCAAAATGCTTAATAAGTGGGTGGGTTTTTCAGGCACATAATCAACTTCTTTTTAACTGATAACAGCAAAGGGTATAAATTGCCAAAAAATGACCTATGACTTTAAACTTTAAGTAGAATATGTTTCAGCGTACGGTCCACTAGAAAACTAATTACTGCAGTGCGTGCGTCGTGTACACTTGATTTGAAGGACGCCTCTCGTTCACCTCCAGCAATAATAATAATACATGCTCACCATTGTATGTATGTTTCAGAGGGACGATAATATTTATGTTCAAGGTGACAAAATACACGTCATTTTGGTTAACCTTTGCAGCTGAATATACAACTGGCTAATATCATAATGTTTTGGGGAAACTCAAGACTTATTTCAGTCTATATAAATAAAATTTTAATGTGAACATAAAAAGAAATTGAGTCATTAATTATATTTTGAACAAATATCCTGATTTAGATCGAACATCATTGTTATTGAAGTCGGTCTGAATCCTCGATACCGCAAATTCAAAGACATAGGCTTCCAGAAAATAGTAGAAATATAAAATGAAGCAATAAGAATACAGGCAGTCTCATGCAACAATGAAAAATCAAACAACAGTAAGAACAAAAACAACAAGAGTAACAAACACAAAATACACAAAAAATTCAAACCAAAGACCTAAAATAATGCCATAATATAACCCAATATATGTATATTGCTTAAAAATTAAACATGAGAAACATATGCATGCGTATACATTTTAGGCATTGGTCCCCGTGTTGCCGTGTGATCTATTGCACTCGCCTTAACCGATCACTTCCGTCTCATCTCTGTCAGCGTGGGTTCGAGACTCGGGCAAAGCCAATGGGTGCTTTAATTTAAAAAAAAAAAAATTATCAGTTAATTACTAGGGATATGCATCTCCCATATTTTGAATCGATAAGACCATCAGGTAGGAAATAAAGATCACTCATACATACACACACGGTCACGAACACACACACACACACACACACACATGGACAAGAACAGATCATACAAACAAGTACGTATGTATGTATGAATGAATGTATGTATGTATGTATGTATGTATGCATGTATGTATGTACGTATGTCTGTGTGTGTATGTGTGTATGTATATATGTGATATGTATGTTTTTATGTATGTATGTATGTATGTATGTATGTATGTATGTATGTATGTATGTATGTATGTATGTATGTATGTATGTATGTATGTATGCATTTATGTATGTATGTATGTATGCATGCATGCATGCATGCATGCATGCATGCATGTATGTATGTACGTATGTCTGTGTGTGTATGTGTGTATGTATATATGTGTTTATGTATGTTTTTATGTATGTATGTATGTATGTATGTATGTATGTATGTATGTATGTATGTATGTATTTATGTATGTATGTATGTATGTGTGTATGTATATATGTGTTTATGTATGTTTTTATGTATGTATGTATGTATGCATGCATGCATGTATGTATGTATGTATGTATGTATGTATGTCTGTATGTCTGTATGTATGTATGTATGTATGCATGCATGCATGCATGCATGTATGTATGTATGTATGTATGTATGTATGTATGTATGTACGTATGTCTGTGTGTGTATGTGTGTATGTATATATGTGTTCATGTATGTTTATATGTATGTATGTATGTATGTATGTATGTATGTATGTATGTATGTATGTATGTATGTATGTGTATGTGTGTATGTATATATGTGTTTATGTATGTTTTTATGTATGTATGTATGTATGTATGTATGTATGTATGTATGTATGTATGTATGTGTGTGTGTGTGTGTGTGTGTGTGCGTGCGTGCGCGTGCGTGCGTGCGTGCGTGCGTGCGTGCGTGCGTGCGTGCGCGCGCGTGCGTGCGTGTGTGTGTGTGTTTACTACAAAAAGACTTTTGTTACAAACAACTCTCTTACACATGTATTGAGTTTCGGTGTTTTCTATAGCATAACAGCATGAAATAAGAGCTTGATACATTACTGGATTAATTTATTGTCCTGCCCACATTGTGTTCAGTTACTAAGCGCTACCCGTCCAGTCTCATGTGTCGTCTGGCGATCATGTCAATTATACGCCAATGTCAGACTATATAAAAGATTTGCTTAAAATTTACTCTTGTTACATGGAGTTTAAAAGCACTTTTCAGTTATAGAAACAAGTAGAAAGCTCTCCTTCTACCAGACCGGAAGGGTGTGCCAAACAATATGATTGTGCGACTCCTTCATATGGAATTCCATATAGAAGAGATACAAGGTATGAAACAGAAATAAGACATATAGCCGAAATATTGTCATTCGCCATCTGTTTTCTGGTACTAAGATATACGATGCAGAATTACATCATTCTCAAAAATGAAATCCAGGAAGATCGGCAATTTCCAAGGAAATAAGAACTAGACCTTATCTCTTGTTTCTTACTGTTTCTTACAACAGTGAAATTTATAGATGTAGAGAACAGAAAGTAATGATAAAATACACGGATGTTTAGTCTGTGTGCAAAGAATCAAAACTAGCATCCATTCCGATTCAGAGATTGAAAGATAACTTCCTTGTAAATATTTATTGTGGATTCCAGCTGACATATTTGTTTCATAATAGAGTAACGGCGATCATCGTCATCACTGACAAAATATTACAATAAATGTACTGACAAAACCAATGTCTGTTAGTTTTTCCTAATACGTATTTTGACATCCGAAGATATGGCAACCAGCTGCAAATATTTTTTTAAAAAAAATGTCTTTAATATATCGTTCATTGAAAGAGTCACTTGCTTACATAATTTTTGGTACATCTTTTTTCCTTCACGCAATATATTTTATCAAATTTCATATGATCAGCACATAAACACAAGGGTGAAAAGCCAAATTCCAACAGTTTTGTGAATGTGTTTTGTACATGCAAGTGTACTTTTTCATATTCGAATGTGACTAGAATATAAAGAAAACAACAAGGCTCGGAGCAGTGGCACTAAGAGTCAAGTCAGACATTTTGAAGGTATGCCTGTGTGCTTTTGTAAATATCGTATTACCGACAAATGTCACGCACTATTTCTGTCAGCTTGTATTTGAAATTTATGATTAATTATTCTCAAAAGTCCCCTGAAGTTTTGTATATCATCTTTCACAAAAGGAGTTTAGTTTTAATTAATGCAATAATCGGGTTTTCTCTTGGAGCAATTGCGTGATACATGAATGTTACAGTTAAAGTTTATTTAATTATTTCAGTCAGGCTGTTGTTAGTTTAGCTAAACAAATGTGTGGTATTTTATTTGTTCTTTGGGGAGGGGGCTATTTAAACAATGTTATAAAGGATTATGTGCCATTGGTTATGTACCATGACGAGACAGTGTGTGTGTGTGTGTGTGTGTGTGTGTGTGTGTGTGTGTGTGTGTGTGATTTTGATTTTTAAGATAGCTTTGGCAATTTCGTAGTCATATCTCTACGATGTCTGCAGTGTGGCAGTTTATAGTGATGTCTAGCTAGCACTGGGACATATCATGATGTCCCACCCTGTCGCATTTACCTGACACCAGGACAACCATCAGTGAGCTCCAAGCGAGACAGATGTTAATAACATTGTTATAGGTCTTTGGTATGCCTCGGAGGAGGATCGAATGTACGACCTCACGCATCGAAAGCGGACGCACTAACAACTAGGCCGCCGGAGCGTCAGTATAATTTATTGTTCAGACAAGATTTTGTCCAACGTAGTTGGATAATTTTGGCAATATAATATGTACAGTTCTAATCTTTATACTTTGTTTTGTTTTCATTATTTCATTCACCATGACTAGGCAGAGCAGGACCGATTTTAAATACGTTGTTACTTTATTAATTTGGTGGACCATTGTGCTTATAAACTGAGAAGTGAAGAAGAAATACTGATGTCGATGATTTTGATTAAGCATCCATTAGCACATCGACACCCCCCCCCCCCCCACCCCCACACCCCCCCCCCGCTCCTGTGTTCTAGTGGTTGGAGCGTTAACCGCAGAAGCGGGAGGTTGTGGGTTCGATTCCCGGCCGAGTCATACCAAAGACTTACAAAAATGGTAATAATAGCTGCCTCGCTTGGCGCTCAGCATTAAGAGGTTAGTGTTAGGACTGGTCGGCCTATTGTCACAATAATGTGACTGGGTCGTTCATTGTGCTACATGTCTGCGGCATGATGTTTCTGTGCTAGAAATGACTATAAACTGCCTCACTGCAGACATCGTAGCGATATGACTGAAAATTGTTAAAGCTATGTTAAAATTCCTAATCAAGCAAACACACACACACACACACACACACACACACACACACACACATATATATATATATATATATATATATATATATATATATATATATATATATATATATATACATATACACAGACACACGCATTAACAAGTTGTTTCATAGTCATGCAATAAATTCCAGATTGTAAATTTTAGTGAGATTCAAATTAGAATTACACGCGTGCAGGTGATTTAATGCTTCCGTGAACATATACAGGGCTTAGAAAGACATGTTAGTAGTTAAGACGGTGGATATTTCGAAATACTTGTTTAGTATTTCAACTTTGCAAAATTATTCCTTCCTCCTACAGAAACTGATTTCCAAAATTAAATTCCAGTAGTACGCAAATAACTTCTACCTTGTTTACTACATAACCTGAATTAGTGATCGAAAGACACGTGATCTTCTGAGCATTTGTAGAATTAATGACATGATTATAGACAGATAAAACATTTCTCTTTTTTAATAGTGAGCCGTTTGCATACTTTTAAACATAAAAGCCTTACAATGCTGTATATTGTTAGTTTGCCCTTTACGATGTTCTCGTGTGTTAACAGACTCGTTTGCTAATCCATAGCTAGGATAGAAATGTGACTTTTTTGTTATTTGTTAATGGGATGGGGCATATGATCATTGGTGGACAAAGTGTCTTGAGGCTTCTGTAACATTTACTCCTTTTGAAAACGATAATTTGTATATGTTGTCTTTGTATTTCTGTTTAATATTCGAGAAGACGTTCAAATGTTGTAAATCAAGATATGATTTTGATGTTTTAACTGACGTTATCCCAATTCAGTACCGATGCTTTGCAACATAAATATTTAATTCATAAGGCATGTTTTATATTTCTATAACGTAACCCTCATCGGATTTACTACGTTATCTAGGGAATGACATTTCTCGATGTTATGACCCGGTGAGAGTGTAATAAATAGAATATCAATATCTTGCAAGAATGACTATTTCGACATGGATCGGAAGCTCAGTCGTCTTTTTCTCAAAACAGTGCTAAGATATCCGGTCAATTACAATGAGTCTGAACACGACCCTATTTGACGTTTTAACACTGACATGTTGCGAAATTAAGAATAAAGGTCGAATTGACCCTTGACAAAGACTCCCCAGGTCTAAATGTGATAAATCCTAATGCTTAATGCTTTCAACTTGAAGGTTCAATCCTTATTCAAAATTCGACACTTCACAATTTCCTAGTTTGAAATAATTGCTAAAATATACCTTTAAACATCAGGAAGTCAACAAACTTATGTTATCACCAAAACAAAAAAAGCGAAATTAAGAATAAAGGTCGAATTGACCCTTGACAAAGACTCCCCAGGTCTAAATGTGATAAATCCTAATGCTTAATGCTTTCAACTTGAAGGTTCAATCCTTATTCAAAATTCGACACTTCACAATTTCCTAGTTTGAAATAATTGCTAAAATATACCTTTAAACATCAGGAAGTCAACAAACTTATGTTATCACCAAAACAATATTTATCATCACTTACCGAAAAAGACATTTTGATGTTAGACATGACGTGATAAATATGCTTGATCAGATTCATTTATTTTAATTTTTCTTTATGACCGAAGTAACAATCTTTGTATATAATGTTAAGGTTTTTTTGTGTCATATTTTTCAAATTCCCTTGCCTCCTTTTATGTTTTCTTCATCATCATTCATAAACGAATGCTGTATAGCTTTTGGTCCACAAAACTCTAAATGGCTTGCCGTTTATTCTTCACCGAAAACTCCAGGGAATTATTTTCTTGTTTTTTGTTTACTTGTGGTATTTTGAAAACAATATTATTCGAATATTACTACTACTACTAATAATAATAATAATTATAATGAGGACTTGGTATAGAGCCTAATCTTTCGAAGCTCTAAGCGCTTTACACCATTAATAATTATATGACTACACTACAGAACAACAAATGACAAAAACAATGAAATTGGAAAACACAAAATCATGCTGAAAACATATAAGATACAAAACATGATTAGGTCGCTAAATTTGTCCCTGCAGTAGAAACAGGTGAGTCTTAAGAGCACTCTTAAAAGGGACCACTGTGTCTTTGTGTCTAATTTCAATGGGCAATTCGTTCCACGTCGCCGGGCCCTGGTGTGAAAACCATCGTTGTCCATATGACTTTGTATTCACCTTGGGAACAATGAGTATTCGATTATCAGAAGTTATCAGAAGAAGAGCGTAAGGATCTAGCTGGTGTATACACATGGGTGAGGCTGGATAGGTATGTTAGACTGGAGTCTGTCATTGAAACATAGCACAGAGAACAAATTTTGTGTTTGATTCTGTATCGAATCGTTAGCCAATGTAGGGTACAGAGCAGCGGGGAGGTGTGCTCTGATAGATGTACTCTAAAGATGATCCGTGCAGCTGTGTTTTGATCTTTTTGAAGTTTCTGGAGTAAATATTGTGACGAACCAGACAGAATTGATTTACAATAGTCCAGTCTTGAAACTACTAATAAACACACAAGTGTTTTAGTGGCATCAACTGAAAGATATTTACGAATGGAACTGATGCGTCTCAATTCAAGATATACAGCCTTGCATATGTTCATGACATGTTGGTGCAATGTGAGAGTACTGTCTAGAGTAACGCCTAGGTTCCGTACTGACTGTGAAAATTTAATGTTGGTGTTGCTGATATTTATTGTCTGAGGTAAAGGATGTGAATGAGAAAGTCTTTGTGTAGTGATCAGAATAGCCTCAGTTTTATCATCATTCATCTGCAGCTTGTTACATGTCATCCATGATTTCACATCAGAATAATCAGTTGTGTCAAAGATCCTAATGCTCTCTATCGTGTCGTTTTAAGCGTTTTCAGTTTCAGCATGAATGCACAAGGACTATGTGTCTGTTAAAAGGAGTTTGATCGTGATGTCGTGTTATTCTTTTATAAAATTGGTGTAGCCTCCTAGATAGTTAGTTGAAGACGTTATAATTGGTTTGACTAAATTGATTGCTTTTATGCAACCGAAAACCTAATCTGCATTACTTGGTCTAATGGCAAATAATAAATCTTCCTGCCACTTTCAAAATTTCTTTTTAAACGTATTCAACCGAAAACCAAATCTGCATCATTAATTGTTCTCATTGCAAATAATAGATCTTCCTGCCACTTTCAAAATGTCTTTTTAAACGTATTCCTTTTCATCACATGTTCATTTTTTTTTTTACCACGCACGTTATTACTTATCAGTTTGGAGAAGGCATTCTTTGAATGTTGAATTGCTTTTTGGCTCAAAGTCATATTCCGTTCAACGTAGGATTTTAGTCATTGTTCAAAATGACAACTCTGTGATCATTCTCAATGATAGTCTTAAATTACGGCACAACATTACAAAGTGAAGGACATATATATCGTTATCTTTCATCAAAATTCAGATCATATTACCGGTTTGTTTAATATAATCGCCTGTACCCAATCTTACCAGTGTATCTAAAAAGATCAGAAATTTTTTATATATGTACTTTTGACCGTGATATTTATTTGTGTGGCAAAGACCTTAAATCTGACATGGTGATACCTCTCTTTCTCCTGACGAAAGTTATTTCCACGTCAACTTTCCTTTCTTTGTCATTTTTAATAACTTTAACTGGCCTAATGTATATATAGACTACTGTTGTGCCCACATAAACGTTTCAGTATTCACAATGAAAAAGCGAAAAACAAAACCCCACAAGCTCTCTGGATCAGAAAGTTTCACATATATTGTAATAAAGTTCATTCGGATTGACGTTGAGAAAGTTGATGCTGATAAAGATGAATCTTTGTCATCTGTAATAAGAGAATGTTTCATGATTGTAATACATAAAGAACATAAGACACGGTAAAACCTGAATAAATTTCAGTGTGTGCACGCGCCGCGCGTGTTTGTGTATATATGTCTCTCTCTCTCTCTCTCTCTCTCTCTCTCTCTCTCTCTCTCTCTGTACCATCGTAGGAAGATACGTGCTGCGATGAATGAAATAACAAACAAAAATATATTTTCGTTTGTGGCATCACATAATGTCGCAGGACTTATGAATGATGGTAACATTTAAGTTCAACCGACAGGAGGAGGAGGAGAGAGAGAGAGAGAGAGAGAGAGAGAGAGAGAGAGAGAGAGAGAGAGAGAGAGAGAGAGAGCTTGTTTAGTCTTATTCAAAAATGTATTTATATACTACCAAATAACGAGAAATAAACAAAACCACTGCTATAATATAATTTGCTGTCTATGTTAGTCAATATGTAAGATTTGCATTATGTTTTTTTGTTGGACCGTGACTATGCGTTTCTCAGGCATCACACCCTCACCCACCCAACACACGTCCAGTATATTTTGTGCACTGTAAGGTTGCATGTTAGTTTTATAAATATAAAATAATTCTGATAGTGTGTAGGATCGTTAAGTTTGATTATATTATTTTATTTAGATGTTGGAACATAAACATTTTTTATGTATGTGTTGTAATATAAATTTCTATAATGTTCGCAAAAAGAGGCACTTAACTAGATAGTGATATTGGTCACTTACATCATCTAAATTACACAAGAACATATTTTCTAAAAGTGGGGAATGCGACGTAGCTACCAGCATTATCTTCACGTGTTTTGCAGCAGCAACAACAACAAAAAAACAAAAAAAAAAAAAAAAAAAAAACCACAGCATAGTATGACGATCAACGTATGTTTCGTAACTTTGATAAATATTGTTATGGTCATGTGAATTATTCTAATTTTAAAATAGCTATCAAAAGAGACAGTTTAAATTATACGTTTGTAATTCAAGATCATATAACGTTTTAGTTGCCTTTTTCAACAATTCAATTCTTTTGTATTCTTATTTTTAACTCAAGTACAGTAGCGATCTTACCTTTTTCAAGGATCAATTTGCTGTTAGTTTTTATCTGGATATTCATCCCAAAAGCTCTTTCACTACTTTCGATTACCGAATTCATAGTTTAAATAAGCATCTGCAAGCAAGAGACCTGGTTGTCTGTAAAGCAGGTATGATCAAGCTGTCTTTCCTGTCAAAATAATTCTAAATATTGTGGGAAATAAACTGCCCAAGGTTTAGTTTCTATTACTACATTACTTGCTTCTTTCCGTAGACCCGAAATAGGTTCTGCTTAGCGCTTTCATTTATATCGAATGTATGTAAAAGGAATGTTTGCCGCAGTTAACGATTCGCTCCATTACAGGAGTTTTACCAATTTTTAATTTAGTAGTTTGTTCTTATAAATATTTGCATACTCAAAGAGTGCACACATTAAATATTTTATGTATGATAGAATTTTCCTCCCACGAAATAGCTATGAATGTGGGTGACGTGCGCCGCTCGATGTCATTTTCGGGTCTGACGTAAATCTCCACGGCCAAGTTGCATCCCGATCGATTTCTGATGTGGTTTCCGATCATCGACGGAAAGGTTCGATCGTGTTTTGACGTAATATTACTATACATCGCATTAATTTTCATCATCATGTTTCAGGATGATATCATGTAAAACCAAAATGTACCATCTTTGCCGTCTGTGAAATTAAATAGCTTTTAATAGCTTTAATATTTTGCTCACCATCAATAATATGTAATTGTCAGCGTATACATTCAAGTTTTAAGTCTTTTCGAAATTTTGATATGAAAAATGAATATTCATAAAGATTATGTGTGCCCCAGCAGGTTAATAACTCAAATAACTGAACACAATAAAAAATTGAAAGTCGACAAAGATACGGATTGTTTACTCGTCGGTCAGTTTGTACTATTATCAGATAAAAATCAATGGTAGAAATGCTGGATAAAGGGCAATGTCCGCTTCTTGAGACTTTAGTTTCGAAACCTTATTGTAAATTTAAACTATAGCAAACACTAAAAAATAGGTCATTATATACTTATACTAATACTTTTAATTATTATTATTATTATTATTATTATTATTATTATTATTATTATTATTATTATTATTATGCTAAATTGCACCCGACAGCTTAAAACTGGCGTTTCTTTCTTCTCAAATCCATGCAGAACATTTATCTCTCTTTCCATTATATTCGAAAATTTCCATGAATTTACGAACTAAATTTCTTTACATGCAAAACAATGCAGAGACGAAAATTATTTCAAAGCTCTCTGATATAGATTAAAAGCAGAATAATTAAGAAGCTTTAAGCTGAAAAACGATGATTGTGTAGGCCAGAATAAAGTGCTCTTATCTTTTCCAGGTTGGAAAATTTAACCTTCGTTTTGATCGCATCATCAAACATTTCTCAGAAATACCTTACAGAGGTGTGTACATTTTAAATTATTAAGAGTGTCTGTATTCGTGTACAATGCGCTTTCATGTGGGAAAGCTAGAAATTATAATATACCAACGTATAATATTCACACACACACACACACACACACACACACACACACACACACACTCATATATATATATAAGCAGTGACTATTGAATATGTTGAGTATTGGGATGGGATCGTGGCTGAATAGATGTGATCACTAATGAAAACTATTGGCACAGTTGTAGTAACGACTATTGCTGTGGTTGAAACCCCTTTAGAAATGATATAGTTGTAATCACTATTGTGAATGTGGTGCTATACATGTTAACATTATTGGAATGATATTGCTAATGTTGCAAACACTATTGGAATAATATTGCTATTGTTGCAAACACTATTAGGATGGCATTGCCATAGTTGTAAACATTATTGGGACAGCGTTGCTATATTTGTTAACAATGATAATGCTATTGTTGTAAACACTATTGCGACAGTGTGTAATGGCTATGTTGCTTCCCTTTTTGGGGTGGGGTGCTCCCAAATATTTAAATTAATACAGATGATCTTCCCTGGCTCATTATTGTCAGAAATTGAAGAAGTGATATGCAAAGCTCTGAGCCCCCAGTCAGCGGTGCCGACAGTTAAATTAATGAATACACAAATTGAAATTTTAAATAACAACAATTAAATATAATTCAAAGAGCAATCCATCAAATACAATTCAGCTAATATCATATCACTAAACCAAGTGACGGCTTAATTTATCTTTTGAATTAGTGTGTGAAATTTTCCCTTCAGTCCTGAGTCCTACTCGTATCTATGTTTCTTCTTCTCCGTTTCTTTGTGTCCCTTCGTTCTCCCTTCATCTTATCCATCTGTCCTTCCTTCTTTCCCTGATAACCCTGAGACTCGGACCGACTTTCCTCTGGTCCCTAAACTTCCTTCTAACTTCTCCTTTGTCTCCAAGAGACTCAGACCACAACATTGAATACTTCCCTCTATTCCCTAAATGTTTCTAAAGAAGACATACACGGACATTAGCAAAGCATATTCCTTTTGCAATGTAACTCACACTAGCATTAATATCATCAGATAGGCCACTACCGTTTTTTGGTGACGTATTCGTGTGCATTGAAATACACATTCTCCCATACAAATGCACACCGAAACATTATAAAAAGTTTATAATTCGATCCAACATGTGCAAATCTATAATATCAAATGAATACATGCATGAGGTTTCTACGAATTAACCCAATAATGAATTCCAATATTAATTCTACACATCACATTGCTCATATCTCAAAATACGCATGTATATCAAACATTACGATTTAATCAAACTACCATGTTAATTTTACGTTCTACAAGATATATATATATATATATATATATATATATATATATATATATATATATATATATATATATATATACTGCAATAATTAAAGTACACTTACTTTTGGGTAATATTTCACAACAATCGAGCAAATAATAACTAACCTGTTTCTAAGCTCATTTATTATTCCCAGAATAATCCAGCCAATACGAATGATCTCGGAGTAGTTTCTTGCATTCCGTCCAGCAAAACAATTGTATTACTACTAAAGTTTTGGTTCTCAAGATGACATATTTAAACTTATGATTCTAATGTCTGGCAACTTGACAATCCCTTGTTCCAAACAAGAAATTGCCATTTACATGTGACCAATGTTACGTAAATGACTTTGGCAAAACTAAACTGCGCGTTTCTAGTTTAGGGCTATGTCAATTAACGGGCTGGACACCTCAGACATTTTGCCGGCGAGAAATTATAGCCTCAGGGTTTATCATACCCATGCTAACATCTGGTTTCTTCTGTTACGTGACACAGTGCATCTATACTTGTTAACATCATTGTGACACCGCATATCATTAACAGAGATCCGGATTTGCCGACTCATAATGAAACAACATTATTATCAGATTTCTTTAATAAATAAGACAAAAATAACTCAGAATTCGGACATAAGTGCAAAACACACGTAATTCCCTTTCCATTAAAAGAAAGGTCAATATATATATATATATATATATATATATATATATATATATACATTTTCCCAAGTCTTACATTTATATATATATATATATATATATATATATATATATATATATATATATATATATATATATATATATATATATATATATATATATATATATATATATATATATAAATGTAAGACTTGGGAATATGTGTTTAGCTGAGGCAATGTTAATTTAGTGTATAGAGCATGTCAAGTATGAATTGCACGTATAAACAACCGTTGCAGGTAAAATTGCAAATGAGACAATTCATAATAAAAGAAAAAGAAGATGACTAATTCTTCGGATACTAAAGAGTAAACTTTGTGTATACCAGCAGAACACACCATTTTTGCTTCGTATTAATTTGATGAAAGCAATTCATAGCAATCGACTTATGGATTCCAATGTATCGTACGATATAGGATAAGTTTTTGTTGTATGCAAGGAAATTCAAAAAGACTTCATGTATAAAGTTCAAATAGGTGTGGCATTCAAATATAAAAGTTTTACTAAAATTTGCCCCAACAAGTTGGGCCTGTCAGGAATCACATCACAATTAATACTTCCAGTTCAGTACCCACGAATGTAGTTCCAGTCTATTTTTAGAACATTTTTTCCTCTCTCATTTTGGTGGTGATAGAAGAGTTATATTGATGCATATTTGGTAGGGATTTAAAGGTAATTGTTTATTCTTGAGAATATGAGCAGAGAGAGTGGTTGTCAGTGTGTAATTTGGCGACAGTGCACATGGAGTAATAAGGCCTTGGTAATGATCCGGAAGTGAAATATGTGGTCTGTGTACATGCTGTTATGTTTACAGTGCAGCAGCTCAAAAATATGCCGGTGAACTCTTGACAAGAATTTCACTGTGAAGTCATCTTTGGGGGTATTTTAGATTTTCATATGATTTGTATTGATTGTCACACTGTGGAAAGGTCAGTGCTGAGAAATATATGTAGAGAACATGTAGTAAAATTAATTGTGGTGTATGGCCACATGGCTGCTAGTATTAATGGTGGAGGAAAATCCCACGAAAGAACCACCGACCCAATAGAAGCTACCCAGGAAAAGCTACTGGCGAGCTTTCTCACATACCCACATTGGCCGTTTCCGAGACTCGAACCCACGCAGACAGAGGTGCGATAGCAGTGATCCGTAACGGAAAGTGCTTTAGACCACTCGGTTACTTGCCCTTCCCCCCATACAGGATAAGTAATATCAAATATAATACAGATAACATTTAATGAAATAAATATCATAGCATCTTTCGTGTGTTAATACGGGACATATTTCATGGTGTGATTTAGAAATGTGATATTTTAAAGAGCGACCTAGGCACGGATTAAGATGTCATTAATTGTACAACGGGATGAAATATGACCGATATGCACTCAGGAATATAAACAAAATTCATATTAAAACTTGCTTCTCAATCGAAGTTTTGAAGATTAAAATTTACACTTCAGCACACGTATGCTTGCTTTTAGTAAGTTTACTTCAATTTCAGTTTTGATTTATTGGTTGATACGTTTTGACATGCTTTTTTGCAATAAATAATACTGTTGACCTTTTATAAATATTTTACATTTTCTGACCTCAAATGCAAGTCCAACTTAATAACGAAGTAAATTGTCTTGATTGCTAAAAGGAGATAAATTCGTAAAGAAACAAGCGTTGGGGAGTTAAATGTCTTGGCAAATTTAATTTCCATGCCTGAAAGGTAATGGTTTCTATTCACTGCACATAGTAACAAGATACTGTTTCTTCTTTTGTTGCTGTTGTTGCTGAAAGTAAACATTACATTGGCACACGCAATAAATCGATGGGAAACGTATTTTCGCATACGAAAATATAAGGCTTTTATCAAATATGAATATATAAGAAAAAAAAAAAGAGTATGAAATACAATTAACCAAATATTAGCGATAATTCTCACCTAAGTATATAGCACAATACTTTTATATTACATGCCAATGTCTTTTGCATTTTACTTGTCTCATAGTGTTATTTAATTATTATTACATATATTTTCTGACCTCTTCTGTTGTGCAAAGTTTATAAAGTTTGTCAGTGTGTGTAAGATTGCTTTTGAATTTACGGGCTTAATGACTTTGTATTTTTCAATATTCGCCCATAAAAATGAACATTGCAGTGAATATAGTCTCCACCTTTCTCAGTAAAATTGACAAACAAATACATTATATTCATTTTTGACAGCTCTTAAATTACACATATTTCAAATCAGTTTATTTCAAGGTACACCATGGTGACTACTCGTTTCTATATCAACGTTACGCGATACAGAACTAAATCTCGTTTGTGTAATTTTAAACGAGGTCTTAATTTATCACATACGAGTTCTGTTTTTCAAACGATAAGTATTCCTTATGCAAGGAAAACTATTATAGCCTACCTGATGACCTCATAGAGGATATTAAGTTTTGCCTACACAAATAAAAAAATTCCGTACATCTTATATGATTGGCTGGTACCACAACATTAAACCGATTTAAACACAATTATGCAATGTGACAAAACAAAGGAAGAAAGGATCAAACTGATAATTGAAATAATGAAGGTAGACAAATATGACAGACGTCAATTACTCTTCCTAGACGGAAACTTTAATAAACAATTGGTAAGAATTGGTAAGACAAATAACGGACTATATAACGAGGACACTTATAAGGTGTGGACCACTAATGAAGGTTAGGGAATGGTTTTGTCAAATGCAAACTAAAATATTTAAATTTAATTAAAAATTTTGATTTGATACTATTTAAAAAAAAAGTTTATTTAATTATTATAAAATACTTGTGAGGGGAAAAGTACATATGAGGACGTCATGGAGCTATATCACACGGCGCTACGCGAAGTGAGCAGGCCTGTGGAAGAGTTTGGAAAAAATACCCAAATATTTAAAGTTAATTTTATTAGATTAGTTTCAATGCACACTCTTGTCGCATTTTTCTCTGGATTCTTTATCCATACTTTACCTACCATGTCTATCTCCCGAAATAGACATGGCTCCCGCTTAAGGGAAACTAAACAATTTGGACAATTCCTTAACTGTTAAATACACTAAATAAATAAAAGCCGGACAAATTGAGACAGGAACTGTACAGCCAAATAAATTTGTACAGATCCTCTCTCAAGGCGAACGGACCTAGAAAAATAAATATTACTAGATAAATTGAAGAATACTAAATATATAAATAATATGCACTTAAATTTCACAAAATTCCAAATTTAAATTAAAAATAAAAATAAAAATAAAAATACTCAAGAAAATGTCTTTAATTTATAAAAATACATACAGTAAGACAACTGGTACAAATCTGAACAAAATGGCGTTCCTTTACACAAATACAAAGGTATATACCTTATATAGCATACAGACAAATAGCAACAACACAAATAGCAAACCCAAGGAAATAGGAGACCAGTTGCCACGGTCATAATATAAAAAAAAGTAGACTACTAGTGTGGGTAGATCAATTCCCACCTAGTAAGGATCTACAGAAATAACACTAGGGATATTAAAATACCCCAAATCAATATATAACCCCTATGGGGAAAAATTAAATGGGAAATTAAATAAAATAAAAAAACAAACAAACAACATACTTGGGGGTGCACAAACATACATAAAAACATTTTACTTTTTTTGATTTGGGGGGAGGCATCTGTCTGGTACCCCCCCTCCCCAAAAAAAAAAAAAAAGAAAGAAAGATCACTATTTCCATCGTTAATATTATAAATGAGTCACTCAAAGGATGTACAATTCTTGAATAGTATAAGATGAAGGTCAACGTGCCGAGGTAGCAGAGCAAAGCAAAAGGTGTAGAGCAAAGAGGTAAGAGTAAAATAAGTGCGATATTGAGCGCTTATTTTTTTTTGTTGATCTCCATGACTAAAATGCTTCAATTGAGCAGATACACGTATGTGTGTGTGTGTGCGCGCGCGTGTGTGTGTTTGTGTTTGAGTGTTTGTGTCTGTGTATGTGATATGCAATTTTAACATATATTATGGCTACCATGTCTGCTGTGTGGTAGTTTATAGTGATGACTAGCATTAGAGCTTAATGCAACTGACATGTAGCGAGACAGTTGCTAGTACCAATTTGTATTAATCTTTGGCATGACTCGGCCTGGGTTCGAACCCGCGACCTAGAATAATGTGCTTGCAGATCAGGGTCTATGTTGTTTGTTTTACTGATCATTCCTACCAAACTGCACAGACATAGATATATGCAGTTAAACTCGTCATATCAGCTAGGATATATGGCGTATTCTCTATCGTGTACGTAACATCTGTATATTGGTGATTACATCCTATGTATATGTTCCTACAGAATTTGGAGTTTTACAACGTTTCTGATGATTGAAGTAGAGGCGTGATAATGTGGGAACTCTGGACACAGCAGAAATGTCCACTTCTGGATATCTTGGATCGGATTATGCAGGGCATTACCATGAATTTAATGACAGAAACGTCCATTTGATTAATATTTGGTAGAGTTTTGGGGCTACCCTAGGGCGAAATAAGTATAACGTTACAATGACACTGTGGGGTCAAGTGGTTGGTCGTTATGGGGATCCAACAAACCTAATGACGAAGCATTTTGAAAACGAGGCTAGAATGGCCGCGGAGTTAGACCATTCTCTCTTTCCATTATTAAATCCCAAGATTTCACCTTAACTATATTAACGTGTGGCCGATTTCATCGTTATATTAAATTTTGCTTAATTGCTGTATGCATATATTTTAGATTTATATTCAAACATGTATCTGAACATCAAATTATGAAGACGTTGCATGTAATTTACATTTATTGTTTAGGTGTTATATATAGGTGTAATCAATGAAATCAGCGCATAATAATACCAGCAAAAATAATTGCTTAAACTGTAAGCAATTCTGTACTATAATTTTAACACGGACACATAATTTAGAGGGAAAAAATAACAAACCATCACCTACCCCAAAAGGCTCCCTTGTCCCAAATAAAACCTAACAACAACATCAGAATTCATTATTAAAATGGCTGAAATGAAAATAAATCGTTGATCCGACTATAAAACAAGAATGAAAACCAAGAATATTATGTAAAAACGGTGAAAACTAAAGATAACACCAAAATCCCTAAACAGGCAAGGAATTTCACAGTGGCAAAATAATTCAATCACAATCGAATAATAATGAATCCGTATTATTAACTTGGGTTGCTATTGTTGTGACTAGAATAATTGTTGTTGTTAATGGCGTTCGACGCAAAGCTACAGTTGTTTTGACTGTCCGTAGTCTATTTTAAGAAAAGATTTGGGACACGGTGCTCAATATAGCTGCTGGTGAAAACTGTCAGCAATGCTTGTGTCCTTGTTGCCAAATTCAGATTGGCAATCGCTGCTCCAATGATATATTACACGACAACTAGTGGCAGCAGACGACAATTTGATTTCTAGGAACATATCCTCTTAAACTCACACAGGAACCGTTTATGTAGTTCGTGAACAGAGGAATTCTGAGAAGTGAAGGAGAGATAGCTGAAGTGTTTAACGGCATGAGTGGTAATTCTTCGTGTATTTGTCAATGTGGATATATCTCCAACATACTATCACTTCTTGGAGTTGGATTTTGCCTACTTTACTTGTTCATCGACATCGTACTCATTATCTTCTTATTTGGTCACTCATTGTTATATATGTCTTTTAACACAGATCTGATCATGTCTTCTAATTTATAAACATGAGGATCACATACAAGTACTTGCCAAATTGCACAAAACAGTTCGGATTTCCAGTATACGAATAACCTTTTATTAAAAATGATTGATTTTCCAATTCGAATCCAATCTCCAGTATTTCACTTACTTTGAGTGATAGGTGACATTCTAAAAATGTAGAGCAAAATCTGGCACTCTAGGTGCGCATCCAATGATTCAACTTTACGATTGATTGTAAGATTTGACAAGACATGGTAAAACATCAATGTATTTGAGAGTGTGTTGTGTAAACTATTTTAATATGGGTTCCTTCAAAGTTCATTGAAAACGTTCCGAGGCATTGACTTTCGTTTCATGAAGTTCGGTGGTGAAAAAAATGAATGTCCCTTTTCAATTGTTTATGAAAAGCTGTGTTTTCATTGTGGACTGATGGGAGTCTTTATCAGAGGAATTCAATTGACAGTGAGCAGCTAGCGACCAGGATCGTTCGCGAATATATAGAACTCACGATCGTTCTTTGTAATCTCCCGTTTAAATATGTCTAACATATCTGCAGAATTAACTTCTTCCAGAATTGTATGCAATATTCAAGACGTTAACAATTGAACGATGAGTTCGACATAATCCATATAGTATCTTCACATTTATTGCATTTTATGTTACAGTGGTCCATTTTCCGGCAGACAATCTCATGAAATTGAATCTATGAAAAACTCCAATATCAGATTTACCATCTTGTTTCTATAAGTCTTCAAAATGACAGCTGAATTTTAATTGCCATAAATATCTAGAGGGATATTTTGTCCATGTTAAATTCCCGTTAACATAAAAAGAGCCATCTTTACGATAAAAATAGAAATATCTTATAATTATTGCGGTTCTTAAACTCGACTTGACGTTATACTTAACGAAACAAATCAACCAGAAGAATATTCGGTGAATGTGATAGCTCATGCGTGCCATGTTCTTGATATCACATCCAAAAAATGAGATCAACAACAGCGACATACCGCAGACGTCAGGTTTATTCACACTTTGATGTGTGTAACAAGTGAATATTTTTAAGAGTCACTCGCCAATTGGTTAATACAATCTGCAGTGAAAGTTAAAATAGTGGTGGAATAAAAGCACACCGAGCTGGCAATTAATTGCCGATAATTAATAATAATGGAATCGATTTAATATCGCCAAAATCGATATTGAAAGGGGTAAAGCGGTTATTAACAAACTTGCTGTTGCTGGAAGTATTACCGCAGATTGGTTGGCCCGACAGATATTGTAAATTTATCTACCGCCGTCTAAATGTTTTGGCATCGACGGTGTGATGTTACCCCGAAATTCATCAAAGGAGATATTCTGTTTGGTCAGATGATACAATTATAACTGGCAAGCGTCGAAAACGCACATACAAATGCGTGTTGGCTGTTATCGATTATGCTAACAGATGCAAAGAAGCAGAGCGTCTAGCAGCCAATAATGCTACTGAACTTTCAGCTTAGTTTCTCAACGAATTTAAAAAAAATATATAAACAGACTACAGCTGGCCTTTGGGGACTGTTATGAGTACATTATGAAAGCCAACTTGGTAAATTACTGATCGGATTCAATTATTTGAATGGGCATGCATACTTACAGTGGGACGTTTGTTGAACCTGCTAGAATGTCTCTTGACAATCTAATGGTTCACAAGGGGGCATGTATATATCGATGATAGCGGTACGATACAGGTCGATAAATATGTTACCGTTTTCTGTTCAAACCTGGTAACATGAACGCCGATATTAATTCAGCTTTCATGATATTTTAGTGATCAAAAAAATATTCTATGTGCAACGATGTGTCTCCTTGTTGAATCAGATGAATAATCGATAATACAATAATTTTGCAATGATCCGTTTTCGTAGGTATTCATATTTTATTCATTTACTTAATTGTAAAACAGTTGCAGTTAGTCGCTGACAATAGTATTTTTGGTGCCGTGGTATTGATAATGGCTGCGGTGATGCTACAATGATCGACCACTGATATACGACGGCGTAATCCGGCTTTGAAATTTCTATGTCGGCAGATAATGTCGGCTCGTGTACCGTTATAGCAACTTTTAATTCTCGCCCTGAATGACGACAAGGATCCAGTGGGACGTTCCGTTGGGATTATTGTTGTACGCAAACAATATTCATTTGTTGGCGGGAAAACCCCCAAACGATTTTGATCTACTATATCATTGTGGCTGTTGCTTGTGTTGTATTAGCGAAACAATTGTTCAAGTAGTTTGCCAAGGAAATGTGCTCGCATTTCGTGATCTCTTAATATTATTTACACAGATCCTAATGGAGTGCTACGATCGCTATCGATCACACATCGTGGAACACCAAGTATAACAGCACTCCAAGTGTTAACAACAGGAGTGTTGTCACTCTGTTTTTGTATCTACTAATTGCGTGTTACACTCGTCATGATACATTTTAATCGTTGCGTGTTACACGCATCATTATAAATATTAATCATCCACGTAAATTCTTAAACAAATATCATACAGTAATTCAACTCCTCGGTTATCAAAGATGATAGCCTCGCATGTAAATGCATTGCCACCAATATCCGCGTTGTGTTTTTCGTGTAATTTATCAGTCGCCATTGTTAGAAGTTTCTTCACTATGATATTACGAATAACATCAACACCTGCCATAACGGCAACACCAATACCTCTCGCTGATGGTTGATAATGTGCGGACTAACACCCATTGTGTAGCAGATTAAAGCCGATGACTCGTATACAACAAGTTCAGTGACAACGCATTGCTTGCGGTATTTGTATTTTGTTGCTACACTGTGTGATCGTCGAACTCACTTGTTCAAACCTGTAGGATTGTGTGAGACGGTAAACGTCGCTCATTATATTAATGCTACATAATTAGTTGAGGAGTTTTGCAAAAATGTCAGACAACATTAATACGTTGTTGCCGTTAATTCTTTATATCTTGCTGTAATATGAATGCTTCCTATGGCATTTTGACTTAACACGACTGACATGGTTCCGGAAAATCTATCGGTAATTATAAGCTGTACGACCCTGGTAATCTTAACATTATGTTTAATGGAGTTGTTTTTATTGTGACGATGTTGCTGATCCAGACACTATAGTGCTTACCGCGTTGATGAATTGAGTCGTATAAATTTTGTCTTGAATAGTTTCTCTATCGATTTATGAGAGTTTAGCGTCGGCGTTTTTTGGATTACCAAAGAAAGCAGTAACGAATCTCCTTTTGTTTGTGCACAAATTCGTAAACGCGGTTACACGATTACTATATACAGATCTGAATATAGCAAATATATCGCTGAATGTAATTAAAAATGTACTTTTTGCGATGTCTTTGTTGTCCACGTATTTCGTTGTTGTAAGGTCATCGTCTGATTTTAATTTTCTCAAATTAGCAATTCCGTTTCCGCTCATGTTTTTACCAGTCAGAGTATTTCCGGTTTTAGCAACACGTCTAAAAATCTCTCATACGGTCGCTTAGACTTATACGCTTCCGGGTATGATTCTTCCGGCATCAGTAAATAATACGATGTTATCGTTGATCACACCTAAATCTCGCAGGATAATATCGACCCACTTTAGGCACCCATGCTGATTATGAAAGAACAGCAGCCTCATCTTACTCACCTCGGCGAATCGCATGCAATAAGTAAGCTAATCTTGTGTCATATATTTTAACAAATCAGTGTCATCAGGTAAATATCTATTATTATAATCTAAGGACTGCTGGTATATTAGTATACTATTTTATGTGGTGGCAGACCGCCAGTGGTCCATGACTTTGATATAGCCTCACGTACAGCAAGTACTTTTTGAACACATATACATAGGGATGTTTTTTGCTCTCAGTGCAGTGTTTCGTACTCTGCTAGAAGATATGCTGATATCTTTCAAAAATTCTCGAGTATGACCGCGACTATCATCTTTTCTATCCACGGTAAATTGTTGTGGATCTTTACCCGATCATTACATTATAAAATTACAGATCGAGCAATGGTTGTTTTAATTTTAAAATAAATTCAAAATCGATATCAAATTCTCTATTATTTTTTGTCGCTTTGTTTATACCCGGATAGTTTTGTTTTTCTCTTATCGTAGTAGTAGTATCCAATTCCCACACATTTTCCATGCTACTGACATCAAATCCTTAGTAGGATATATTTTCTGGATTGGTTGTACTATGTGCATGGCAGTTTGTTCTGTTAAGCATTTGTCCATTTAGACGCTCTCATGTGTCATAGATAATCATCCATTATCTCACTAACTGTACACGGATGACACCCACATATACAAATCTAACAACCCAACTGAAGTTGATGCTACCATCCAAGGGGTAGAGAGGTGCAATTCTGATGTGAAATCATGGATTAGAATGGTATATTGTCTATTTTTCTCTTATACAAATTCTTTTTGTATGCTTTGTTAAGTAGTTTAAAATTATGTTATGTTTGTGCAGTAATTTTTAATTTTGATTTGTATTCGTATCGAATCTATAGGATTTGGAAATTAAAACAAATGTGAGTGGCATAGTCATTCCTAATTCTTATTTTCAAAGATACAGCTATGTTACATATTAACATTGATTTTTAACGTTTTCCTATTCCGATACAGGAAGCAAAAGCGTAACAGTGTTAGTGATCCAGACATTTCATCTTTCTTACTACTAAAGTGAAACCATTGCAGCTACAGGAAACTTTATTTAAAAAAAAAATTATACATGTGTATATATATTTATAACATTTTTGTAATCTGTTTTCGAATTTATATACTCCATTTTTGTTAAAAAAGGTTTTCAATTGCAAGTAATTTGTACAGGTAACGATTACATGATCTGTGTTGTGTGGATAACAAAGGAGCCTCACTGGTTTTGCTAGCATTGTCTTTAGTAGTCTGTGTGACATAGTCGCGATGACTGTGATTGTTAAGCTGGTTGAAAAGTGTTTTTGTTTCCTTTTCTTCTAGAAATGATATCACAATTTTGTATCGGATGGGTTTAATGACAAGAATATTTGTATAGTGTTGAAATTTAGAATAATCTTTATGATAACATTGACCTTCTATGATGTGTATTTGACTATTATAGCACACTAGCCATGAGGTTTTATTTAAACCACACTAATTACTTATTATTATATAGTAATGCAACATAAAAGGAAATATAACAATATTTGTTTTCATTGATACATGTATTATTGCAGTTTTGACAGTTATGTACAGCTTCATTGACCGACAATATATCGTTCTGGCTAACGATAAACGCTGAGGATAAACAATTATTTGGAACGGGTTTTCTTTGGCGCCACCGGTTAGAAAGAAAACTATTTACAATCCCTCATTCCTTACCACATGAAAAGAAACCTTTCCAGGACAATATAGCTGAAATTCACATTAATTAGTCATATGTGACTATTGTTGTCAGTATTTTCTTGGTAATTTGTTGTATCAAGAACGCGGTTAATTTCATTATTTTAATCCATTTTCCCTTGGATAAATCTGTCGTTGGTTTCATGTGCACTTAAATCAATCGCCAGCCCACCCCCAGATTTGTTTTAAGAAAAACCAGTTGTTCTGCTACATAATGTAAATAACCATTACTATGAATGACAAGTCGATGTTCAGAGTAATCAGATAAATAAGGGATCCTTTAATATATACTGGTTAAACCGTATTGATGAGACTTTACTATAGCATGGATGAGATTGGATGAGATTGGTAAAATGGACACTCCCTAACTCCTTAACGTAAGGTATTCTCTGGATGTCCTTTCTTATACATGTTGAGTAATTTGAGATAAGATTAAGTCTTTGTGTTAGCTGTTTCGAACATGCCACGTGTCATACAGACGGAGTTGCTAGTTGTCTTTTTAGAATAACGTATACAGATGGGAAACAAAAGATAAAGAACCCATGTGTGAAATTAGACTCAGTCTCGTGATTTGAAGTAATTAGGTTATTAAATGCATATTTTTGCAGCATATACCCGTTACGAAATGCTTCAGTTAACTTAATTCGATAATTGACTCTAGAATTAATTATTGACGAAGTTCGTCTAGACCATTTTGAGAAATAGGTGTGTCTTTATTAGCAGCAGGGAGGGCGAATCGGAAAACTTCCATTTGGAAAACCAAGGCTTCCTCGAAATCGTAAAAAAAAGTTTCCTTTGGGGACGCAAAGTCGTTGTCGCAACCTCCCTGCTGCTATGGGATTAACAAATATTTCGTAGCGTATGTGTGTCAACTCCGTTGAATACAGCAAAAATATTGCAGTTATCTCTGATCACTTTTGGTATTTGAGTGTATTTCATCCATCTCATTATTAAATTAAGTAGCAGTTGCATCTTGCCACTTCGAGATGGTCCGATTATAATCATACGAATAGCATTTGGTAGCGCTGCATGATGCTTAACTGGTTCTCGTGTTTTTGTCGCCGAAAAATCAATTAAATTCATGTTATTAGAAATAAATAATGGATCTATTTTGTATGAAAGGTAAGAAGTGTGCTAGCACAAACGACTTGACGACGATAACAACTAAAAAAAACAGATCAGCACTTGCTGGTACGTGTGTACAGTGTGATACAAAATAATTTAGATTTATTTCTATGAAATCCGCAGATGATTTTAAAAATAACGAGGAGGTGATATTGCAGCTAAGTTAGTAAAACTCCAAGGAACACTATAGGCGATGTATCCAGGAGAAAAACACCTTCCAGGATATAGTTATTGTGGACCCGGGACCAGACTGGATATCAGACTCGATGATCAAAACCATCCCCGACCAGATGAAAACACAATAAACGCCATTGATAAGGCGTGTCATGCTCATGATGTTGCTTATAAAATCAGTAATCTGCAACAAAGATATATCGCAGATGTGAAATTGATTCATGCGTTGAATTCTATCACTGATAAATCCTTAAAAGAAAAATTGGCTACATGGTTGATAAAATCGGCTATGAAAAGTAAATTGATGTTGGGTGCTGGTAATTAATAACATCATGGAATCTATTTATTATTCTCCTAGAGGATACTGGAGGGTTAAAGCAGCAATCAGTAAACTCGCTAGCGCCGCAAAGGTGAAAAATACACTGATCCTAAGTCTGCCCTAGAGACAATTTGGTGGATCGATCCTAAGACTAGTTTGTGAACCTGTTAAAAATATTAGTATTTATTTAATATTTGTCTGGAAAGTTATTTTGGGGATTCGTTTCGTGTTTTCCTGGTAGATAATTGTTGGAAACAATCTCATGTTTTCTAGGGAAATATTTTTTTCGATTGATACCAACCTTGACTGGAAGGATTTTGGTACAAATCAATTGAAAGTGTGACTGCTAAGATATATTTAGCATCAACCCAAAGTTTGCTTGACAAATGTTTTTTTTTTTTTTGATTGGTGAAATAATTTTGAGATTGATTACAAATGTGCTTTGTTAGAAACTTTGGAATCGATCCCATATTTCCAGTTGAGAAATACGATATTTCCCTGTACCTTGATACGGTATACCATATTTCTCAGGGGGTGGAAAGCATTGAAGGATTGTTTTTTGCCTTTTAAATGTGGTTCATTGTTCTCTATATAATTTGATATAGTGATATTTATTTTTGATTATGCGTTAATTACATGTATTTGTGCAATGGCTGAAGAGGATCAAAATGCTTAATAAGTGGGTGGGTTTTTCAGGCACATAATCAACTTCTTTTTAACTGATAACAGCAAAGGGTATAAATTGCCAAAAAATGACCTATGACTTTAAACTTTAAGTAGAATATGTTTCAGCGTACGGTCCACTAGAAAACTAATTACTGCAGTGCGTGCGTCGTGTACACTTGATTTGAAGGACGCCTCTCGTTCACCTCCAGCAATAATAATAATACATGCTCACCATTGTATGTATGTTTCAGAGGGACGATAATATTTATGTTCAAGGTGACAAAATACACGTCATTTTGGTTAACCTTTGCAGCTGAATATACAACTGGCTAATATCATAATGTTTTGGGGAAACTCAAGACTTATTTCAGTCTATATAAATAAAATTTTAATGTGAACATAAAAAGAAATTGAGTCATTAATTATATTTTGAACAAATATCCTGATTTAGATCGAACATCATTGTTATTGAAGTCGGTCTGAATCCTCGATACCGCAAATTCAAAGACATAGGCTTCCAGAAAATAGTAGAAATATAAAATGAAGCAATAAGAATACAGGCAGTCTCATGCAACAATGAAAAATCAAACAACAGTAAGAACAAAAACAACAAGAGTAACAAACACAAAATACACAAAAAATTCAAACCAAAGACCTAAAATAATGCCATAATATAACCCAATATATGTATATTGCTTAAAAATTAAACATGAGAAACATATGCATGCGTATACATTTTAGGCATTGGTCCCCGTGTTGCCGTGTGATCTATTGCACTCGCCTTAACCGATCACTTCCGTCTCATCTCTGTCAGCGTGGGTTCGAGACTCGGGCAAAGCCAATGGGTGCTTTAATTTAAAAAAAAAAAAATTATCAGTTAATTACTAGGGATATGCATCTCCCATATTTTGAATCGATAAGACCATCAGGTAGGAAATAAAGATCACTCATACATACACACACGGTCACGAACACACACACACACACACACACACATGGACAAGAACAGATCATACAAACAAGTACGTATGTATGTATGAATGAATGTATGTATGTATGTATGTATGTATGCATGTATGTATGTACGTATGTCTGTGTGTGTATGTGTGTATGTATATATGTGATATGTATGTTTTTATGTATGTATGTATGTATGTATGTATGTATGTATGTATGTATGTATGTATGTATGTATGTATGTATGTATGTATGTATCTATGCATTTATGTATGTATGTATGTATGCATGCATGCATGCATGCATGCATGCATGCATGTATGTATGTACGTATGTCTGTGTGTGTATGTGTGTATGTATATATGTGTTTATGTATGTTTTTATGTATGTATGTATGTATGTATGTATGTATGTATGTATGTATGTATGTATGTATTTATGTATGTATGTATGTATGTGTGTATGTATATATGTGTTTATGTATGTTTTTATGTATGTATGTATGTATGCATGCATGCATGTATGTATGTATGTATGTATGTATGTATGTCTGTATGTCTGTATGTATGTATGTATGTATGCATGCATGCATGCATGCATGTATGTATGTATGTATGTATGTATGTATGTATGTATGTATGTACGTATGTCTGTGTGTGTATGTGTGTATGTATATATGTGTTCATGTATGTTTATATGTATGTATGTATGTATGTATGTATGTATGTATGTATGTATGTATGTATGTATGTATGTGTATGTGTGTATGTATATATGTGTTTATGTATGTTTTTATGTATGTATGTATGTATGTATGTATGTATGTATGTATGTATGTATGTGTGTGTGTGTGTGTGTGTGTGTGTGCGTGCGTGCGCGTGCGTGCGTGCGTGCGTGCGTGCGTGCGTGCGCGCGCGTGCGTGCGTGTGTGTGTGTGTTTACTACAAAAAGACTTTTGTTACAAACAACTCTCTTACACATGTATTGAGTTTCGGTGTTTTCTATAGCATAACAGCATGAAATAAGAGCTTGATACATTACTGGATTAATTTATTGTCCTGCCCACATTGTGTTCAGTTACTAAGCGCTACCCGTCCAGTCTCATGTGTCGTCTGGCGATCATGTCAATTATACGCCAATGTCAGACTATATAAAAGATTTGCTTAAAATTTACTCTTGTTACATGGAGTTTAAAAGCACTTTTCAGTTATAGAAACAAGTAGAAAGCTCTCCTTCTACCAGACCGGAAGGGTGTGCCAAACAATATGATTGTGCGACTCCTTCATATGGAATTCCATATAGAAGAGATACAAGGTATGAAACAGAAATAAGACATATAGCCGAAATATTGTCATTCGCCATCTGTTTTCTGGTACTAAGATATACGATGCAGAATTACATCATTCTCAAAAATGAAATCCAGGAAGATCGGCAATTTCCAAGGAAATAAGAACTAGACCTTATCTCTTGTTTCTTACTGTTTCTTACAACAGTGAAATTTATAGATGTAGAGAACAGAAAGTAATGATAAAATACACGGATGTTTAGTCTGTGTGCAAAGAATCAAAACTAGCATCCATTCCGATTCAGAGATTGAAAGATAACTTCCTTGTAAATATTTATTGTGGATTCCAGCTGACATATTTGTTTCATAATAGAGTAACGGCGATCATCGTCATCACTGACAAAATATTACAATAAATGTACTGACAAAACCAATGTCTGTTAGTTTTTCCTAATACGTATTTTGACATCCGAAGATATGGCAACCAGCTGCAAATATTTTTTTAAAAAAAATGTCTTTAATATATCGTTCATTGAAAGAGTCACTTGCTTACATAATTTTTGGTACATCTTTTTTCCTTCACGCAATATATTTTATCAAATTTCATATGATCAGCACATAAACACAAGGGTGAAAAGCCAAATTCCAACAGTTTTGTGAATGTGTTTTGTACATGCAAGTGTACTTTTTCATATTCGAATGTGACTAGAATATAAAGAAAACAACAAGGCTCGGAGCAGTGGCACTAAGAGTCAAGTCAGACATTTTGAAGGTATGCCTGTGTGCTTTTGTAAATATCGTATTACCGACAAATGTCACGCACTATTTCTGTCAGCTTGTATTTGAAATTTATGATTAATTATTCTCAAAAGTCCCCTGAAGTTTTGTATATCATCTTTCACAAAAGGAGTTTAGTTTTAATTAATGCAATAATCGGGTTTTCTCTTGGAGCAATTGCGTGATACATGAATGTTACAGTTAAAGTTTATTTAATTATTTCAGTCAGGCTGTTGTTAGTTTAGCTAAACAAATGTGTGGTATTTTATTTGTTCTTTGGGGAGGGGGCTATTTAAACAATGTTATAAAGGATTATGTGCCATTGGTTATGTACCATGACGAGACAGTGTGTGTGTGTGTGTGTGTGTGTGTGTGTGTGTGTGTGTGTGTGTGATTTTGATTTTTAAGATAGCTTTGGCAATTTCGTAGTCATATCTCTACGATGTCTGCAGTGTGGCAGTTTATAGTGATGTCTAGCTAGCACTGGGACATATCATGATGTCCCACCCTGTCGCATTTACCTGACACCAGGACAACCATCAGTGAGCTCCAAGCGAGACAGATGTTAATAACATTGTTATAGGTCTTTGGTATGCCTCGGAGGAGGATCGAATGTACGACCTCACGCATCGAAAGCGGACGCACTAACAACTAGGCCGCCGGAGCGTCAGTATAATTTATTGTTCAGACAAGATTTTGTCCAACGTAGTTGGATAATTTTGGCAATATAATATGTACAGTTCTAATCTTTATACTTTGTTTTGTTTTCATTATTTCATTCACCATGACTAGGCAGAGCAGGACCGATTTTAAATACGTTGTTACTTTATTAATTTGGTGGACCATTGTGCTTATAAACTGAGAAGTGAAGAAGAAATACTGATGTCGATGATTTTGATTAAGCATCCATTAGCACATCGACACCCCCACCCCCCACCCCCACACCCCCCCCCCCCCGCTCCTGTGTTCTAGTGGTTGGAGCGTTAACCGCAGAAGCGGGAGGTTGTGGGTTCGATTCCCGGCCGAGTCATACCAAAGACTTACAAAAATGGTAATAATAGCTGCCTCGCTTGGCGCTCAGCATTAAGAGGTTAGTGTTAGGACTGGTCGGCCTATTGTCACAATAATGTGACTGGGTCGTTCATTGTGCTACATGTCTGCGGCATGATGTTTCTGTGCTAGAAATGACTATAAACTGCCTCACTGCAGACATCGTAGCGATATGACTGAAAATTGTTAAAGCTATGTTAAAATTCCTAATCAAGCAAACACACACACACACACACACACACACACACACACACACACATATATATATATATATATATATATATATATATATATATATATATATATATATATATATACATATACACAGACACACGCATTAACAAGTTGTTTCATAGTCATGCAATAAATTCCAGATTGTAAATTTTAGTGAGATTCAAATTAGAATTACACGCGTGCAGGTGATTTAATGCTTCCGTGAACATATACAGGGCTTAGAAAGACATGTTAGTAGTTAAGACGGTGGATATTTCGAAATACTTGTTTAGTATTTCAACTTTGCAAAATTATTCCTTCCTCCTACAGAAACTGATTTCCAAAATTAAATTCCAGTAGTACGCAAATAACTTCTACCTTGTTTACTACATAACCTGAATTAGTGATCGAAAGACACGTGATCTTCTGAGCATTTGTAGAATTAATGACATGATTATAGACAGATAAAACATTTCTCTTTTTTAATAGTGAGCCGTTTGCATACTTTTAAACATAAAAGCCTTACAATGCTGTATATTGTTAGTTTGCCCTTTACGATGTTCTCGTGTGTTAACAGACTCGTTTGCTAATCCATAGCTAGGATAGAAATGTGACTTTTTTGTTATTTGTTAATGGGATGGGGCATATGATCATTGGTGGACAAAGTGTCTTGAGGCTTCTGTAACATTTACTCCTTTTGAAAACGATAATTTGTATATGTTGTCTTTGTATTTCTGTTTAATATTCGAGAAGACGTTCAAATGTTGTAAATCAAGATATGATTTTGATGTTTTAACTGACGTTATCCCAATTCAGTACCGATGCTTTGCAACATAAATATTTAATTCATAAGGCATGTTTTATATTTCTATAACGTAACCCTCATCGGATTTACTACGTTATCTAGGGAATGACATTTCTCGATGTTATGACCCGGTGAGAGTGTAATAAATAGAATATCAATATCTTGCAAGAATGACTATTTCGACATGGATCGGAAGCTCAGTCGTCTTTTTCTCAAAACAGTGCTAAGATATCCGGTCAATTACAATGAGTCTGAACACGACCCTATTTGACGTTTTAACACTGACATGTTGCGAAATTAAGAATAAAGGTCGAATTGACCCTTGACAAAGACTCCCCAGGTCTAAATGTGATAAATCCTAATGCTTAATGCTTTCAACTTGAAGGTTCAATCCTTATTCAAAATTCGACACTTCACAATTTCCTAGTTTGAAATAATTGCTAAAATATACCTTTAAACATCAGGAAGTCAACAAACTTATGTTATCACCAAAACAAAAAAAGCGAAATTAAGAATAAAGGTCGAATTGACCCTTGACAAAGACTCCCCAGGTCTAAATGTGATAAATCCTAATGCTTAATGCTTTCAACTTGAAGGTTCAATCCTTATTCAAAATTCGACACTTCACAATTTCCTAGTTTGAAATAATTGCTAAAATATACCTTTAAACATCAGGAAGTCAACAAACTTATGTTATCACCAAAACAATATTTATCATCACTTACCGAAAAAGACATTTTGATGTTAGACATGACGTGATAAATATGCTTGATCAGATTCATTTATTTTAATTTTTCTTTATGACCGAAGTAACAATCTTTGTATATAATGTTAAGGTTTTTTTGTGTCATATTTTTCAAATTCCCTTGCCTCCTTTTATGTTTTCTTCATCATCATTCATAAACGAATGCTGTATAGCTTTTGGTCCACAAAACTCTAAATGGCTTGCCGTTTATTCTTCACCGAAAACTCCAGGGAATTATTTTCTTGTTTTTTGTTTACTTGTGGTATTTTGAAAACAATATTATTCGAATATTACTACTACTACTAATAATAATAATAATTATAATGAGGACTTGGTATAGAGCCTAATCTTTCGAAGCTCTAAGCGCTTTACACCATTAATAATTATATGACTACACTACAGAACAACAAATGACAAAAACAATGAAATTGGAAAACACAAAATCATGCTGAAAACATATAAGATACAAAACATGATTAGGTCGCTAAATTTGTCCCTGCAGTAGAAACAGGTGAGTCTTAAGAGCACTCTTAAAAGGGACCACTGTGTCTTTGTGTCTAATTTCAATGGGCAATTCGTTCCACGTCGCCGGGCCCTGGTGTGAAAACCATCGTTGTCCATATGACTTTGTATTCACCTTGGGAACAATGAGTATTCGATTATCAGAAGAAGAGCGTAAGGATCTAGCTGGTGTATACACATGGGTGAGGCTGGATAGGTATGTTAGACTGGAGTCTGTCATTGAAACATAGCACAGAGAACAAATTTTGTGTTTGATTCTGTATCGAATCGTTAGCCAATGTAGGGTACAGAGCAGCGGGGAGGTGTGCTCTGATAGATGTACTCTAAAGATGATCCGTGCAGCTGTGTTTTGATCTTTTTGAAGTTTCTGGAGTAAATATTGTGACGAACCAGACAGAATTGATTTACAATAGTCCAGTCTTGAAACTACTAATAAACACACAAGTGTTTTAGTGGCATCAACTGAAAGATATTTACGAATGGAACTGATGCGTCTCAATTCAAGATATACAGCCTTGCATATGTTCATGACATGTTGGTGCAATGTGAGAGTACTGTCTAGAGTAACGCCTAGGTTCCGTACTGACTGTGAAAATTTAATGTTGGTGTTGCTGATATTTATTGTCTGAGGTAAAGGATGTGAATGAGAAAGTCTTTGTGTAGTGATCAGAATAGCCTCAGTTTTATCATCATTCATCTGCAGCTTGTTACATGTCATCCATGATTTCACATCAGAATAATCAGTTGTGTCAAAGATCCTAATGCTCTCTATCGTGTCGTTTTAAGCGTTTTCAGTTTCAGCATGAATGCACAAGGACTATGTGTCTGTTAAAAGGAGTTTGATCGTGATGTCGTGTTATTCTTTTATAAAATTGGTGTAGCCTCCTAGATAGTTAGTTGAAGACGTTATAATTGGTTTGACTAAATTGATTGCTTTTATGCAACCGAAAACCTAATCTGCATTACTTGGTCTAATGGCAAATAATAAATCTTCCTGCCACTTTCAAAATTTCTTTTTAAACGTATTCAACCGAAAACCAAATCTGCATCATTAATTGTTCTCATTGCAAATAATAGATCTTCCTGCCACTTTCAAAATGTCTTTTTAAACGTATTCCTTTTCATCACATGTTCATTTTTTTTTTTACCACGCACGTTATTACTTATCAGTTTGGAGAAGGCATTCTTTGAATGTTGAATTGCTTTTTGGCTCAAAGTCATATTCCGTTCAACGTAGGATTTTAGTCATTGTTCAAAATGACAACTCTGTGATCATTCTCAATGATAGTCTTAAATTACGGCACAACATTACAAAGTGAAGGACATATATATCGTTATCTTTCATCAAAATTCAGATCATATTACCGGTTTGTTTAATATAATCGCCTGTACCCAATCTTACCAGTGTATCTAAAAAGATCAGAAATTTTTTATATATGTACTTTTGACCGTGATATTTATTTGTGTGGCAAAGACCTTAAATCTGACATGGTGATACCTCTCTTTCTCCTGACGAAAGTTATTTCCACGTCAACTTTCCTTTCTTTGTCATTTTTAATAACTTTAACTGGCCTAATGTATATATAGACTACTGTTGTGCCCACATAAACGTTTCAGTATTCACAATGAAAAAGCGAAAAACAAAACCCCACAAGCTCTCTGGATCAGAAAGTTTCACATATATTGTAATAAAGTTCATTCGGATTGACGTTGAGAAAGTTGATGCTGATAAAGATGAATCTTTGTCATCTGTAATAAGAGAATGTTTCATGATTGTAATACATAAAGAACATAAGACACGGTAAAACCTGAATAAATTTCAGTGTGTGCACGCGCCGCGCGTGTTTGTGTATATATGTCTCTCTCTCTCTCTCTCTCTCTCTCTCTCTCTCTCTCTCTCTCTGTACCATCGTAGGAAGATACGTGCTGCGATGAATGAAATAACAAACAAAAATATATTTTCGTTTGTGGCATCACATAATGTCGCAGGACTTATGAATGATGGTAACATTTAAGTTCAACCGACAGGAGGAGGAGGAGAGAGAGAGAGAGAGAGAGAGAGAGAGAGAGAGAGAGAGAGAGAGAGAGAGAGAGAGAGAGCTTGTTTAGTCTTATTCAAAAATGTATTTATATACTACCAAATAACGAGAAATAAACAAAACCACTGCTATAATATAATTTGCTGTCTATGTTAGTCAATATGTAAGATTTGCATTATGTTTTTTTGTTGGACCGTGACTATGCGTTTCTCAGGCATCACACCCTCACCCACCCAACACACGTCCAGTATATTTTGTGCACTGTAAGGTTGCATGTTAGTTTTATAAATATAAAATAATTCTGATAGTGTGTAGGATCGTTAAGTTTGATTATATTATTTTATTTAGATGTTGGAACATAAACATTTTTTATGTATGTGTTGTAATATAAATTTCTATAATGTTCGCAAAAAGAGGCACTTAACTAGATAGTGATATTGGTCACTTACATCATCTAAATTACACAAGAACATATTTTCTAAAAGTGGGGAATGCGACGTAGCTACCAGCATTATCTTCACGTGTTTTGCAGCAGCAACAACAACAAAAAAACAAAAAAAAAAAAAAAAAAAAAACCACAGCATAGTATGACGATCAACGTATGTTTCGTAACTTTGATAAATATTGTTATGGTCATGTGAATTATTCTAATTTTAAAATAGCTATCAAAAGAGACAGTTTAAATTATACGTTTGTAATTCAAGATCATATAACGTTTTAGTTGCCTTTTTCAACAATTCAATTCTTTTGTATTCTTATTTTTAACTCAAGTACAGTAGCGATCTTACCTTTTTCAAGGATCAATTTGCTGTTAGTTTTTATCTGGATATTCATCCCAAAAGCTCTTTCACTACTTTCGATTACCGAATTCATAGTTTAAATAAGCATCTGCAAGCAAGAGACCTGGTTGTCTGTAAAGCAGGTATGATCAAGCTGTCTTTCCTGTCAAAATAATTCTAAATATTGTGGGAAATAAACTGCCCAAGGTTTAGTTTCTATTACTACATTACTTGCTTCTTTCCGTAGACCCGAAATAGGTTCTGCTTAGCGCTTTCATTTATATCGAATGTATGTAAAAGGAATGTTTGCCGCAGTTAACGATTCGCTCCATTACAGGAGTTTTACCAATTTTTAATTTAGTAGTTTGTTCTTATAAATATTTGCATACTCAAAGAGTGCACACATTAAATATTTTATGTATGATAGAATTTTCCTCCCACGAAATAGCTATGAATGTGGGTGACGTGCGCCGCTCGATGTCATTTTCGGGTCTGACGTAAATCTCCACGGCCAAGTTGCATCCCGATCGATTTCTGATGTGGTTTCCGATCATCGACGGAAAGGTTCGATCGTGTTTTGACGTAATATTACTATACATCGCATTAATTTTCATCATCATGTTTCAGGATGATATCATGTAAAACCAAAATGTACCATCTTTGCCGTCTGTGAAATTAAATAGCTTTTAATAGCTTTAATATTTTGCTCACCATCAATAATATGTAATTGTCAGCGTATACATTCAAGTTTTAAGTCTTTTCGAAATTTTGATATGAAAAATGAATATTCATAAAGATTATGTGTGCCCCAGCAGGTTAATAACTCAAATAACTGAACACAATAAAAAATTGAAAGTCGACAAAGATACGGATTGTTTACTCGTCGGTCAGTTTGTACTATTATCAGATAAAAATCAATGGTAGAAATGCTGGATAAAGGGCAATGTCCGCTTCTTGAGACTTTAGTTTCGAAACCTTATTGTAAATTTAAACTATAGCAAACACTAAAAAATAGGTCATTATATACTTATACTAATACTTTTAATTATTATTATTATTATTATTATTATTATTATTATTATTATTATTATTATTATTATTATGCTAAATTGCACCCGACAGCTTAAAACTGGCGTTTCTTTCTTCTCAAATCCATGCAGAACATTTATCTCTCTTTCCATTATATTCGAAAATTTCCATGAATTTACGAACTAAATTTCTTTACATGCAAAACAATGCAGAGACGAAAATTATTTCAAAGCTCTCTGATATAGATTAAAAGCAGAATAATTAAGAAGCTTTAAGCTGAAAAACGATGATTGTGTAGGCCAGAATAAAGTGCTCTTATCTTTTCCAGGTTGGAAAATTTAACCTTCGTTTTGATCGCATCATCAAACATTTCTCAGAAATACCTTACAGAGGTGTGTACATTTTAAATTATTAAGAGTGTCTGTATTCGTGTACAATGCGCTTTCATGTGGGAAAGCTAGAAATTATAATATACCAACGTATAATATTCACACACACACACACACACACACACACACACACACACACACACTCATATATATATATAAGCAGTGACTATTGAATATGTTGAGTATTGGGATGGGATCGTGGCTGAATAGATGTGATCACTAATGAAAACTATTGGCACAGTTGTAGTAACGACTATTGCTGTGGTTGAAACCCCTTTAGAAATGATATAGTTGTAATCACTATTGTGAATGTGGTGCTATACATGTTAACATTATTGGAATGATATTGCTAATGTTGCAAACACTATTGGAATAATATTGCTATTGTTGCAAACACTATTAGGATGGCATTGCCATAGTTGTAAACATTATTGGGACAGCGTTGCTATATTTGTTAACAATGATAATGCTATTGTTGTAAACACTATTGCGACAGTGTGTAATGGCTATGTTGCTTCCCTTTTTGGGGTGGGGTGCTCCCAAATATTTAAATTAATACAGATGATCTTCCCTGGCTCATTATTGTCAGAAATTGAAGAAGTGATATGCAAAGCTCTGAGCCCCCAGTCAGCGGTGCCGACAGTTAAATTAATGAATACACAAATTGAAATTTTAAATAACAACAATTAAATATAATTCAAAGAGCAATCCATCAAATACAATTCAGCTAATATCATATCACTAAACCAAGTGACGGCTTAATTTATCTTTTGAATTAGTGTGTGAAATTTTCCCTTCAGTCCTGAGTCCTACTCGTATCTATGTTTCTTCTTCTCCGTTTCTTTGTGTCCCTTCGTTCTCCCTTCATCTTATCCATCTGTCCTTCCTTCTTTCCCTGATAACCCTGAGACTCGGACCGACTTTCCTCTGGTCCCTAAACTTCCTTCTAACTTCTCCTTTGTCTCCAAGAGACTCAGACCACAACATTGAATACTTCCCTCTATTCCCTAAATGTTTCTAAAGAAGACATACACGGACATTAGCAAAGCATATTCCTTTTGCAATGTAACTCACACTAGCATTAATATCATCAGATAGGCCACTACCGTTTTTTGGTGACGTATTCGTGTGCATTGAAATACACATTCTCCCATACAAATGCACACCGAAACATTATAAAAAGTTTATAATTCGATCCAACATGTGCAAATCTATAATATCAAATGAATACATGCATGAGGTTTCTACGAATTAACCCAATAATGAATTCCAATATTAATTCTACACATCACATTGCTCATATCTCAAAATACGCATGTATATCAAACATTACGATTTAATCAAACTACCATGTTAATTTTACGTTCTACAAGATATATATATATATATATATATATATATATATATATATATATATATATATATATATATATATATACTGCAATAATTAAAGTACACTTACTTTTGGGTAATATTTCACAACAATCGAGCAAATAATAACTAACCTGTTTCTAAGCTCATTTATTATTCCCAGAATAATCCAGCCAATACGAATGATCTCGGAGTAGTTTCTTGCATTCCGTCCAGCAAAACAATTGTATTACTACTAAAGTTTTGGTTCTCAAGATGACATATTTAAACTTATGATTCTAATGTCTGGCAACTTGACAATCCCTTGTTCCAAACAAGAAATTGCCATTTACATGTGACCAATGTTACGTAAATGACTTTGGCAAAACTAAACTGCGCGTTTCTAGTTTAGGGCTATGTCAATTAACGGGCTGGACACCTCAGACATTTTGCCGGCGAGAAATTATAGCCTCAGGGTTTATCATACCCATGCTAACATCTGGTTTCTTCTGTTACGTGACACAGTGCATCTATACTTGTTAACATCATTGTGACACCGCATATCATTAACAGAGATCCGGATTTGCCGACTCATAATGAAACAACATTATTATCAGATTTCTTTAATAAATAAGACAAAAATAACTCAGAATTCGGACATAAGTGCAAAACACACGTAATTCCCTTTCCATTAAAAGAAAGGTCAATATATATATATATATATATATATATATATATATATATATACATTTTCCCAAGTCTTACATTATATATATATATATATATATATATATATATATATATATATATATATATATATATATATATATATATATATATATATATATATATATATATATATATATATATAAATGTAAGACTTGGGAATATGTGTTTAGCTGAGGCAATGTTAATTTAGTGTATAGAGCATGTCAAGTATGAATTGCACGTATAAACAACCGTTGCAGGTAAAATTGCAAATGAGACAATTCATAATAAAAGAAAAAGAAGATGACTAATTCTTCGGATACTAAAGAGTAAACTTTGTGTATACCAGCAGAACACACCATTTTTGCTTCGTATTAATTTGATGAAAGCAATTCATAGCAATCGACTTATGGATTCCAATGTATCGTACGATATAGGATAAGTTTTTGTTGTATGCAAGGAAATTCAAAAAGACTTCATGTATAAAGTTCAAATAGGTGTGGCATTCAAATATAAAAGTTTTACTAAAATTTGCCCCAACAAGTTGGGCCTGTCAGGAATCACATCACAATTAATACTTCCAGTTCAGTACCCACGAATGTAGTTCCAGTCTATTTTTAGAACATTTTTTCCTCTCTCATTTTGGTGGTGATAGAAGAGTTATATTGATGCATATTTGGTAGGGATTTAAAGGTAATTGTTTATTCTTGAGAATATGAGCAGAGAGAGTGGTTGTCAGTGTGTAATTTGGCGACAGTGCACATGGAGTAATAAGGCCTTGGTAATGATCCGGAAGTGAAATATGTGGTCTGTGTACATGCTGTTATGTTTACAGTGCAGCAGCTCAAAAATATGCCGGTGAACTCTTGACAAGAATTTCACTGTGAAGTCATCTTTGGGGGTATTTTAGATTTTCATATGATTTGTATTGATTGTCACACTGTGGAAAGGTCAGTGCTGAGAAATATATGTAGAGAACATGTAGTAAAATTAATTGTGGTGTATGGCCACATGGCTGCTAGTATTAATGGTGGAGGAAAATCCCACGAAAGAACCACCGACCCAATAGAAGCTACCCAGGAAAAGCTACTGGCGAGCTTTCTCACATACCCACATTGGCCGTTTCCGAGACTCGAACCCACGCAGACAGAGGTGCGATAGCAGTGATCCGTAACGGAAAGTGCTTTAGACCACTCGGTTACTTGCCCTTCCCCCCATACAGGATAAGTAATATCAAATATAATACAGATAACATTTAATGAAATAAATATCATAGCATCTTTCGTGTGTTAATACGGGACATATTTCATGGTGTGATTTAGAAATGTGATATTTTAAAGAGCGACCTAGGCACGGATTAAGATGTCATTAATTGTACAACGGGATGAAATATGACCGATATGCACTCAGGAATATAAACAAAATTCATATTAAAACTTGCTTCTCAATCGAAGTTTTGAAGATTAAAATTTACACTTCAGCACACGTATGCTTGCTTTTAGTAAGTTTACTTCAATTTCAGTTTTGATTTATTGGTTGATACGTTTTGACATGCTTTTTTGCAATAAATAATACTGTTGACCTTTTATAAATATTTTACATTTTCTGACCTCAAATGCAAGTCCAACTTAATAACGAAGTAAATTGTCTTGATTGCTAAAAGGAGATAAATTCGTAAAGAAACAAGCGTTGGGGAGTTAAATGTCTTGGCAAATTTAATTTCCATGCCTGAAAGGTAATGGTTTCTATTCACTGCACATAGTAACAAGATACTGTTTCTTCTTTTGTTGCTGTTGTTGCTGAAAGTAAACATTACATTGGCACACGCAATAAATCGATGGGAAACGTATTTTCGCATACGAAAATATAAGGCTTTTATCAAATATGAATATATAAGAAAAAAAAAAAGAGTATGAAATACAATTAACCAAATATTAGCGATAATTCTCACCTAAGTATATAGCACAATACTTTTATATTACATGCCAATGTCTTTTGCATTTTACTTGTCTCATAGTGTTATTTAATTATTATTACATATATTTTCTGACCTCTTCTGTTGTGCAAAGTTTATAAAGTTTGTCAGTGTGTGTAAGATTGCTTTTGAATTTACGGGCTTAATGACTTTGTATTTTTCAATATTCGCCCATAAAAATGAACATTGCAGTGAATATAGTCTCCACCTTTCTCAGTAAAATTGACAAACAAATACATTATATTCATTTTTGACAGCTCTTAAATTACACATATTTCAAATCAGTTTATTTCAAGGTACACCATGGTGACTACTCGTTTCTATATCAACGTTACGCGATACAGAACTAAATCTCGTTTGTGTAATTTTAAACGAGGTCTTAATTTATCACATACGAGTTCTGTTTTTCAAACGATAAGTATTCCTTATGCAAGGAAAACTATTATAGCCTACCTGATGACCTCATAGAGGATATTAAGTTTTGCCTACACAAATAAAAAAATTCCGTACATCTTATATGATTGGCTGGTACCACAACATTAAACCGATTTAAACACAATTATGCAATGTGACAAAACAAAGGAAGAAAGGATCAAACTGATAATTGAAATAATGAAGGTAGACAAATATGACAGACGTCAATTACTCTTCCTAGACGGAAACTTTAATAAACAATTGGTAAGAATTGGTAAGACAAATAACGGACTATATAACGAGGACACTTATAAGGTGTGGACCACTAATGAAGGTTAGGGAATGGTTTTGTCAAATGCAAACTAAAATATTTAAATTTAATTAAAAATTTTGATTTGATACTATTTAAAAAAAAAGTTTATTTAATTATTATAAAATACTTGTGAGGGGAAAAGTACATATGAGGACGTCATGGAGCTATATCACACGGCGCTACGCGAAGTGAGCAGGCCTGTGGAAGAGTTTGGAAAAAATACCCAAATATTTAAAGTTAATTTTATTAGATTAGTTTCAATGCACACTCTTGTCGCATTTTTCTCTGGATTCTTTATCCATACTTTACCTACCATGTCTATCTCCCGAAATAGACATGGCTCCCGCTTAAGGGAAACTAAACAATTTGGACAATTCCTTAACTGTTAAATACACTAAATAAATAAAAGCCGGACAAATTGAGACAGGAACTGTACAGCCAAATAAATTTGTACAGATCCTCTCTCAAGGCGAACGGACCTAGAAAAATAAATATTACTAGATAAATTGAAGAATACTAAATATATAAATAATATGCACTTAAATTTCACAAAATTCCAAATTTAAATTAAAAATAAAAATAAAAATAAAAATACTCAAGAAAATGTCTTTAATTTATAAAAATACATACAGTAAGACAACTGGTACAAATCTGAACAAAATGGCGTTCCTTTACACAAATACAAAGGTATATACCTTATATAGCATACAGACAAATAGCAACAACACAAATAGCAAACCCAAGGAAATAGGAGACCAGTTGCCACGGTCATAATATAAAAAAAAGTAGACTACTAGTGTGGGTAGATCAATTCCCACCTAGTAAGGATCTACAGAAATAACACTAGGGATATTAAAATACCCCAAATCAATATATAACCCCTATGGGGAAAAATTAAATGGGAAATTAAATAAAATAAAAAAACAAACAAACAACATACTTGGGGGTGCACAAACATACATAAAAACATTTTACTTTTTTTGATTTGGGGGGAGGCATCTGTCTGGTACCCCCCCTCCCCAAAAAAAAAAAAAAAGAAAGAAAGATCACTATTTCCATCGTTAATATTATAAATGAGTCACTCAAAGGATGTACAATTCTTGAATAGTATAAGATGAAGGTCAACGTGCCGAGGTAGCAGAGCAAAGCAAAAGGTGTAGAGCAAAGAGGTAAGAGTAAAATAAGTGCGATATTGAGCGCTTATTTTTTTTTGTTGATCTCCATGACTAAAATGCTTCAATTGAGCAGATACACGTATGTGTGTGTGTGTGCGCGCGCGTGTGTGTGTTTGTGTTTGAGTGTTTGTGTCTGTGTATGTGATATGCAATTTTAACATATATTATGGCTACCATGTCTGCTGTGTGGTAGTTTATAGTGATGACTAGCATTAGAGCTTAATGCAACTGACATGTAGCGAGACAGTTGCTAGTACCAATTTGTATTAATCTTTGGCATGACTCGGCCTGGGTTCGAACCCGCGACCTAGAATAATGTGCTTGCAGATCAGGGTCTATGTTGTTTGTTTTACTGATCATTCCTACCAAACTGCACAGACATAGATATATGCAGTTAAACTCGTCATATCAGCTAGGATATATGGCGTATTCTCTATCGTGTACGTAACATCTGTATATTGGTGATTACATCCTATGTATATGTTCCTACAGAATTTGGAGTTTTACAACGTTTCTGATGATTGAAGTAGAGGCGTGATAATGTGGGAACTCTGGACACAGCAGAAATGTCCACTTCTGGATATCTTGGATCGGATTATGCAGGGCATTACCATGAATTTAATGACAGAAACGTCCATTTGATTAATATTTGGTAGAGTTTTGGGGCTACCCTAGGGCGAAATAAGTATAACGTTACAATGACACTGTGGGGTCAAGTGGTTGGTCGTTATGGGGATCCAACAAACCTAATGACGAAGCATTTTGAAAACGAGGCTAGAATGGCCGCGGAGTTAGACCATTCTCTCTTTCCATTATTAAATCCCAAGATTTCACCTTAACTATATTAACGTGTGGCCGATTTCATCGTTATATTAAATTTTGCTTAATTGCTGTATGCATATATTTTAGATTTATATTCAAACATGTATCTGAACATCAAATTATGAAGACGTTGCATGTAATTTACATTTATTGTTTAGGTGTTATATATAGGTGTAATCAATGAAATCAGCGCATAATAATACCAGCAAAAATAATTGCTTAAACTGTAAGCAATTCTGTACTATAATTTTAACACGGACACATAATTTAGAGGGAAAAAATAACAAACCATCACCTACCCCAAAAGGCTCCCTTGTCCCAAATAAAACCTAACAACAACATCAGAATTCATTATTAAAATGGCTGAAATGAAAATAAATCGTTGATCCGACTATAAAACAAGAATGAAAACCAAGAATATTATGTAAAAACGGTGAAAACTAAAGATAACACCAAAATCCCTAAACAGGCAAGGAATTTCACAGTGGCAAAATAATTCAATCACAATCGAATAATAATGAATCCGTATTATTAACTTGGGTTGCTATTGTTGTGACTAGAATAATTGTTGTTGTTAATGGCGTTCGACGCAAAGCTACAGTTGTTTTGACTGTCCGTAGTCTATTTTAAGAAAAGATTTGGGACACGGTGCTCAATATAGCTGCTGGTGAAAACTGTCAGCAATGCTTGTGTCCTTGTTGCCAAATTCAGATTGGCAATCGCTGCTCCAATGATATATTACACGACAACTAGTGGCAGCAGACGACAATTTGATTTCTAGGAACATATCCTCTTAAACTCACACAGGAACCGTTTATGTAGTTCGTGAACAGAGGAATTCTGAGAAGTGAAGGAGAGATAGCTGAAGTGTTTAACGGCATGAGTGGTAATTCTTCGTGTATTTGTCAATGTGGATATATCTCCAACATACTATCACTTCTTGGAGTTGGATTTTGCCTACTTTACTTGTTCATCGACATCGTACTCATTATCTTCTTATTTGGTCACTCATTGTTATATATGTCTTTTAACACAGATCTGATCATGTCTTCTAATTTATAAACATGAGGATCACATACAAGTACTTGCCAAATTGCACAAAACAGTTCGGATTTCCAGTATACGAATAACCTTTTATTAAAAATGATTGATTTTCCAATTCGAATCCAATCTCCAGTATTTCACTTACTTTGAGTGATAGGTGACATTCTAAAAATGTAGAGCAAAATCTGGCACTCTAGGTGCGCATCCAATGATTCAACTTTACGATTGATTGTAAGATTTGACAAGACATGGTAAAACATCAATGTATTTGAGAGTGTGTTGTGTAAACTATTTTAATATGGGTTCCTTCAAAGTTCATTGAAAACGTTCCGAGGCATTGACTTTCGTTTCATGAAGTTCGGTGGTGAAAAAAATGAATGTCCCTTTTCAATTGTTTATGAAAAGCTGTGTTTTCATTGTGGACTGATGGGAGTCTTTATCAGAGGAATTCAATTGACAGTGAGCAGCTAGCGACCAGGATCGTTCGCGAATATATAGAACTCACGATCGTTCTTTGTAATCTCCCGTTTAAATATGTCTAACATATCTGCAGAATTAACTTCTTCCAGAATTGTATGCAATATTCAAGACGTTAACAATTGAACGATGAGTTCGACATAATCCATATAGTATCTTCACATTTATTGCATTTTATGTTACAGTGGTCCATTTTCCGGCAGACAATCTCATGAAATTGAATCTATGAAAAACTCCAATATCAGATTTACCATCTTGTTTCTATAAGTCTTCAAAATGACAGCTGAATTTTAATTGCCATAAATATCTAGAGGGATATTTTGTCCATGTTAAATTCCCGTTAACATAAAAAGAGCCATCTTTACGATAAAAATAGAAATATCTTATAATTATTGCGGTTCTTAAACTCGACTTGACGTTATACTTAACGAAACAAATCAACCAGAAGAATATTCGGTGAATGTGATAGCTCATGCGTGCCATGTTCTTGATATCACATCCAAAAAATGAGATCAACAACAGCGACATACCGCAGACGTCAGGTTTATTCACACTTTGATGTGTGTAACAAGTGAATATTTTTAAGAGTCACTCGCCAATTGGTTAATACAATCTGCAGTGAAAGTTAAAATAGTGGTGGAATAAAAGCACACCGAGCTGGCAATTAATTGCCGATAATTAATAATAATGGAATCGATTTAATATCGCCAAAATCGATATTGAAAGGGGTAAAGCGGTTATTAACAAACTTGCTGTTGCTGGAAGTATTACCGCAGATTGGTTGGCCCGACAGATATTGTAAATTTATCTACCGCCGTCTAAATGTTTTGGCATCGACGGTGTGATGTTACCCCGAAATTCATCAAAGGAGATATTCTGTTTGGTCAGATGATACAATTATAACTGGCAAGCGTCGAAAACGCACATACAAATGCGTGTTGGCTGTTATCGATTATGCTAACAGATGCAAAGAAGCAGAGCGTCTAGCAGCCAATAATGCTACTGAACTTTCAGCTTAGTTTCTCAACGAATTTAAAAAAAATATATAAACAGACTACAGCTGGCCTTTGGGGACTGTTATGAGTACATTATGAAAGCCAACTTGGTAAATTACTGATCGGATTCAATTATTTGAATGGGCATGCATACTTACAGTGGGACGTTTGTTGAACCTGCTAGAATGTCTCTTGACAATCTAATGGTTCACAAGGGGGCATGTATATATCGATGATAGCGGTACGATACAGGTCGATAAATATGTTACCGTTTTCTGTTCAAACCTGGTAACATGAACGCCGATATTAATTCAGCTTTCATGATATTTTAGTGATCAAAAAAATATTCTATGTGCAACGATGTGTCTCCTTGTTGAATCAGATGAATAATCGATAATACAATAATTTTGCAATGATCCGTTTTCGTAGGTATTCATATTTTATTCATTTACTTAATTGTAAAACAGTTGCAGTTAGTCGCTGACAATAGTATTTTTGGTGCCGTGGTATTGATAATGGCTGCGGTGATGCTACAATGATCGACCACTGATATACGACGGCGTAATCCGGCTTTGAAATTTCTATGTCGGCAGATAATGTCGGCTCGTGTACCGTTATAGCAACTTTTAATTCTCGCCCTGAATGACGACAAGGATCCAGTGGGACGTTCCGTTGGGATTATTGTTGTACGCAAACAATATTCATTTGTTGGCGGGAAAACCCCCAAACGATTTTGATCTACTATATCATTGTGGCTGTTGCTTGTGTTGTATTAGCGAAACAATTGTTCAAGTAGTTTGCCAAGGAAATGTGCTCGCATTTCGTGATCTCTTAATATTATTTACACAGATCCTAATGGAGTGCTACGATCGCTATCGATCACACATCGTGGAACACCAAGTATAACAGCACTCCAAGTGTTAACAACAGGAGTGTTGTCACTCTGTTTTTGTATCTACTAATTGCGTGTTACACTCGTCATGATACATTTTAATCGTTGCGTGTTACACGCATCATTATAAATATTAATCATCCACGTAAATTCTTAAACAAATATCATACAGTAATTCAACTCCTCGGTTATCAAAGATGATAGCCTCGCATGTAAATGCATTGCCACCAATATCCGCGTTGTGTTTTTCGTGTAATTTATCAGTCGCCATTGTTAGAAGTTTCTTCACTATGATATTACGAATAACATCAACACCTGCCATAACGGCAACACCAATACCTCTCGCTGATGGTTGATAATGTGCGGACTAACACCCATTGTGTAGCAGATTAAAGCCGATGACTCGTATACAACAAGTTCAGTGACAACGCATTGCTTGCGGTATTTGTATTTTGTTGCTACACTGTGTGATCGTCGAACTCACTTGTTCAAACCTGTAGGATTGTGTGAGACGGTAAACGTCGCTCATTATATTAATGCTACATAATTAGTTGAGGAGTTTTGCAAAAATGTCAGACAACATTAATACGTTGTTGCCGTTAATTCTTTATATCTTGCTGTAATATGAATGCTTCCTATGGCATTTTGACTTAACACGACTGACATGGTTCCGGAAAATCTATCGGTAATTATAAGCTGTACGACCCTGGTAATCTTAACATTATGTTTAATGGAGTTGTTTTTATTGTGACGATGTTGCTGATCCAGACACTATAGTGCTTACCGCGTTGATGAATTGAGTCGTATAAATTTTGTCTTGAATAGTTTCTCTATCGATTTATGAGAGTTTAGCGTCGGCGTTTTTTGGATTACCAAAGAAAGCAGTAACGAATCTCCTTTTGTTTGTGCACAAATTCGTAAACGCGGTTACACGATTACTATATACAGATCTGAATATAGCAAATATATCGCTGAATGTAATTAAAAATGTACTTTTTGCGATGTCTTTGTTGTCCACGTATTTCGTTGTTGTAAGGTCATCGTCTGATTTTAATTTTCTCAAATTAGCAATTCCGTTTCCGCTCATGTTTTTACCAGTCAGAGTATTTCCGGTTTTAGCAACACGTCTAAAAATCTCTCATACGGTCGCTTAGACTTATACGCTTCCGGGTATGATTCTTCCGGCATCAGTAAATAATACGATGTTATCGTTGATCACACCTAAATCTCGCAGGATAATATCGACCCACTTTAGGCACCCATGCTGATTATGAAAGAACAGCAGCCTCATCTTACTCACCTCGGCGAATCGCATGCAATAAGTAAGCTAATCTTGTGTCATATATTTTAACAAATCAGTGTCATCAGGTAAATATCTATTATTATAATCTAAGGACTGCTGGTATATTAGTATACTATTTTATGTGGTGGCAGACCGCCAGTGGTCCATGACTTTGATATAGCCTCACGTACAGCAAGTACTTTTTGAACACATATACATAGGGATGTTTTTTGCTCTCAGTGCAGTGTTTCGTACTCTGCTAGAAGATATGCTGATATCTTTCAAAAATTCTCGAGTATGACCGCGACTATCATCTTTTCTATCCACGGTAAATTGTTGTGGATCTTTACCCGATCATTACATTATAAAATTACAGATCGAGCAATGGTTGTTTTAATTTTAAAATAAATTCAAAATCGATATCAAATTCTCTATTATTTTTTGTCGCTTTGTTTATACCCGGATAGTTTTGTTTTTCTCTTATCGTAGTAGTAGTATCCAATTCCCACACATTTTCCATGCTACTGACATCAAATCCTTAGTAGGATATATTTTCTGGATTGGTTGTACTATGTGCATGGCAGTTTGTTCTGTTAAGCATTTGTCCATTTAGACGCTCTCATGTGTCATAGATAATCATCCATTATCTCACTAACTGTACACGGATGACACCCACATATACAAATCTAACAACCCAACTGAAGTTGATGCTACCATCCAAGGGGTAGAGAGGTGCAATTCTGATGTGAAATCATGGATTAGAATGGTATATTGTCTATTTTTCTCTTATACAAATTCTTTTTGTATGCTTTGTTAAGTAGTTTAAAATTATGTTATGTTTGTGCAGTAATTTTTAATTTTGATTTGTATTCGTATCGAATCTATAGGATTTGGAAATTAAAACAAATGTGAGTGGCATAGTCATTCCTAATTCTTATTTTCAAAGATACAGCTATGTTACATATTAACATTGATTTTTAACGTTTTCCTATTCCGATACAGGAAGCAAAAGCGTAACAGTGTTAGTGATCCAGACATTTCATCTTTCTTACTACTAAAGTGAAACCATTGCAGCTACAGGAAACTTTATTTAAAAAAAAAATTATACATGTGTATATATATTTATAACATTTTTGTAATCTGTTTTCGAATTTATATACTCCATTTTTGTTAAAAAAGGTTTTCAATTGCAAGTAATTTGTACAGGTAACGATTACATGATCTGTGTTGTGTGGATAACAAAGGAGCCTCACTGGTTTTGCTAGCATTGTCTTTAGTAGTCTGTGTGACATAGTCGCGATGACTGTGATTGTTAAGCTGGTTGAAAAGTGTTTTTGTTTCCTTTTCTTCTAGAAATGATATCACAATTTTGTATCGGATGGGTTTAATGACAAGAATATTTGTATAGTGTTGAAATTTAGAATAATCTTTATGATAACATTGACCTTCTATGATGTGTATTTGACTATTATAGCACACTAGCCATGAGGTTTTATTTAAACCACACTAATTACTTATTATTATATAGTAATGCAACATAAAAGGAAATATAACAATATTTGTTTTCATTGATACATGTATTATTGCAGTTTTGACAGTTATGTACAGCTTCATTGACCGACAATATATCGTTCTGGCTAACGATAAACGCTGAGGATAAACAATTATTTGGAACGGGTTTTCTTTGGCGCCACCGGTTAGAAAGAAAACTATTTACAATCCCTCATTCCTTACCACATGAAAAGAAACCTTTCCAGGACAATATAGCTGAAATTCACATTAATTAGTCATATGTGACTATTGTTGTCAGTATTTTCTTGGTAATTTGTTGTATCAAGAACGCGGTTAATTTCATTATTTTAATCCATTTTCCCTTGGATAAATCTGTCGTTGGTTTCATGTGCACTTAAATCAATCGCCAGCCCACCCCCAGATTTGTTTTAAGAAAAACCAGTTGTTCTGCTACATAATGTAAATAACCATTACTATGAATGACAAGTCGATGTTCAGAGTAATCAGATAAATAAGGGATCCTTTAATATATACTGGTTAAACCGTATTGATGAGACTTTACTATAGCATGGATGAGATTGGATGAGATTGGTAAAATGGACACTCCCTAACTCCTTAACGTAAGGTATTCTCTGGATGTCCTTTCTTATACATGTTGAGTAATTTGAGATAAGATTAAGTCTTTGTGTTAGCTGTTTCGAACATGCCACGTGTCATACAGACGGAGTTGCTAGTTGTCTTTTTAGAATAACGTATACAGATGGGAAACAAAAGATAAAGAACCCATGTGTGAAATTAGACTCAGTCTCGTGATTTGAAGTAATTAGGTTATTAAATGCATATTTTTGCAGCATATACCCGTTACGAAATGCTTCAGTTAACTTAATTCGATAATTGACTCTAGAATTAATTATTGACGAAGTTCGTCTAGACCATTTTGAGAAATAGGTGTGTCTTTATTAGCAGCAGGGAGGGCGAATCGGAAAACTTCCATTTGGAAAACCAAGGCTTCCTCGAAATCGTAAAAAAAAGTTTCCTTTGGGGACGCAAAGTCGTTGTCGCAACCTCCCTGCTGCTATGGGATTAACAAATATTTCGTAGCGTATGTGTGTCAACTCCGTTGAATACAGCAAAAATATTGCAGTTATCTCTGATCACTTTTGGTATTTGAGTGTATTTCATCCATCTCATTATTAAATTAAGTAGCAGTTGCATCTTGCCACTTCGAGATGGTCCGATTATAATCATACGAATAGCATTTGGTAGCGCTGCATGATGCTTAACTGGTTCTCGTGTTTTTGTCGCCGAAAAATCAATTAAATTCATGTTATTAGAAATAAATAATGGATCTATTTTGTATGAAAGGTAAGAAGTGTGCTAGCACAAACGACTTGACGACGATAACAACTAAAAAAAACAGATCAGCACTTGCTGGTACGTGTGTACAGTGTGATACAAAATAATTTAGATTTATTTCTATGAAATCCGCAGATGATTTTAAAAATAACGAGGAGGTGATATTGCAGCTAAGTTAGTAAAACTCCAAGGAACACTATAGGCGATGTATCCAGGAGAAAAACACCTTCCAGGATATAGTTATTGTGGACCCGGGACCAGACTGGATATCAGACTCGATGATCAAAACCATCCCCGACCAGATGAAAACACAATAAACGCCATTGATAAGGCGTGTCATGCTCATGATGTTGCTTATAAAATCAGTAATCTGCAACAAAGATATATCGCAGATGTGAAATTGATTCATGCGTTGAATTCTATCACTGATAAATCCTTAAAAGAAAAATTGGCTACATGGTTGATAAAATCGGCTATGAAAAGTAAATTGATGTTGGGTGCTGGTAATTAATAACATCATGGAATCTATTTATTATTCTCCTAGAGGATACTGGAGGGTTAAAGCAGCAATCAGTAAACTCGCTAGCGCCGCAAAGGTGAAAAATACCACTGCAGCGGATTGGTTATCCAAACAGGCGATATGGCAAATTTATCTACCACCGCCTAAACAAATTAACTACTCGCGTTTTGATGTCAGCGCCCCTAAGGAGGTTCATCAAGCTGATATATTATATCTGCCGAATGATGGCGTTTACAAGTGCGAGCTAACCGTAGTTGATGTTGCGAGTCGATACAAACAAGCAGAACCGTTAAAGACAAAATCGTCAACTGAAGTGGCTTCTGCGTTTGAAAGGATTTATCGACGAGGTCCTCTGCACTGGCCAAATCTAATACATGTTGATCCTGGCAAGGAATTTCAGGGTGCATTGTTACCAACAATGAAGCATCATAATGTCACCATCAGACGAGGACACACTGCACTACATCGCGATCAGGCAATTGTTGAACGATTTAATCGGACACATGCTGAGCGGTTATTTGGATATCAATACGCGAAGGAGTTTATTCAGGATAAACGATCCCGTGAATGGGTCAAGAGATTACCAGGCGTAATTACTGCTCTGAATAATAAGATTACTCGAACAATTAATATGAAACCTAACAACGCGGTTAAAAAACAGTATATGCCTGTACAACCACAAAATGATTTTTCAAAACAACCAATACTCGGCAGTGTCACTGTTAGATATATATCTGGACCAGGAGAGCTCGAAGGTGGCAAAAAGGGCTACTGATCTTTTTTGGAGTGTTACTGCACATAAAATGTCAGGCATAACACGATCTACGGGTAGACCGCCAGTGTATATGTTGGATCCAACTGCTCCTCAGCAAGGATTTACTCGTGAACAACTACAAGTGATACCCGAGGTTACTCAATTACCGCCGCGTGGTCTTAACTAGCACCTCTGCGTCTGTTGCACTCAAAACAACTCAGCATCACCTTATCTCTGGTATGATCAATACTGCTATTTTTTCTGTCTACGATAAATTGGCGAGGATCTTTATCCGACTAACACCAACGCGTTATACAATTGCAACTCACGCAGTGATTATTCTGTTCTTGTTTCAGTGTAATTATTAATTTAGCATCAATGTGAAATTCTCCATTATTTTTATCATGTTGTTTATAACCAGATAGTTCTTTTCTGATTATATCATCGCTGACAATATCACTCATGGTAGTGTCGTTATAGTCTAAAACAACTCTTCGAAGTTGATTTATTCTTCGTACTCTAGACACCAACTAAATTCGACCACTCGATGTGATTATCTATGATCCAAACAATTGTATCGGATATAGTCAATCCCTGTGAAGAATGTATTGTCGCTGCGTAACCTAGCGTCCATGGGGATTTATGAGCACGCAATGCGTCTTCGACGACGTTGATATCAACCAGCACAATATAATTTAACAATAAAATCTGCTTCTCTGTCCCTTACTTTGTCAAGCCTGGAATATCAACTTCGATTTTCTGTTTCGTGTATCCTTGGGTCTATAACACAACGGTACTGGAAGTGTTGCAAATTTTTCTTTATGCATTCTAAATAACTTCATCTGAAGTGTGTCTCTGACTAATTTTCTACTTGCCACTATCAAATCGTTTGGTCTCCGCGCTTCCCAGAAATCATTTAATCTAATAATTTAATTTAATGGGGTTTCCGAAATTATTTCACGGGCTATTTCACATTGGATTCTATCAGGTTGTAATCTGATTAGTTTCTTGAACTCGCGTAATTGTTCATCAAGTGCTCTATGATAAGTACTAATTTCTTCATAATAGTCTATACAATTCTTTAGCCAATTATGCGTGGATAAACAGACAAATGATCAGGAGTCCATTCGTCAAATTTCCATCGAAAGAAACTATGATAAGTGCAAGCATTAATTCCTCGTTGTTTCATCTCTCTTGCGAGTCTGTGGTTCGGTGTTAACACAGCTATGTTTGATTTCCCTCGAAATAATTAAATCCCCTGATCCACCGCAGCCGTTTAAATAACTGGTTTTATGTCTACATATTGGATCGGAACACGACTGTGCATTAGATTTTTTTTAGAGATGTGTCTACCAAACCAAGCATAACAACACGGATGAAGACCTTCAGCGGTTTTAAATGATACCACACGAGCGAATCCGGTTAAATCAGAATCGGGCAGTGGTCCATTAATCGCAACATGGGTCATCTCATGAGTGGGATGTCCAAATCTTTTGAAGTACTCAGAGCACTCTCCGTATCCAAGAAATCTCCCTGGACAACACACAATATAATACTTTCGGGGTCGTATTTTGTATTCCATAATCCACCATGGCTGTACTCGATGCAGCTTGATTCGATATATCAGAGAAATTCTGCGTGTTGGTTTCCATAGATTTCTCATTCTCGTGAAATGAGCTGCAACTGACGGAATTGTAAAACAGTTTGTTAATAATTGTTCGTCGTAATCCGTTGAAAAACCACTAGCTAGTTATTTCATCTTGTTGTGTAGGCCTTCTGTACGGTATAATGCGCCATTGGGTCTTACAAATTGATCTAATTTACCCTCTTCGTCTTCAAAACTGTGAAGTAACCATACTGACACAGGATCTTTTTTTTTTTTTACTTAACTCGTAAATAAAATCAAATAGATTTACCCCAGAGTTCTCTGGGGCTAGATATTTTATGGTTCTATCCCGCGGAAATATTGTTATTGTTACTGAGGATGTCCACGCGTATTCGTTATGGTCAATAATTTTGATTGGAGCTCCTTTTGATTTATAATTTGGTTCGTGTAATACCTCTCCTGTTATTGTCATTACGGTTATTTGGGAATCTTAATGATGTTTCTAATTTTGTTATGTCTTGAATCGTTGCTCTGTTCTTCCTAACTGTTAATTCCCATTCATCATTGGTTTTAGTTTTTCAATACTCGGTGTATCATTTATCGGATAGATCCCATAACAACTGCTGTTACAGGATAGGATCTCTCGTAATACGTTTTGTCAATTCCAATCAGAATTCCTAGTTTGGAATCATGTCTCATAGTGACAGTTCTCTTTTTTTCAGGATGGGTTCTAATTTGTCGCGTATAATCCAATTTCCAGTTTCTGAGCGGATAATGAATTTCACTCTAAAAAATAAATTCTGTTTCTGGTCAAGAAGTGAGATTATCACTGCTGCTCTTTCATCATTCATGGTATCACCAACACTACCATCAATTCGAAATGTCGACCAACAGTGAGATGCTCCATCGCGCTTGAATTCATTACAGCCATCACGGATGCTACCTATCATGCTTTTATCATTTATTAGACTCTTTAGTACATCAGTGGAGACTCTATCGAGATTGAATTTAGCATTTTCCAAGGCGTAAGTTTTGATAATTTCTCGAACTCCTCCATATTATAATTAAAACAGGTATTTAAAAAAAGAATTTATTATATAATGAATTATTGTAAATGGCTTATGATAGGATCAGTAACCGCTTGTAACAAATCATGCAGAAATAAATTCTGTAGATATCATTTGCAAAGCGTACGTCGTGGAAGCTTAGGTCCGCGACCTTGTATCCGATGTGGGGTTGGTGTGAGAGAAAAATCGCAATTGTGTCTCAATTGTGGTGGTAAACGATACAGGGAACTAAAGCGCTATTATGATAAGAGAATCAAAGATTCCGTTAAAAACTCAAAGTCCTTGACAACGTCAAAGACAAGATCATAAGAACACCTCAAGACTACATTGATAGATTTCTGAGTAATAATTAAACCAAATAATTAAGTAGACAAATAATATATAGTATACAAATGAACTAAGAATTTCAACAGCATCCTGTGATCAGCAATTACGAGGTATCCCGTGACGGTATTGTCAGAAACCGTAGATTGAAGAAATCTTATGTTTAGTGCTGGAAAGAAAAAAATATTACTGTCACAGAATCGCATGTGAATGTTATAATGGATTGATCCTGGATGGTCTTGTTATCGATCATATTGATGTATGTTCTCAAAATAACAGATTTGATAATTTACGAGCAATTACGCAGAGTGAGAATAATGTATTTGGGAAAACTGAAAAACAGCCGAAAAATGCCAGGCCTATAAAATCATTTAACACAACAAATAACGAGCAAAGAGTATTTCAGTCAATAAATGAAGCCGGAAAATATTTCGATATTTGTAGAGCCTCAATACGAAAAGTAGAATAGTATATAACTAGGTCGGCTGTCTCCAAGAGAACGGGACATAGAAATCAATTTATATATAGCTGAATTATATGTATATAACACCAAAGGGGAATAACTCCTGCGGGTATGTGTACGGCTTATGAAAGAGTTATAGATCTCAGTGGGGTTTTAGAAACGCTGTGTCACCTAATCTCAATGGGGTTTTTCCGATAACTGTGTTGGTTTAGCTGCCATGATTCTCAATGGAGATAATCAATTATCTGTTTTGTGAGGAAATGAATCAAATATGTGGTATTTACAAATAGTTATATTTTGTTTTTGATGTTTTTTCAAGTATTCAGTCTTTTTTTTATACATATTTTAAGTAATCATTATTAAGTACACGAAATATATATAGATCACACACCACTTTATTGGCTTTCATGTATTATTTAGGTGATAAACCATATCGTCTCTCTATATTATGGGGCTTTAAGCCGTTCGAAACTCAAACAATGAAACAATCATACGTCACACACTATCACACGGTGTGTGAATGCCTTTTGTATTCATACAGCCTGGGATGATTTTGTGGGTTGTATGATTGGTTTCAATTTGAGTGTAGACCCGCCCCATCATATCATCATACCATTGTCATCCTATATAATCCATTGTTATATGTTGTATTGTCTTGTGCTGTCCTAAATATCAAATAAATATGCAAATAATTGTGTATATATATATATATATATATATATATATATATATATATATGCCTACAACTCGCCATAACACTCGAAACGGGAGTTGACAAAAGGCTGTGATGTCCTAAATATCAAATATGTATATATATATATATATATATATATATATATATATATATATATGTGTGTATATAGTGACGTCCATTCACTAAGCATAAGTTCTTGAAGTTCTAATCCGCTATTTGGCGAGTAAAAAAGCTATGTAACAGACATGTATGGCACTTACTCTCCTGAAACAATTCTATAGACTGGTATGTGCGCTTACTCAACTAAAACAAAATCCTATTGCACGTTAATTTAATCTATATTGACTTTGTCAATGGACTACGCAGAAGTAATTGTAAATCGGGTGGGTAAAACAATCTACGGATTTTCTACTAGTGACGAAGTCACTATATTTAGATCTTACATTACTTTATAATGGTGGGCGAAGCACACACAACTAAATTAGCACGACAACGATTAACTTCGATTAAGAAACTTATTCCAATCCGTGATTCCGTTCGAAATATGCTCCAAACTAGACAGGAATTGCAGAGTGATAAAACGATTTCCATTATCAAAACAAAAGGATTTTGACCTTTTTGTTGATTTCGCTGTTAAAAGCTAACATTCAAAAAAGGGTTTTTTAAAAGATTATTATAAAGATAATATCACGCATGGACTGGTTTGATGGGTTGTATAAAATGAATAGGGGGATTTATCGTTTAGATAGGGGGAGTTGGGGTATACACTGTTTAAAAGGGGAATTAGTGATTATAATAAGCAACAAATAGAAGAACGACAATGGGAAATAGAAGAACGACAACAAGAAAGAAAGCGCCCAACACCAACACGGAGACAAACACGAAGACAAAATAAAAAAAATCAAGAATAACCCCAATTGGATACATCGCTTGATGATGATGATTTAGAAAGAATGGACAGATCACTGGATGAATTATCTCGCGCGCAAGGTGCAACTGGTATCACTAAACAAAATGGAGATTGATATCAATGGGCTTTTTCTGGTAGTGGTATAGTTCGTTGTCCTAATAATAATTTCGGGGATATATCACGATTAGAAGTTCTCATAGGAGGGAAACGAGCCGGAAATAACTATAATGGACAAATTTAGTGGACCGTGTAAAAAATGCAGGTACACTGTTAAACTAGTATATTAATAATTTTTTTTATCTAACTGAACACCTACTTAGATGATTTTTATTTCTGTGCGTCTTAGTTAGAAATTAGCTCTAAGGGTTGAAAACGTTTCAAGAAAATTCGTCAAGCTGATTTCGAGAAATTGGGTGCTCTGTGTATGGTAGGTATAACAAAGCAGAGTCCACATGAAGATGGATTACCTTTTCAGTCCATGTGTGGAGGCTAAAGTCTACCTTAAAATGATTTCGATATGGATAGTTATTTAACAGTTAGTGTGTTGTGATATATTTGATTCCCGTTGAAAGTATTGACGAAGTTCGTTTGGACCAATCGGAGAAAGAGGATCGTAAGTATGGGAACCGGTAGTATTAAACGGTTAATGCCTTCAGAATCACTGAAGCAATCCTCTCTACGCGTGAACCCATTTTTTAATCGAGAATAAGAAATAGGACACGGGTTACTTATTCATTATTGAACAGAAAATTGGTTATTTATTCCGACATTAATTGGGAATAACGAATAAGATATAAGTAACCAACTTGATGTAAATGAATGCCTCTTGTAAGTATTTTCCTGGAGGTCTTTGCCAATACCACCACGTAACTAACAAGTAATGTATCGTAAAATAGCTGTGTATATCTACCCATTTTCAATCAAGGAAAGTGCGCATTTGGTCAGAATGACAGCTCTTCAAATATGAAAACAGTAAAACGCTATAATAATAATTTTCTTGCTATTCTATAGATGGTCAATATTGTCAGAATGCGGTGCTATTTCCACTATGTTTCAGCTTTCGTAGACTATGCAATCAACAATGTTTCAGTTTTAAATCCAAGTCAAGAGGGAAGTTAAATCTGAAATTGTGTTTGAGGTCATAACTCTCCATCAACAGTGATATTGTTAGGATTGATTTTTTTAGTAAAATTAATAAGATTACTATTTTCTTTAAATTGTATTATTAAAGTAATGTTTTATTCATTTATAGCAAAACGTTGGCAACGTACATCATTAGCTATACGAATGTACATTATTGTGTGGAAATAGGTTATGAAGCAAAAAACAGTCAGCCCCTAAGTCTTATCAGTAAAACATAGAACAAGCTTCCGTGCTGACGTAAATACAGAATGGTTCTTAACTAATGATGGACAGTCGCTTCTACAAAATGGTTCTTATCTAAAGATTGACAGATATTACAGCTGGCTTATATTTTTCCTGGTTTAGAAAATTTAAGGAATTATCATATTTGGATTTAACTAGTGCCAAACGAACTACAAATCTGAGTTGTACCTTATGTCAGATGACGTCAAATTAAGCCGGTTTTGACCAGGAGAAAATGATTTTTACCTGATGAGAATGAACATCTTTTTCCAACGGTACGTTATCCTGACACAGGATGCATATAAATAGACCACGCATTTAAGGGTCAGGTCAGTTCCGTACCGACAAAGAAAATAGATGTTTGTCTTCTCATTGCAGGAAAAACAATTGTATATGTCGTAACTTCTTTAGAAATAAGTACTTTTAATGTTGAGATTTTAATAGTGACATTGTTATGTTAGCAACATTGTTCACTTAATACCTTTATTTATAATATATAGTAACGGAATGTTTAAATGTTCTAAATAATTTATATTTAATTATATTTATGTAGTTTTTATTGTAAAGGTTGAGATTGCTACCAACTTCATGTTTAGATTTAATGTGAAAATAAAGTATTCTTTAAGTAAGAAAGAATATTATCTAGCAATATATTTTAAATCTATATTCTATTTTAAAATAAGTAAAATGCATTTCTTTAAATTAATTGTTACATTAACTATAGTAATTACATCTTACACTTTTGGTTATCTTGAAATTGATTGAGAATTAACTATTTGTATAATATTCTAAAATGCAGAAGTTATACGAATAAATGAAGTTGGAAAGCTTGAAAAAGGGAAAATATAATATGTATTGCATGAACTTTTATTATAAAGTTTTTAGATGTGTTTCTAAAATGTAGTCAATATATTTGTGTTGTTTAATAAAGGTCAGTTCCGTACCGACAAAGAAAATGGATGTTTGTCTTCTCATTGCAGCTGTAGCTGTCTTATCATCGTGGCAGCACGCTTTTAAAAGAGCCTGAATTCTTCCTTCTCTCTCTCTCTCTCTACCACCATGGATATTGACGCTCCTTAATATACGAGTAATTCCTTCTCATAGCAAGAAATGAGAAGAAGGTTATGAAAAGCTAATCACAACATACTACATAACAGAAACATTTCATAACAAGTGGTCTTCCTTCTTCTCTCGTTCTCATGTTACAACAAAACCATTTCATAACAATATCATGTAACAAGTTTAGCATTTGAGCAAGACAACACGCACAAAAGTATAGAAATTCTTGAATAAAACTTTCCTCAATAACAAACACGGTTTAAGCCTATGCATCAATGCTCTTAAATGAAATTGGTTGCGAAAGCTGACACTTGTTGGGACATTTAACAATCAACCTAATGTAATGTAAAGGGTACACTGGTAATACGAGCATTTTTTTGATAGTCATTAGCACTTTTAGGCACCCTATGCCTATTTAACAACACCGTATATAAAGACCTGTCTTTTGTTACAAAACCGACTTTAGTGCTTAAACATAGAAAACTGTAAAGGAACTATATATATGTCCGTTCCCGGTTTCAACACTGTTCAGTTGAAGCATACGTAGTTAAGCAATTTCTTATTATTAGTTGACTATCACCAGTCGGAAAAGATTCTGTTAAATCTATCACAAATACTGGACTAGGATAATCAGTGATAAGGACTTAATTGCGCACGTTGTTTTATGATAAAGCACTGTACTATATCATCAGTCATATCAAATACAGTGGACATTACATATTGCTTAGGAGACATTATCGTTAATACAAAACTGCCGGAAAAAATTTGCAATAGGAAAACTGCATTCTGCATGAAGATGTTTCATGTGATTACAGTCGTATTGTTTGTCTGTCTGGATCACACGTACGGAAGTGCGGGTAAGCTGACAAGTTAACACTGTTTTATCTATGTATACCTGTGTGTACATTTATATCTGAATGTATTATTATTTTTATTATTATTATTATTATTATTATTATTATTATTATTATTATTATTATTATTGCTATTATTATTATTATTATTATTATTATTATTATTATTATTTGTAGTAGTATTAGTAGTAGTAGTATTAGTAATAGTAGTAGTATCCAATCATCGCCCGATGTGCTTATGTTCATCTCTGTCCTTCTCGCCATCTTTTCTTCTTCTTCTTCTTCTTCTTCTTCTTCTTCTTCTTCTTCTTCTATTTTTTCTTTATCATTCATTGCCGTATGTGCTCACTTTCATCTCTCTTCTCCCCGTGTGTTCATCATCATCATCATCAACATCATCATCATCATCATCATCATCATCATCATCATCATCATCATCATCATCATCATCATCGTTTTCTGGTTCTTCTTCTTTTTCTTCTTCTTCTTCTTCTTCTTCTTCTTCTTCTTCTTCTTCTTCTTCTTCTTCTTCTTATTATTATTATCTTTTTTATTATTATCATTATTATTATTATTATTATTAAAAGAATGTATTGTGTTCAACACATATGTTAAGGCATTTTCAAGCCATCTGAGTTTCTTATAAATGAGTTGAAAGAAAGCATAAAGTCACTAGCAGAAAAAGATAAAAGAATGCATCTGGCAAGGAGACACTGTCTGGTATATCTTCATAACTTCATCTATATCTTCCGTCGAGACATTTTGGTTTGATCGGTGTTAAATTTATGAATCTCAATTAATTTTTGGCATATTCAGTTTGCTGACTCTCACGTTAATCTTTTCACCAGTGATATAATGTATTCATCCTGGTTTTTTGATCATCAGAATCTATGATATAGGTTAAAATGAAGGTTGTATTTTTTTCATTAACCCTTTACTTCAGGAAGACGGCTTTTAAAGTTTTGGTTACTAAACAGTTATGTATCAAACGTAGTTAATCTTTTTACGAAATTGTGCGAGGGATCAATCAATCCGATTTTAATGAAAATCAGATATCGGAAAATAACCCAGTTACCACGCACAATTGGGATGACATACTCTGTAGAAAGAAAACATATCAGTACCCAGGTCCCAAGCAAGCAAACATAAAGAACATAACATCTGTTCTTGAATAATGCCAAATTTAAGTAGGTAAGTGGGTGTATGGCTCTGAAGAAATCGTTTTTTCTTTCTTGTTGAAATTTAAAACAACATTTATTAGCAAATCAGCTTCGACCTTTCAAAATAAATATATTTTCAACCTAGAACTCCACTGCGTGAGAAACTTCAAGCTCAACGAAAAGAAATCAAGAACATAGTTATTTGATCAAGGCACGAGAGATCTTCTGAAAATGAAGTACATTGTCTAAAGAGACTTGAAATTTATCAGTCAACACACACACACACACACACACATTCACACGCATGATTAACATACACATACAGACACACATACTCACATATACGTTTTCTTTGCAGTCATTGTTTGGTATTGGTCCTAGTAATAAACAACACATTTGCATATGCAGTTTTGCTAAGTTTCCATATGTGTGGAAAATCTCACCTTTTACCAGGAATTGATTTGAAGGCATCAATTCTAAATAAATACACAATGTTTGCGATCAATCCCAAATTTTATGAGAGAGATTGCTGTGAATCTAGTATAACTTGGACTGCTAAGTACGATGTGGGATTGATCCGAAGTTTGCTTAATAAGATAAATTTTGGATCGATCCCATTTTTCCTGAAAGTAATTTTTTGGATTGATCCGAAGATTGCTAGGTAAAAGATTTTTGTTTGATATGACATTCATGTGGTTGATCCCAATATGGCTATGAAAAGATATCTGGGATCAATCCCACCCTTGCCTGAAGGCGATGTTTGACACTGATCCTAAGTCTGCCCTAGAGACAATTTGGTGGATCGATCCTAAGACTGGTTTGTGAACCTGTTAAAAATATTAGCATTTATCTAATATTTGTCTGGAAAGTTATTTTGGGGATTCGTCTCGTGTTTTCCTGGTAGATAATTGTTGGGAACAATCTCAACAATCCCTTGACTGCAAAGATTTTGTACAAATCAATTGAAAGTGTGACTGCTAAGATATTTTTTGCATCAATTCAAAGTTTGCCTGACAAAAGTTATTTTTTGATTGGTGAAATAATTTTGAGATTGATTACAAATGTGCTTTGTTAGAAACTTTGGAATCGATCCCATATTTCCAGGTGAGAAATTCTTATGATATTTCCCCTGTACCTTGATACGGTATACCATATTTCTAAGGCGGTGGAAAGGATTGAAGGATTGTTTTTGCCTTTTAAATATGGTTCATTGTTCTCTATATAATTTGATATAGCGACATTTATCTTTGATTATGCGTTAATTATTTGTGCAATGGCTGAAGAGGATCAAGATGCTCAATAAGTGGGAGGGTTTTCAGGCACATAATCAACTTCTTTTTAACTGATAACAGCAAGAGTATAAATCACCAAAAATGACTTATCACTTTGAACTTTAAGTAGAATATGTTTCAACTACGGTCCACTGGAAAACTAATTACTGCAGTGCGTGCCTCGTGTACACATGCGTTGAAGGACTCCCCTCGTTCACCTCCAGCAAAAATAATAATACATGCTCACCATCGTATGTATGTTTCAGGGGGACGCTAGTATTTAAGTTCAAGGTGACAAAATACACGTCATTTTGGTTAACCTTTGCAGCTGAATATACAAATGGCTAATATCTTACTGTTTTGGGGAAACTCAAGACTTATTTCAGTCTATATAAATACAATTTTAATCTGAACATAAAAATTGAGTCATTTATTATATTTTGAACAAATATCCTGATTTAGATCGAGTATCACTGTTACTGAAGTCGGTCTGAATCCCCGATACCGCAAATTAAAAGTCATAGCCTTCCAGAAAACAGGAGAAATATAAAATGAAACAATAAGAATACCGGCAGTCTCATGCAACAATGAAAATCAAACAACAGTAAGAACAAGAGTAACAAACACCCCCTCCCGAAGAAAACCCGAATGTTATCCCAGAGTAAAGTAAAAGCACCTAAACCTAAATTAAACTGTGATAATGTTTAAGTACTGAACTTCTTTTCAAATAAACCACTGGCCACACTGGCCAATATATATATATATATATATATATATATATATATATATATATATATATATATATATATATATATATATATATATATATATAGATATATAATGATTATTATGTTTGAAAAAATAAAAATATGTCGATGACAAAAGGTATCTCTGGTTAAAGCAAAATCTCTATTTAGGTTGTCAAGGTTCATATTTATATAAAAATAAGTAAATGCACAAAAAATCCAAACCAAAGACCTAATATAATAACATAATACAACCCAATATATTTATGTTACTTAAGAATTAAACATGAGAAACATATGCATGTGTATACATTCTAGGCACTGGTCCCCGTGATGTTAAGCGGTCTATAGCGCTCGCCTTAACCTATCACTACCTTCTCACCTCTGTCAGCGTGGGTTCGAGACTCGGGCAAAGCTTATGGGTGCTTTAATTTTTAAAAATAATGATTTATCAGTTAAGTACCAGGGAATTGAATCTCCCATATTTCGAATCTATAAGATCATCAGGTAGGAAATAAAGATCACACACACACACACACACACACACACACACACACACACACACACACACACACACACACATGGACAAGAACAGATCATACAAACACGTATGTATGTATGTATCTATGTATGTATGTATGTATGTATGTATGTATGTATGTATGTATGTATGTATGTATGTATGTATGTATGTATGTATGTATGTATGTGTGTGTTTGAGTGTGTGTATGTATATATGTGTGTATGTATGTTTTTATGTATGTATGTATGTATGTATGTATGTATGTATGTATGTATGTATGTATGTATGTATGTATGTGTGTGTGTGTGTGTGTGTGTGTGTGTGTGTGTGTGTGTCTGCTACAAAAGGACTTTGTTACAATCAACTCTCTTACACATGTATTGAGTTTCGGTGTTTTCTGTAGCATAACATCATGAAATAAGTGCTTGATACATTACTGGATTAGTGTATTGTCCTGCCTACATTGTGCTCAGTTACTAAGCGCTACCCGTCCAGTCTCGTGTATCTTCTGACGATCATATCAATTATGCGCCAATGTCAAACTATATAATAGATTTGCTTCAAATCTTACTCTTGTTACATGGAGTTTAAAAGCACTTTTCAGTTATAGAAACAAGTAGAAAGCTCTCCTTCTACCCGACCGGAAGGGTGTGGCCCAAACAATATGATTGTGCGACTCCTTTATATGGAATTCCATATAGAAAGAGATAAAAGGTATGAAACAGAAATAAGTCATATAGCCGAAATATTATCATTCGCCATCTGTTTTTTGGTACGAAGATATACGATGCTGAATTACATCATTCTCAAAAATGAAATCCAGAAAGATCGGCAATTTCCAAGGAAATAAGAACTGGACCTTATCTCTTGTTTCTTACAACAGTGAAACTTATAAATGTAGAGAACAGAAAGTAATGATAAAATACAAGGATGTTTAGTCTGTGTGCAGACAATCAAAAATAGCATCCATTCCGATTCAGAGATTGAAAGATAACTTCCTTGTAATTTACTTATTGTGGATTCTAGCTGACATATTTGTTTCATAATTGAGTAACCGCGATCATCGTTATCACTGATAAAATATTACGATAAATGTACCGACAGAACCATAGTCTGTTAGTTTTCCCGAAAACGTATTCTGACATTCGAAGATATGGTAACCAGCTGCAAATATGTTTTTAAACATGTCTTTAATATATCGTTCATTGAAAGAGTTACTTGACTACATCAGGTTTGGTACATGCATTATCCTTCAAGCAATATATTTTATCAAATGTAATATGATCAGCACATAAACACAAGGGCGAAAAGCCAAATTCCAACAGCTTTTGTTAATATGTTTTGTACATGCAAGTGTACTTTTTCATATTCGAATGTGACTAGAATATAAAGAAAATACCACAAGGTTCGGAGCAGTAGCACTAAGAGTAAAGTCAGACATTTTGAAGGTATGCCTAGGCCTGTGCTTTTTTAAATATCGTATTACCGACAAATGTCACGCACTATTTCTGTCAGCTGTATTTAAAGTACACACACACACACACACACACACACACACACACACGCATTAACAAGTTGTTTCATAGTCATCAAATAAATTCCAGATTGTAAATTTTAGTGAGATTCAAACTAGAATTACACGCGTGCAGGTGATTTAATGCTTCAGTGAACATATATACAGGGCTTAGAAAGACACGTTAGTAGTTAAGACAGTGGATATGTTGAAATACTTGTTTTGTATTTCAACTTTGCAAAATTATTCTTTTCTCCTATAAAAACTGATTTCCAAAATTAAATTCCAGTGCGCAAGTAACTTCCACCTTGTTTACTACATAAATGACAAGCAGTTCTGAATTAGTGATCGAAAGATGCTTGATCTTCTGAGCATTTGTAGAATTAATGACATAATTATAGACAGATAAAACATTTCTCTTTTAATAATAGTGAGCCGTTTGCATACTTTTAAACATAAAAGCCTTACGATGCTGTATATTGTTAGTTTGCCCTTTACGATGTTCTCGTGTGTTATTAACAGACTCGATTGCTAATTCATAGCTAGGATAGAAATGTGACTTTATTTTTATTTGTTGATGGGATGGGAAATCATCATTGGTGGACAAAGTTTCTTGAGGCTTCTGTAACATTTACTCCTTTTAAAAACGATAATTTGTATATGTTGTCTTTGTATTTCTGTTTAATATTCGAGAAGACGTTCAAATTTAGCGAGATGTTGTAAGTCAAGTTATGATTTTGATGTTTTAACTGACGTTATCCAAATTCAGTACCTGTGGTTTGCAACATAAATATTTAAAAATTTAATTTTTTTTTATTTCTGTAACGTATTCCTCTTAGTAAGAGGAGTAGTTCATCGGATTTACTACGTTATCTAGGGAATGACATTTCTCGATGTTATGACCCGCTGTGAGTGGAATAAATAGAATATCAACTGAGAACTGGACAAGATTATTGGGAATAAATAATGCAATACGAGCCCCATTATACAAGGGAAATAACAAAATTTAATCAAACAAATTAATAATGGTAATTTCAATTCACCTTAAGTTATATCAACATGATTTAATAGCAGTGTCTAATTTGGATTTATTTCATCATCATAACAAGTGGTGAAAAGAGCGCAATGTCCACGACTGATTGAATTACCTTCCTGTCGACCGTGTTCCAACGTTTCCTTATTACTCGAGTCTTTATATTCATACTGTCTCATCCTTCTTGGACTTCCTAGTCCTTTACTCTGACCTTGTCACTTCCTCTTTTCGAACTTCACTCGTCGCTTTTCTATTTTTTTTCCGGACTTCACTCGTCCCATCTTTTATTTCCGGACATCCGTCTTTGGACTGACCAATCTCACTCTCTCTCAAAAAACTGTTTCCCTAAAGGACAAAATTATCCCTAAATTGCTATATGTATCACCTTTGAATTGTACATAAAATTCCTTCACTTACGTTACTCAGAACACACGAGCTATCTGCGCACTGCGTAAAGATAACTACAGCAGACTTTGCCATCACTTCACAGCGACAGGTCATACATTACCACGTGAATTCTCTATCGAAAATTTACCGTATGCCATTCACGTTCGGTTCATAATGCATAAAATTCACAATTCCTAACTCACTCCCATATTATTTAAACATTGCAAAAAGCAAATATAATATGCAGTTATAGTTAACTCGATAATCAGTATAATCTGAACAGGCAAATGAAATTTTTTCATATTTATTTAATTTAATCCTATGAAATTCTACACATATGAGCATTTGGATCGCATGCAATTGATTCTTCCAATGAACTGATAACTGTAAAATTAAAAAGATAAATTGCATAAAAACTGTAAGATCAGCACATTTTTATGAAATTAAATAAACGATACATAATATGGAACCTAGTCATCGCAAACACATTCGTTTACAGCAAACTTGAGCAAAAAAAATATTACGTGAAATCAAAACTGCGTTCCTTATTGCCGTTAACTTTAGAACTTGTACATCCAACTTTAATCCTGGTCTTTCTCTTAAGACAGACAACTGGTCCCTTTCTTGTTTAACTAGGAAAGCACTAAACTTTTCCAAGGCTTCATCGGAGACACACGTCTTTTCTCTCAGGAACATCCGACTAAAGAATTTGACCAAGGTTGTCACTTTAAGTTCACATTACTTCCATGATGTATACCTTAATTTCCCTTTGGTCAGTCATAAACAGTGGTTTCTAAAAGTTTTCTCTTGGAAGAATGACTATTTTGACATGGATCGAAAGTTCAGCTGTCTTTTTCTCAAAACAGTGCTTAAGATATCCGGTCAATTTCAGTGAGTCTGAACACGACCCTATTTGACGTTTTAACACTGACATGTTGCAAAATTAAGAATAAAGGTCGAATTGACCCTTGACAAAGACTCCCCAGGTCTAAATGTGATAAATCCTAATGCTTAATGCTTTCAACTTGAAGGTTCAATCCTTATTCAAAATTCGACATTTCACAATTTCCTAGTTTGAAATAATTGCTAAAATATACCTTTAAATATCAGGAAGTCAACAAACTTATGTTATCAACAAAACAATATTTATCATCACTTACCGATAAAGCCATTTTGATGTTAGACACGACGTGATAAACATGCTTGATCAGATTCATATACTTTAATTTTTCTTATGACCGAAGTAACAATCTTTGTATATAATGTTAAGGTTCTTTTGTGTCATGTTTTTCAAATTCTCTCGCCTCTTTTTTCCTTTTCTTCATCATCAGTCATAAACGAATATAGTATAGCTTTTGGTCCACAAAACTCTAAATGGCTTGCCGTTTATTCTTCACTGAGAACTCCACGGAATTGTTTTCTTGTTTTTTGTGTACTTGTGGTATTTTTTTTTGAAAAAAATATTATTCAAATAATAATAATAATAATAATAATAATAATAATAATACTAATTATAATAATAATGAGGACTTTGTATAGCGCCTAATCTTACAAAGCTCTAAGCGCTTTACACCATCAATAATGATATGACTACACTACAGAACAACAAATGACAAAAACAATGTAATTGGAAAACTTAAAAGCATGCTGAAAACATACAATATACAAAACATGATTAGGTCGCTAAGTTTGTCCCTGCAATCGAAACAGGTGAGTCTTAAGAGCACTCTTAAAAGGGACCACTGTGTCTTTATGTCTAATTTCAATGGGCAATTCGTTCCACGTCGCCGGGCCCTGGTGTGCAAACGAACGTTGTCCATATGACTTTGTTTTTACCTTGGGAACAATGAGTATACAATTATCAGAAGAAGAGCGTAAGGATCTAGCTGGTGTATACACATGGTGAAGCTGGATAGGTATGTTGGACTGGAGTCTGTCATTGAAACATAACACAGAGAACAAATTTTGTGTTTGATTCTGTATCGAATTGATAGCCAATGTAGGGTACAGAGCAGTGGTGAGGTGTGCTCTGATCGAGGTACTCTAAAGATGATCCGTACAGCTGTGTTTAAACTTTTTGAAGTTTCTGGAGTAAATATTTTTTCGAACCAGACAGAACTGAGTTACAATAGTCCATTCTTGAAAGTACTAATGAACACACAAGTGTTTGAGTGGCATCAACTGAAAGATATTTACGAATTTAACTGATGCGTCTCAATTCAAGATAAGCAGCCTTGCATATGTTCATGACATACTGGTGCAATGTGAGAGTACTGTCTAGAGTAACGCCTAGGTTCCGTACTGACCGTGAGAATTTAATGTTGGTGTTGCTGATATTTATTGTCTGAGGTAAAGGATGTGAATGAGAAAGTCTTTTTGTTGTGATCAGAATAGCCTCAATTTTATCATCATTCATCTGCAGCTTGTTAAATGTCATCCATGATTTCACATCAGAGTAATCAGTTGTGTCAAAGAACGTAATGCTCTCTTTCGTGTCGTTTTAAGCGTTTTCAGTTCAGCATGAATGCACAAGGACTATGTGTCTGTTAAAAGGAGTTAAATCGTGATGTGTTATTCTTTTAAAAAATTGTTGTAGCCTCCTCGATAGTTTGTTGAAGACGTTATAATTGGTTTGACTAAATTGATTGCTTTTATGTAACCGAAAACCAAATCTTCATCATTAATTGGTCTAATGGCAAATAATAGATCTTCCTGCCACTTTCAAAATTTTTTTTTAAACGTATACCTTTTCATCACATGTTCATTTTTGTTTACCACGCACGTTATTACTTATCAGTTTGGAGAAGGCATTCTTTGAATGTTAAATTGCTTTCTGACTCAAAGTCGTATTCAGTTCAACGTAGGATTTTAGTCATTGTTCAAAATGACAACTCCGTGACCTTTCTCAAT
>JAQISU010000094.1:430000-742500 GCA_029339505.1 Unio delphinus
GAGATTTCCTACCGGGCCGTACAACCAATTTTTTTTATTATTATTCAAAGCAAACAAGAAATATATTATTTTTTGGAAGAAAATATAACAAAACTGAGAATCAAAAATATTTATTAGATTTGAGTTAGGCAATTTAAACAATAATTAAAAAATAAACAAAACAATATAAAAAATAATAATGTTTAGTGAGACGTGTCCATTTTGTTTGGCAGAACTAAGTGCATCAATGTCGATATCGACTGAGGTCATCGATAGAGCATGTTTGTAAAATACAGGATATTTCTTCTTGTCCAAATATGTTTTGTAAAACTCTTCCAAACCAAACTGATGGAATTTCTCCTTTAACTGTGCATCACAACACATTTCACAATGTTCCATTTGTAAAATTCCTGGTAATAAATCACGTCTACGAAGAATGGCGTTGCAAATGCAGCAAAAAGCAAACGATGCTTTTAAAAATCTTGAAATCGGTTTTCAAATTCAAGGTTCATGTCGGATATCAACGAAGCGTATTTATCCGCCGCGCCCTGTGTGACGTCTGGTTGCAATAACAATGTAGGAAAGTGAGTGATGATTTTTGTCTTTAACTGTTGTTCCCAAAGCCCAAGTTTCATTTAGAATGCGAAAATAAGATCATACATGTTATTAATTGGTTCATCTTTCCCTTGTAGACGAGTATTAACATCATTTAGGTGGCTAACTATATCGACCAGAAACGCAAAGTCGCAAACCCATTCCTTGTCTTCAAACTCTGGGATACTTTTTGACTTGCTTGCGAAGAATGAATGTATTTCTTGCTTCAAATCAAACACTCTTTTCAACATTTTGGCACGGGTCAACCATCTTACTTCTGCATAAAATGTAACGTCATTATTCTCTGAATCCAAAGACTTGAGAAATTCTTGGAACTGCCGGTGATTCATCCCTTTCGACTTAATAAAGTACACTGTTTTGATGACCACCTTCATGACATGGTCCATTTTAAGGGACTTGGAACATAAATTCTCCTGATGAATAATGCAATGAAAATTTAGCATCAAAGTATTACCAACTTTGCAGGACTCATTTTCAATCAATTTTGCTAAACCTTCGTGTTTCCCAACCATTGCCGGAGCACCATCTGTTGTTAAGCCCGATAGGTTGTTGAGTTGTAACGAAAAGCGATTCGATGTCGATGTAACTGCTCCTAACAAATCTCGTAAGCAAGTAGTGTCCTTAAGTGGATACAGTGCCGCTAATTGTTCTGTTTTGTTAAATTGGACATCAACACCCCTGATAAAAATCGCCACTTGGGCGGTATCTGTTCTATCTGTGCTTTCATCCAATCATCTGAATATGGCTATGATTTTTTTGCTAGTATCATGGCTACTGCATAACTAGCTTTTACATAGCATGTTGACTCCTGAGCCACTCTAGTAAATATCTGACGTTGTGCAGAAAGTTTTCGTTTTAAGTCATTTACTTGGTCTTGTCGAAATTTCCCTTTGTACTTATCAAACTTATTTGCATGTATAGCCTCGTAATACCGTTTAATGTTATACTCTTTCAAGACAGAAACAGAATTATTGCATATCAAGCATATGGGCTTTGTTTTAAATTCCACGAAAAAATAGATTATATATTATATATTTTCTTCTTTGGTCCAACGTCTTTACTACTTGACGCTATTGTGGGTCTTCGTTTTTAACTAAACAAATAAATAAAATGCCATCAGTAATACATTACTTTCTGACAAAAGGATGAGGTGCTTGTAGCGCATTGTAAAAATCTATAATGCCATAAGTATTTGATTCGGGCTAATTCATTAGTAAAATAAAAATAAAGTATGTAAATAAAGTAAATTACTAAAGAAAGGCCTTGTATTGTTTTGTACTAATAAACTTAAAAGTAGGTACTCAGACAAAAGCCAGTGCTCAGCACGGTTGGTAATTTGGTTAGATACCCATAATTAAACATAAAAAATGGAGAAATGTACAAAATTAAAGCGAAGCATCATGGATTAATTTAAAAAAACATTAAAGCTGGGTTTGCTTACCTTCACTGCACTTAAAAAAGTAGACAGGACTCGGTATAGTAGACAGGATACTCGGTTATAGCAGCTTGTATTCTTATCAATATGTATTTAAACGTCGATCGCAAAATCTCACGAGGCACGTGGCGATAACGCATACAAGGGAAGCGACCACACGCCCGACAGCGTTGCGAGCTTGCCGCAGATTGGCTGGTGCTCAGTGTTACAACACTCATTGCGGTCGCACGACGCGTCCCGCCCCGCATCCTGCAATGCACATCCACGCTCACGGCTATCCACGCAAGATCGGCTCGCGCGCTTTTTAAAATCAGCTCAACGTTGTGATTGTTTCTTAACCATAATATTGAAGAAATTGTCACGATAGTTGAAATAATGTACTGAGATATTTCCATAGATGGAATATGATACGAACTACGCATGATTGAATGTTCTTTTGGTGGTTGTATGTACAATAAAAGAAAAAAAATTGAGCATATGACACAGCTCCGCGGGCCACCAGTTGACACCCAGCAAACCGCACGCTTCCCGCGGGCCGCGGGTTGGCCACCCATGCTTTAAAGCATATATTAGAAAATTTAATTAATGACAATTATAATATTTTCTAGTATATGATTTTGATGTGTATATAAAATTTCAGAGTGAAGGTGGGTATTTTGGAATAGTTGGTTTTTCAAACTCACCATAAACTTTCAACGCATGTCCTACAGTGAACGTAACATTGTAGTACTTATACGTTTCTAATATTTTTTTTGTATATTTAAGGTAATCAATGGACATATGATGGAGAGAAAGGTAAGCTGTACTCTACTACGTCCTATATTTCTATTGATTGCATGATTTATATGGTAGTTTTCAGTTAACAGAACGTCACGTGATTTTCGAACATTGATCATACTGCACTAGCTATATCACTGCTTTTTATGTGGCATAATTACGTATTTTTGCGATGTCATGTGGGTGAAATGGTATTTTCACTTTTTCGAAACCTAATTATATTTCAAAGTTTTCACTCAGTCATGCGAGTAAACAATTATGAACATATGTTGAGGTTAATAAAATTTTGAAAACTTGAAATTGATCACTGTCCTTGTGCCTAATTTCAATGGGCAATTCATTCCACGTTACTGTGCCCTGTTATGCAAAGGAACGTTTTCCATATGACTTCGTTTTCATGGTGTGATAATGAGTATACGATTATCAGAAGAGGAACGTAAGTATTTTTCTGGAGTATACATATGCGTGAGGCCAGATAGGTATGCTGGACTGGAGTCCGTCAGTGAAACGTAGCATAGAGAACAAATTTTGTGTTTGATTTGAGATTCAATGGATAGCCAGTGTAGTGTACAGATCAGCGGGGAGGTGTGCTCTGATCTTGGTGCTCTAGAGATGATGCGAGCAGCTGTGTTTTGAACTTTTTAAAGTTTCTGGAGTAGATATTGAGATGAACCGGAAAGAATTGAGTTACAATAGCCCAGTCTTGAAAGTACTAATAAACACACAAGTGTTTTAGTGGCATCAACTGAAAGATATTTGCGAATGGAGCTGATGCATCTCAGCTCAAGGTATGCAGCCTTGCATATGTTCATGACATGTTGGTGCAATGTGAGAGTACTGTCCAGAGTAACACCTAGGTTTCGTACTGTATGAAATTAATGGTGTTGCTGATATTTATTATTTGAGGTAAAGATTGAAAATGAGAAAATCTTTGTGTCGTGATCAGAATGGCACATCATTCATCTGCAGCTTGTTACATGTCATTCATGATTTCACATCCGATATGCACCGCTCTACTCCTTGGAGGGTAGTATCAACTTGACGTTGAAATACTATGTCATGATCTAGTGTGTCAAATACTGGAGACAAATCAAGGAGGGCGAGGAATTTAATCTTTCCGCTATCCAGAGCAGAGAGGACGTCATTAAATACTTTCTGAAGAGTAGTTTCAGTACCGTGGCAAGGGCGATATGCAGACTGTACATTGCTTAAAAGACTGTTTGAATTAAATGAGATACAAGTTGGGTTAGAACAACTTTTTCTAAGATTTTTTGTATATGAACGGGAAATTAGAAACTGTGCGGTAGTTCCTTAAGTCGGTATGGTCAAGTGTTGGTTTCTTCAGCAGATTTTTTACAAAGGTAATTTTGAAAAATGATGGGAATTCTCCAGATGAAAGAGAGATATTAATAACATCAGTTAGTGAAGGCAATATTGGGTCTAATCACTCAAGCAGCAGTTATGTTGGAATTGGATCAAGTTCACATCATTTGTGGTGCACTCTTCATCACGATTTTCCGTACTAACTCCATAAAGAAGTGTTCAAATGCTCCTAATGGTTGTCGCTGAAATTCTGTATCATAACTGTATGGTAACGATGAGTCAATTGAAACTGTGTTCTACTGTTAGCGTATATCTAATGGTTTGTAATTTGTCACGGAAGAAATTTGCAAATAGTTCTGGAAGGAATACTGGAGAGAAGGTAGTTGGAAGTGATGTACATTTTGTTCCTTGACATTAGTTTGTTAGTTATCTCGAAGAGCTCTTTGCAGCTGGAACTCTCCGTGATCTTAGTACTGTAGTGGGATAATTTGGCTATATAATTATTGGATATTATTGACCGATCTTTCAGTATCGATAACCAATTTTAAGATAAGATAACAAGGGAGAAAACTTAATAATCGACAATTACATTGCAATCGCTGCATGCATGCTTACACATATTTCGATTTTTTTTTCTCCATATAATTTTCCTTTCTATTCTATTGTTCAGCAACACACATTCGAAATTATGCAAAACTGTCACGAGCTTGTAGCCTGTAACGCAATACAGTGTCGTACATAATTATGTACTAATTCCAGTATATTATAATGCACTTATATATATATAAATTTCATTTATGTTAAATTACTTACCTGTTGTTGCTTAAACGTATTTACTTGTTTATGGTGAATAAGGCTAGCGTAATACGGTTTAACCATGGTCTAGGAACGAAATGTCAAAATGATATCTGGCAGCTCTGCAATATTGACAAATGTATTCCAAATGATATTTTTTCTTAAATCTTTAACCGCTTAGGTAGCCTAAGTGGTTGGAGTATCCGCCTCGGACACGGGAGGTCGCAAGTTTGAATCCCGATCGATTCATACCAAAGACTTATTAAATGGTACTAACAACTGCCTCGCTTGCCGCTCAGCATTACGAAGTTAGTGTTCGGTCTGGTCTGCGGGATATCAGGAAAACGTAACTGGGTCGAGCATCATGTTACATGTCTGCTAGACATCACTGTAAACTGCCACACTGCAAACATCGTAGCGATATGACTGAAAAATAGTTAAAGCTACCTAAAAATGCAAATGACAACACACACACACACACACACTGAAGTATGTCAGATGTAACCGCTCTTTGACCTTTCTACAGTTTCACAATGTTCACTGTATTTCCGCGCAAGAAATGTATTAATGGAAATAAAATATCTCTTCACGTTCATTTAAAAAGAGTCATTATTTTGAAAAATACACAATTTGAATCATTATGTATATGAGGAAAATTTGTTAAAGGTCGTTGACCTAAAATTATTATAAATTTCTAAACATGATTGCATTGGTAATCGCTTTAATCACATTGGTACAGAATGGAGAAGAAAAAAATAACCACTATGCAAATCGACCGTTTCTGCTTTAAAATATGCAATAGGAAGAAAATCTACTTTTTATAGAGACGTAGAGAACGCTCGTAGTATAAAAATTCAATATTTACAAGACTGAAGTATAATAACATAAATACAATATTACAGTTGTGCTCATTTCAAACGAAATTCTGCCAATAGCTTCTCGTGGGTAGATGGTTCTATCTGGGGTTTCCCCGATCCTTCCTCCACTATTATACTGGCCGCCATGCATAGCCTAACTTGTGCTGAAAAATAGCGTTAAACTCTACAACACTATCTATCTATCTATCTATCTATCTATCTATCTATCTATCTATCTATCTATCTATCTATCTATCTTTCTATCTATCTATCTATCTATCTATCTATCTATCTATCTATCTATCTGAATGAATGAATTTTAACTTAGAGTGAGCCGACCACGAAAGTTCATTATTCACTGTTTTATCTTTCAAAAGAAAGTTATTTAATTTTTCACGTGGGGTAAGGAATGGTGCCCCATCCCCACGGGCGTTTATGCATACATATTGTGCTATGTAATTTGGTCGTGATGTCGCGCCCCTTTTGAGGGACTATCGACATTAATGTAGGACCTGGGTGAGTGGGAATAGATCAGACAATCTGACAATCGTTCTAGCATCTGCATCATACAAATATATCATTTAAACATACAATGCAGATCACATCACACAGTCACACATCCTTAATCGCACCTTAGGTGACACATACGGCTTTAAAGGGACATTTTCACGGCTGACGGTCTGCAACCCTACATACATATTCCTTATTCTCTTTTTATAAACATTCAAATCTTTTTTAGACGGACCCCTTTTTCATCTTTCATGTGTGGTCAAGAGAAAGGCTGTCCTGGGTGGTGCATCCAGGGGCATTCGACATACATGTATCCATTTTATTTCCTTCACAAATAAGACAAGGCTCTGTCATTTGACGAAGTTCTTCATTTGTTAATTCCTGTTTGGCTAGAAGATGCCAAGAATTTTCCTTTGACATTTGTGTTGGACGCTTTCAAGCTTTTGTTCTATTTTTGGTGTTAGTTTCAAGTTTACAGAGTCGTACAGTAAAACTCTGATGAAATTACTTCGCTAAATCCTCAGCCAGTTCATGAGCAGAATTGTGGGCTGAATTGTTTCAACTTCCATGTGTTTCAGGTTTGATTTTGCTTGTCTAATTATGGTCGTTGCTTATTTCACTGAGTCTCCGTTTGTGGACACTGTACTTCTTTGTATGTGAATTCCTGTACCTCGTCTATTAGTATGTTATTCACAGTTGGTTTTATGGTTCTTCATAATTACTGTGGTTTTCTTGCTGTTCAACTTGAGTCCTTTTTGTACACACACACACACACACACACACACACACACACACACATATATATATATATATATATATATATATATATATATATATATGCCGACTTGAAAACAGTGCAAAGTCATCTGCGTAATTGATATCTTCCAGAGATGAAGTGAAGATCCACTACTTTCTTTTGCCGTCAACAGTGATATCTTGCATTAACAAACCGACGGCGTTGGTGAAGAGGAACGGTGCAAGGATGATGGCTTGTTTCACGTCTGTATTTGATGTTGAAGGAGTCTGTGACATCTCTTTTGCAGGCGACTGTACACTGGAAATCGTTTTTGAAAAGTTTGATAATGTTTAATTCAGTGGTATAATATAGAACCAGATTATTTTCCAGAGGGAGTCATGGGGAAGGTTGTTGATAGCCTTATAAAAAGAATATGACGGTGATACAGACAGTACCGTGTCATTCAATCGTCAACTGTAGTATCTGTCGGAGTGTGAAAATCTGGTCAATGCGAGATTGCCTTTCTCTGAAACAAGCTTGTTCCTCCGTGTTTGATGAGGACATCAGCTGAGATGGTAATACATTTGAGAATGATTCTGCTGAAGAAATTGCTAGTGAGGAATATCATGGCGTTGCCTCTCCAGTTGTTTAAGTCCACAAGGTCACACGTTGTTGCTGACTTGGCGAAGATTTCTTCTCCATGATCTCCCATACCTTTTGGAATATTTCTCTGATGATCCTTCGTGTTTCTGAATCTTTGAACTGCAGCATTTCTGGATAGATGCTATCCTTTCCCATTCTAGAGGGCCATGATGGCACATCTCACTTTGGTCTCAGTGATGTGATTCCTATTGATGTCAAGGTCTTTTAAGTGTAATTTAGTCCTGCTTGGTGATATTGCCAGTTGATCTTGCAAAATAATGTTGCCGGTTGATCTTGCATAGCAATGTTGCCAGATGATCGTGCATATTAATGTTGCCAGGTGAAATGGCATAATAATGTTGCCAGTTGATCTTGCAAGGTAATGTTGCCAGTTTATCTCGCATAGTAATGTAGGCAGCTGATCTTGCATATTAATTATGCCATATGATCTTGTATAGTAATGTTGCAACTTAATTTTGTTTCTATCCCGCATACTGAATTCGCCAGTAGATGTTATAATACATATGCATCTTAACGTTGTCATCGTGTTTTATTTGTCTACGAATTTTTTTTAATTGTCCTAATGACGTTGTAAATGCATTTTGGCGTTGTAAATGTGTATTGTGGTTACACATGTTTCGTACTAGCTGCTTTTTGTTTATACAAGGCCATCTTGCTAATGATTCAGTGAATCTTGCAGATTGTTGTTACTTTCTTCGGTTGATTTTGACTTTGTCTTCCATACTTCTTCCTTACTGATTTGACTGGTTGATTGCATTTCATGTTCTTGGCTGCTATGACACTAACTGAAATTATAGCCACCAATCCATACATATAAATGTACTGTTGTCTCTCAATGTAAGCTCGGTTGGTCTTGACATTTTATCTAGACATGCACTTAAAATGAATACATTGATACATAAACACTTTCTGACGCCGAAGTAGGATCGGATAATGAATTTTGCAGCCAAGCCAAGTGTCTTTTGGTACAAGTTACTACACATGTCTTGAGTCAACGTATATATGCGGAATATTCGGTGCACAATCAAAGACCACAGTTCTGACATTCTAAGGGCGAAATATTATTCTGAATAAGCTTTACCATTGATCCATGATCTAAGAAGTTTCGAGAGCGAAAGAAGTGTTCATGAAAAGGAATTGTATCACGATCTAACGAAGCACAGAATGTCAATGCAGTCTAGGTACACACTAACAGTGATTATAAGGAAACCACAAACGAAACAAAATATGAATGTAGTTCCTGTAGTCATATATACTTCAAGCAGTAACTCCAAAGAGGTCTGACTTTTGTTTCGAGGTTTGTAGCTTATTGTGATATTGTGCCAGTATTACAACATGTAATTAAACGCAGATTACCACAACACCTAATAATGCCTAAATGAAGCATCTGTTGAGGAGAACTTTAATAAACTTAATTTTATGGTATTCAGGACCAGATCACTGGCATCTTGATTTTCCCCACTGTGGTGGAATCCGTCAATCACCTGTCAGTATTAAGACGGATGAAGCTATCGTCGATTCTGAATGGTTAGTTCCTTTTACACTGAGAGGTTACGACAAAATGCAAAACCTGACAATGCAGCTCGGAAACAATGGACATACCGGTATGTTTCTCTCTGTCAGTCTATATATCATTCTCTCTCTCTCTCTCTCTCTCTCTCTCTCTCTCTCTCTCTCTCTCTCTCTCTATATATATATATATATATATATATATATATATATATATATATATATTTATCCTGTAACATAACGTATGACAAATATATGTGCTTACAGCAGTGAAAAGTGAATGAATTTTAAGACGCGAAGATTTAGATTTATCTTGAGAAAGAACTACTTAATTAGTTCAATTAATTATCAAGTTGTTCATTGAAACGTCCTCATACTTGGAAAATTTTGATGAATAGTATTATTATCAAACTTTGAACTTCAATTACAGTTCAGGTTGATCTTACGGTTAAGGGTGAGCCCGTTTCCATCACTGGAGGAGGTCTAACAAATGTTTATATAGTCCAACAGTTCCATTTCCACTGGGGAAAAGAAGATAAGCGTGGATCCGAGCATGACATTGATGGAACACATTTCCCTATGGAGGTAAACATACAATAAGTAAAAGTAAAACCTTTTAAAACAATGTAAATCAGTGAAGGTTCTGACATACATGCAGACATACAAACATACATAATGACAGACATAATACCTTCCTACCTACCTACCTACAAACATACAGACAGACAGACACACACACACATACATTCATTCATACATACATACATACATACATACATACATACATACATACATACATACATACATACATACTGTTATGTATATCTATATTTTCTGTAACTTCTAGTATATGATTTTATCTAACTTTCCTGATTTTTATTCATGATCATGAACTGTACAGATTTTTTAAAATATAAATTGTGTCAGTAAAAGCTGTGATCTTTACATAGTTGTTTACTTACCTGTTCGCAATTAGTAATAATAATCGTAATAATAAGACTTAAAATGGCGCTTATGATTTAGTTGCTCAGTGGCTGACTCCAATTCGCTCCATTTGTCCCACAATCCCTCACCTGGAAGATTTAAGTTTCATGAATTATGGTTATGGCGTCCTTGAATCTGTATTTCTCTTGGTACGGTTCCATCAACAGTTACTTGTTAAATCTTAGAAAGTTATAAGCTTATATCGAATCAAGCCTGGTAACAAATGTTTCTAAGGACATTCACTAGGAACATATTAGCAGTGAAATTCTATAAATATTTTAACACACTTTGTGAGATCTTCTCCAGACCTGTAATGACTGTTTAAAACAAATCTGGTAGGTAAAAGCTGAAGACTCTTGATGTGTCTTCCAACAGATACGCCCCAATAGTATGCACAACCAAAGTTTCCTTTTCATAATGTCTTATTACATTATCGACCAAGAGAGAACAGGGTATATATCGGCTTCACTCGTGAAATAATACCTCATATCAGCTAAATAAACAATCACAACTGACGTCACAAAAGTCAAACATAGCAGAAAACACACTTAGCTTATAGTCTTTTATAATACATCAATGCTGTAAATTTCTGCAGTTTAACGCCCACCGAAGTATGATGCAGTTGTCACAGAAACCATAAGTCTTACATTGTGAGGTCTGTGCACGTGCTATCTTTTATCATCATTGGACTTGTGCTCTATCTCAGCTAGTAAGGAATGCATCAGTTTTTCTACGGATATTTTACTCAGTTTCTTTACATTAGGTACTAAAGCAGATTTAGAGAAAGGATCAAAGAAAACGAAATATATATTTATCGTATTATGTTTACCAAAGTGTTCGGTTTTCTCCAAGATACATTTTGCCAAAACAATTTACAGCCTATTCTTTCCAGAGACGTAAGCCGCTGTAAGTAGCTGGGTAAGAAATATGCATAAATCAAGATCGGCAGTGGTTTCAATTATAAACACCAGGATTCCCCAAATGAACTAACATGACAGAAATTCGTAGTTTGATCATAAATGTTTACGACTATCTAACTGAATCTAGGGACCGTCAATTTCAGATGCACATTGTCCACTACAACATGAAGTACAATAACTTCACAGAAGCTTTGAACAAAGAAGATGGTCTAGCTGTGCTCGGGTTTTTTTTCGAGGTAAGTTTTCTTGTAAATTTGCATCAACATCGCCGTCATCGTCGTAATCCTCATCATTATTTTATTATTCTTATTCTATTGCTGCTGCTGATCTTTGTCCATCGTCTACGACCATCATATTAGCTTGTATTTTTTACACGTCAGCCATAAAACTGAACATAAGTCCGTTTGCTTGTCCCTTCTTTTATTTGTGCATAATAACTTGAATTTTCAATCATTTACATTTAGAAAGGTTTGCGAATGGTTTGCATTTTTGGTAAGAAAAAATTCGAGTGACTTGGGGGAAAAAAAAAAATTCAAAAATTAAAAGTTAAAATGTCTAGTGTTGCTGTGATCGAAAGACAAAATATTATTTTGTTTCTTCTCAAAATACACTGCATACTTTACGGATACCTTTCACATGTGGTTTGGAATATGCCTTTCCATTTGGGTTTTCAAGTTGGATATTTATATCAAAGATCTGGAATGAGCTCTCAAAATGGCTTGCTTTTTGAGTAAAAGAGAAACATTGTTTTTGGGCCACAAAATATCAATAAAGATTCTAAAAATTAAAAATCATTTCAGAACAAAACAATGCGTTGTTGACTTCACATTATCATCAATGTTTGTGTATATCCTACACGTTGTGAACGAAAGAAGCCTGCTGAATTGATGGTTAAATGAAAAGGATCAAGGTCATTGTGACTCAAAAATATCATCAGTTTTTCAGTAATTTCTTAGACCAGTCTACGGTTGTCTTGCATTTAGGGTAAGAATTAAGCCTATATAGCGTGAGGCATATGAAGAAGACATTAAAATATCTAATATATAATAATTCTTCCGCAAAGTAGGCTTAGTTAAAGATCACGCAGCTTGACCAATGCTCAATTTAGCCGAAATAATTATGAAACAGCTGGACAGTGACGGTGTCAACTATGCCGTTCTAGTGACGACACAGAGGGCTATTAAACATGAATCTGGTGTATGATATGCAGTTTATAGTTCTCCTGCTAAATTAGCTACACGTAACATGTTGAATTTTCATTACTTTTACAATTTGTTTTCTCATTAGTTTTTTATTACTATTATTATTATTATTGTCATTATTTGTATTACTATTATCATTGATATTATTATTATTTATATTATTATTATTATTGATATTATTATTATTATTATTATTATTATATTATATTATATTATATTGGTACTATTATTATAATTATTAAAATTATTAATTTAGTAGTATTTGTTTTATTAATAAAAAATATATTATTATTATCATTATTAAATTAATAATTATTATTAGTAGTAGTAATAATAATAGTAGCAGCAGTTGTATATCATTATTATTATTATTATTATTATTATTATTATTATTATTATTATTATCATTATTTTTATCATCATTATTATATAATCATAATTAAAATAATAATAATTATTATTATTAGTTATTGTAGTAGTAATCGTAGCAGTAGTTGTATATTATTATTTTTTTTTAAAATTATTATTATGATTATTATTATTATTATTATTATTATTATTATTATTATTCTAGCTTGCACCCTATTACTTAAAACTGGCGTTTCTGTCTTCTCAAGTCCATGCAGAATATTTATCTCTCTTTCCATTATATTCGAAAATTTCCATGAATTTGCGAACTAAATTTCTTTACATGCAAGACAAAGCAGAGAAGAAAATTATTTCAAAGCTCTCTGATATAGGTTGAAAGCAGAATAATTAAGAAGCTTTAAGCTGAGAAAACGATGATTGTGTATGCCAGAATAAAGTGCTCTTATCTTTTCCAGGTTGGAAAATTTAACCTTCGTTTTGATCGCATCATCAAACATTTCTCAGAAATACCTTACAGAGGTGTGTACATTTTTATTATTAAGAGTGTCTTTATTCGTGTACAATGCGCTTTCATGTGGGAAAACTAGAAATTATAATATACCAACGTATAATATTCACATGAAATTATATATATATATACATAGAAACAGTGACTATTGAATATGTTGGGTATTGGGATGGGATCGTAACTGAATAGCTGTGATCACTAATGAAAACTATTGCCACAGTTGTAGTAACGATTATTGCTGTGGTTGAAACCCCTTTAGAAATGATATTGTTATAGTTGTAATCACTATTGTGAAAGTAGTATTATACATGGTACCATTATTGGGATGATATTGCTATTGTTGCAAATACTATTGGGATGGCATTGCCATAGTTGTAAACATTATTGGGACAGTGTTGCTATATTTGTTAACAATAATAATGCTATTGTTGTAAACACTATTGCGACAGCGTGTAATGGCTATGTTGCTTCCCTTTTTGGGGTGGAGAGCTCCCAAATATTTAAATTAGTACAGAAGATCTTCCCTGGCTCATTTTTGTCAGAAATTGAAGTAGTGATAGAGATATGCAAAGTTCTGACCGCCCAGTCAGCGGTGCCGACAGTTATATTAATGAATACACAAACTGAAATTTTAAATAACAGCAATTTAATATAATTAAAGCAGCAATCTCTCAAATTCAATTCAACTAATATCATATCACTCAACCATGTGACAAATTAGTTTATCTTTTGAATTAGTGTGTGAAATTTTCCCTTCTGTCCTGAGTCCTACTCATCTGTATGTTTCTTCTTCTCTTTTTCTTTGTGTCCCTTCGTTCTCACCTCAACTTCTCCATCTGTCCTTCCTTCTGTCTTTTATCTCCCTGAGACTCGGACCGACTTCCCTCTGGTCCCTAAACTTCCTTCTAACTTCTCCTTGTCTGCCAGAGACTCAGACCACAACACTGAGTACTTCCCTTCGGTCCCTAAATGCTTCTAAAGAATACATACACGGACATTAGCAAAGCATATTCCTTTTGCAATGTAACTCACACTACCATTAATATCATCAGATAGGCCATTACCGTTTTTTGGTGACGCATTCGTGCCCATTGAAATACACATTCTCCCCTACAAATGCACACCGCAACATTATACAAAGTTTATAATTCGATTCAACGTGTGCAAATCTATAATATCAAATGAATATATGCATGAGGTTTCTACGAATTAACCCAATAACGAATTCCAATATTAATTCTACACATCACATTGCTCATATCTCAAGAAACGCATGTATATCAAACATTACGAATTAATCAAACTACGATGTTAATTTTACGTACTCCAATATATATATATATATATATATATATATATATATATATATATATATATATATATATATATATATATATACTGCAATAATTAAAGTACATTTACTTTGCAGTAATATTTCACAACAATCGAGCAAATAATAACTAACCTTTTCTCGAAGCTCATTTATTACTCCCAGAATAATCCCGCCAATACGAATGGTCTCGGAGTAGTTTTCTTGCATTCCGTCCAGCAAAACAATTGTATTACTACTAAAGTTTGGTTCTCAAGATGACATATTTAAACGTTTTTGTTTGTTTGATTAGGATTTTTAACGTAGCTTTAACAATTTTTCAGTCATATCGCTACGATGTCTGCTGTGAGGCAGTTTATAGCGATGTCTAGCACTGAGGCATCATGCCTCAGAGATGTAGCATGATGTCCCACCCAGTCACATTATCCTGACACCAGGCCGACCAGTCCTAACACTAATCTCCTAATGCTGAGCGTCAAGCGAGGCAGCTGTTAGTACGATTTTTGTAAATCTTTGGTATGACTCGGCCGGAGATCGAACCCGCGACCTCCCGCTTCTACTAGGCCACCGGAGCGGTTCATATTTAAACGTATGATTCTAATGTATGGGAAGCCTAACTCACTTCCGATTGGAGGCTGGTTCCTAATGATCAGACATCGCCCGTCCCTTCCGTCTGTCAAAGATGTTTACGATACAGCTTGACAATCCCTTGTTCCAAACAAGAAATTGCCACTTACATGTGGCCAATGTTACGTAACTTACTTTGGCAAAACTAAACTGCTCGTCTCTTGTTTATGGCTATGTCAATTAACGGGATGGACACCTGAGATATTTTGCCGGGGAGAAATTATAGCCTCAGGGTTTATCATACCCATGCTAACATCTGGTTTCTTCAGTTATGTGACACAGTGCATCTATACTCGTTAACATCATTAGGATAGTATTGCTACTGTTGCAAACACTATTGGAATGATATTGCTCTTGTTGCAAACACTGTTGAAATGATATTGCTTTTGTTGCAAACACTATTGGAATGATATTGGTTTTGTTGCAAATACTATTGGGATGACATTGCCAATGTAGTAAACATTATTTAGATGGTATTGCTGTGTTTGTAAACACTATTGGAATGATATTGCTATTGTTGTAAACACTATTGGAATGATATTGCTATTGTTGTAAACACTATTGTGACAATGCATCTATACTTGTTAACATTATTAGGATATTATTGCTGCAGTTTTAAACATTATTTTATTGATTTTGTTAAAGTTGTAAACACTATTGAGATAGAGTTACAATAATTGTTAAACACTATAACGAAAGTGTTCAGAAACTACCGCAGTTATAATGGTATTAGTTGTATTAAAGTGGAGATTCATTACTATGTAGTATATTATGCAATACAGGCGATCTGAAATTCAGTATCTAAAACACCTCTTAGCAAGTAATAACATCATGTGATCGCATTATGTATTAGTCGCATCAGTATTTCCAGTAACATCGTGACGTAACGCGTACTAGCTTTGAGATCTACTATTTGGTAATTTTACATACGGTATAGCAGCCTCTAAAACGTGCGGCAACATTTATAGGATGCTGTTGTAACAGGTAGAACAACTATTGTTAGGAAATATAGTTTAACACAACATCGATGAAAATACGCTATAGTTTAATTTTAGAATACTCTCGCGGTGATGACAATGTCAGTCAATCGATAGTTTAGTCGAATGTGACACCGCATATCATTAACAGAGATCCTGATTTGCCGACTCAAAATGAAACAGCATTATTATTGGATTTCTTTAATAAATAAGACAAAAAATATCTCAGAATTCGGACTTAAGCGCAAAACACACGTAATTCCCTCTCCATTAAAAGAAAGCTCAATATATATAAATGTAAGACTTGTGAATATGTGTTTGGCTGAGGCAATGTTAATTTAGTGTATGGAGCATGTCAAGTAGATATCATACGTTTAACGTACATACCAAACAAAATGAATTGCACGTATAAACAACCGTTGCTGGTAATATTGCAAATGAGACAATTAAAAAAAAAAGAAGATAACTAATTCTTCAGATACTAAAGAGTAAGCCTTGTGTATACCAGCAGAACAGAACAAAACGAAACAGAACACACCATTTTTGCTTCGTATTAAATTGATCAAAGCAATTCATAGCAATCGACTTATGGATTCAAATGTATCGTACGATACAGAATACGTTTTTGTTGTTGTAGGGTTTAACGCCATTTTCAGCACAAGATAGTCTATACATGGCGTCTAGTATTAATGGTGGAGGAAGAACCCGGGAAAACCCCACGAAAGAACCACCGACCCAATAGAAGCTGCTGCAAGCTTTCTCACATACCCACATTAGCCGTTTCCGAGACTCGAACCCACGCAGACAGAGGTGAGAATGCATTGATCCGTTACGGAAAGTGCTTTAGACCACTCGGCTACTTGCCCCTCCCCATACAGGATAAGTAATATCAAATATAATACAGATGACATTTAATGAAATGAATATCATAGCATCTTTCGTGCGTTAATACGGGACATATTTCATGGTGTGCTACAGAAACATGATATGTTAAAGAGCGAGCTGGGCACGGATTAAAATGTAATTATTTGTACAACGGGATGAAATATGACCGATATGCACTCAGGAATGTAAACAAAATTCATATTCAAACTTGCTTCTCAATCGAGGTTTTGAAGATTAAAATTCACACTTCGGCACACGTAAGCGCAATTGCTTTTGGTAAGTTTACTTCAATTTCAGTTGGATTTATTGGCTGATACGTTTTGACATACTCTTTTGCAAGAAATAATACTGTTGACCTTTTATAAATATTTTACATTTTCTGACCGCAAATGCAAGTCCAACAGAATAACGAAGTACATGGTCTTGATTGCTAAAGGGAGATAAAGTTGTAAAGAAACAAGCGTTGGGGAGTTAAATGTCTTGTCAAATTTAATTTCCATGCCTGAAAGGTAATGGTTTCTATTCACTGCACATAGTTACAAGATGCTGTTTTCTTCTTTTGTTGTTGTTGTTGCTGAAAGTAAACATTACATTGGCACACGCAATAAATCGATGGAAACGTATTTTCGCATACGAAAATATAAGGCTTTTTTCAAATGTGAATATATAAGAAGAACAAAAAGAGTATAAAATACAATTCACCTAATATTAGCTATAATTCTCAACTAAGTATATAGCACAATACATTTATATTACATGCAAATGTCTTTTGCATTTTACTTGTCTTATAGTGTTATTTAATCATTATTACATATAGATAGTTAAGTATTTTCTGACCTCTTCTGTTGTGCAAAGTTTATACAGTTTGTCAGTGTGTGAAAGATTCCTTTTGAATTTACGGGCTTAATGACTTTGTATTTTTCAATATTCGCCCATAAAAATTAAAATTGTAGTTAATATAATCTCCTCCTTTCTCTGTAAAATTCACAAACAAATACAACATTATATTCATTTTTGACAGCTCTTAAATTACACATATTTCAAATCAGTTTATTTCAAGGTACACCATGGTGACTACTCGTTTCTATATCAACGTTACGCGATGCAGAACTAAATCTCGTTTGTGTAATTTTAAACGAGATCTAAATTTATCACATACGAGTTCTGTTTTTCAAACGATAAGTATTCCTTATGCAAGGAAAACTATTCTAGCCTATTCAGTATTAATGTTACATTTACCAGCATTGTTTTTAAAAAATAGTATATGTATAACCAATCTTCGAGTCCAGCATTTCAGCAGAAGTCTTTTTGTTCAGTTTTATCTAAATTGGAAATTTTCCCAATTCACCAAAATGAATAGATCTTTAAACCCTTAATACATAATTTTGTGTAAATTGTTCAACAACTTGTATTTAGTGGGAACCTTATATCTTTGATCCCAAATCAAGAACAGTCAACGAAAGTATGAAAAAGTTAACATTTGTTTCCTCACAGGCAGAAAGGTGTATTAAAATGATTTGTATAAATTGAAAGGAACTAAACAAGCAGAAGTTGTACTAGTTCCAAAAAATATACATGACACGTACTATAATTGTGCTAAAAATGATGATTGAGCGATAACACATGCTAAAATGCATATTCTATACCTAGGGAGAAATTTTAAAGCTAAATGTTTAGAAAAACCTGGGTAAGCGTTATATAAAATCAAATGCTCTCTCTCTCTCTCTCTCTCTCTCTCTCTCTCTCTGCAAGAAGAGAGAAATTGTGTCGACTACTCATTACAGTCGTTTTAGTATTCTCGGTTATTTCCCTTGAATTGGAATTCGCCCCAATGTGAATAGGCACGTTCATTTAAATTCAAATAATGCAAGCACAGTATCGTTTAAAAATACGTTTTAAAAGCTTTTATCAACTGTTTTAAAGTGTAAGTGTCTGAAAAGAAATTACATTTTCTATCTTACCTAATCTATACAGCAGTTAAACTTCACAGGTATCAGCGACATTATCATGAATGTCATCCACTAATCTGTCGGTATTTCCTCATTTGAAGTATTGATGGACTGTTGTTTTTGTTATATCCACGTCCCTCTTTGACTAAAGTGATTAATATAACATAAAAACTGCCGGGTTCATAGAAATGTTTTTCACAACAAGCAATAAAAATATTAATTTTCTGATTGTATAACCTTAAACTTAAAAGAATTTGTTTCTTCAACTTCCCTTCCTTCGTTAAAATTAAAACACGTTTAAAACTGTTATTAATATAGAACAACCAGTAATACAGCACGAAAATCAAATCAGGTCATTGATATATCAATACAAATAAGTCTTCTCATTTCCATTCGTATACCTTACGTGTTTTTTTTTATCAATACAAATTAGTCTTCTAACTTCCATTTGTATACCTTATGTTTCTTATCAATACAAATAAGTCTTCTAACTTCCATTTATTTGTATACCTTATATTTTTTATCAATACAAATAAGTCTTCTAATTTCCATCTGTATACCTTACGTGGATTTTTTAAAATCAATACAAATAAGTCTTCTAACTTCCCTTTGGATACCTTATGTTTTTTATCAATACAAATAAGTCTTCTAACTTCCATTTGTATACCTTATATTTTTAATCAATACAAATAAATCTTCTAACTTCCATTTGTATACTTGGCGAAGTTTTTCTTTTTTCTTTGTTTTCTTGTTTATATTGAGAGGGGTTGTTGTCATTATTTCTTTCAATTTTGCAAAGTTCTTGTTATAATTTTTTTTTATAAGCAGCTATTTATCTCGTCTAGTTTTACAACCTAAGCAGATCTCATTTTCCTTTCTCAAACACTTCGAATAATGGTTTGCATCGGATGTGATTAAAAAGAAAGCAGAAAAGCCGAATTGATCCAAATACTCGCGTAATAGGATGACGCATCTGGTTGTCTTGTAGCCAAAGTAAACATGTAATAATTACTTATAATATAGATCAGGCGAAATGGTCTTGACTTTTTGAAACCTTTTTGTAACGCAGTCCTTTAATACTTTAAGACATGGATAAGATTTCAGTCATGATACTAAAATGCCCGAGAATCATTACCCCTCTTTCTTGTAGTGAAATACGCATCGCATGGACTTATGTGTATGACTAAATCCAAAGCTTTCCGTGAATTAGGGTTTTTATATTGATGAAATAAGTGGAATAAAAATGTTGATAAAAAATTATCGTAGCAATTATTGATAAGCTAAACAGCATGGAATACATGTACAATGAGTTTTTTCGTTTTGTAGACGACCACACGGACATAGAGACTTTTGCTTTGCGTGATCTTTTGCCTGCGAATTTGGACGGATATTACCGTTACTATGGCAGCTTAACCACGCCTCCTTGCTATGAGAGTGTTATTTGGTCCATATTCTACCAAACGATTGAGATTTCTGAACACCAGGTAAATATGAACCTTAATAGTTTTCACTAAATAACACTCGTGTTTTTGGTCAAGATACGCCTGTTTAATTTGCATTTGAATCTGTACAATATACTCTCTTTCTTGCGCAAGCTTAGTGTTCTTTGGAAAACATTTCTCGATACACATGGAAGCAATGTCTGGAAGTGTCATCAGAAGCATGTATGTATGTATGTATGGATGTATGGATGGATGCATTGTATGTATGTATGTATGTATGTATGTATGTATGTATGTATGGATGTATGTATGTATGTATGTATGTATGTATGTATGTATGTATGTATGTATGTATGTATGTATGTAATCAACATACTAAGATATATTAATCTGAAGCTCCTTCATTCTTTAATTTCATAATATTTTCCAATACCGTTACTTTCAGTTGGATCAATTCAGACACGCGGTTCACGAGAACTATGCCAACGAAACAATCAGAGATATATCTGACGACTATCGACCACCTCAGTGCCTCAATCGCAGAAAAATTCACTGCAGCAAAGCAGTGGTGTCAAAAAGTAAAACGAACCAGACCAATCAAAATGGACGTACATCCGCATCAGTAACACTTGTCTCTATGACCGCTATTACGTCACTATTTTTGATGAAACTATTGCACATCGTCTTATGGTGATAATATACATGTATATAGCTAATTTGAATATCCAAGATATATTTATAATAAGCAGATTGATGTTCTAAAGAATACAATAGCATGAAAGAACATGTTATGTTATTTCATTCAGTCTTGGAATGACAGTTTATCCAAAATGCACAGTTTGAAACAGAATTTGCAGACATTTCATGGTTTTGGTATTTCACAATTTGGAAGTGAAACAGATGCTAACAGTTTTGTGCGCCATTTAGATAGGGAAACCCTGAGACTATGGGATATTATTATGACGTATGTAGATACAAAAGGAGCGATTTTAGAAGAAGAAAAAAAACTACTTGTTTATTTTGCTTATTTCTTAGTATAAAAGTGTACCTAATTCTGTAAACTATTATTAAACAAACTATAAATTGAAGAGATCATTATCATTTATCAACACATTTTAGAAATTCCTGTCCGTAAATGAGCGTTTGCAACTTTGAAAACCGCAAAATTGTGCACAGCATACTTTAATGGCGCAATAATCAGTACATTGTTAAAATTGCCGAATTACCAAGCACTTTCTGTAAGATATTAACTTTCATGATGACGAGTTTGAATTATAGTCATGTAATCATCATTCATTCAAATATGGTAGATGTCATAGACAGCCTTATTTGGAGAATGAAGTACATTTTTCACCACCACATTATTTGTAGCTTCTTAGTTTTACTACATCTTTACGAAAGTGACTTTTTCGAGGGAGCCAGCAGCAGGCTGGTTATTTTGTTAAAAATGGTATTAAACAAAGCATGCTGATGGAGCTCACGTTTCGCAACACCTTTACTTCAAGAGTAATGCAAACGAATGCCCCATTTGTTTCTACAGAGTTGTCAAATGATCAGTCTAAAGTCCATCATGTCAGCTCTTGTCATAGTTAATTTGTTCATTTTTCTATCGTCAAAATGGACGAATACAACTGACAGCTCAAAACGAACTATCACCCTACCCCGCAACCGTCACATACCTGTGCATAAACGATTTAGGTAAACACCTATAATGTGTTTTCTTTTAAATAGTTGGCTTAAATGGAGTGTCCTGAGCAAGTGGCGTAACCTACGTCAGATTAATACTGAATCAGTCTTCCCGGTGACATTACTAAAGCAAAGTGTATTATTTGAGGGTGTAACAAATTTATAATGTATTATATCCGTATGAATGTAATCTTGAGTGTGGAAGAAGAGTAATCTCAACAGCAAAAAATATGTTCTTAGATTTGGCGCAGGTAAAGGAAAGTGGGCAAATAAGGGAAACGACTAATATCCTTAGCACCTTCTAGTTACATGTATTGTAAATATCTCCATCACCCTCTGGGTACATGGACTGTAGATATATCCCATACCATCTCGGTACATACACTATATCTCCCACACCCGTACGTGTACTGTATCTCCACACATTCTGGGCACATACGCCGTAGGAGTGCACCCTCTAGGTACATGTACTGTAATTATCTACTTCCCTATATCGAGCGAATGAGTGCGAATGAGTGCATATACAGCTGCATTTATTAGTTTTCACATTGAACAAATTAACTAATATCTAACTTGTGTGAAATTAATGTTCATGAGCAACAAAATCCTCGCCAGCCAGGGTTCCGATGTAATACACCTTGGCATACTGATAAAATATTTGTAATTTGGGTTCATGTGTTTCGGGTCTGTGAATTTCATTGGTTGCGTCGAGAAGCCACTTCATCCAATCAAAATTAAGTTGTTCAAATTTGAACACGGTTCCTACATGATCAAGAAAGAGGGAGAACACAACTTGAATGGACTCATGAATAAGCAATATTCAAGTGCCTGTTTGTGCGTGTACAAATACCGTTGACTAAAATGCACCTTTAATGACATCAATTTGGTATAAAATCATATTTTCGATGTTAAATTTCCGAAGTATTCGTTTTAGGTCAATTTCAACCATTTTTGGCCGATGTACAACTCGCCACACTATTGACATACTGACATTAGACACTAACTGAGGCGATTCAAGAAATCTAATAGATGTTGCTAGCACAAAGCAGCAATATATCCGTTCGATCCGCTAAGGCGTAGTTAGGGTTGTCACATCGGAACCTTGGCTAGCAGCGACGGCGCAACAAGGCATAATAGAAAACAGTCATTTATATTTATTTTTTGGCTAGCGAAGATGGGGCAACAAGGAAAAACGGGAAACAGTCATTGATAGTACTTGTACCAGGTGGTGAACTGAGCAAGGTTAATAACATTGGGGTAGTTTTAGATCAAGTTCATTATGTCTCAATAATACCATTTTAGCATTTTTGAACAAAGACAGTGCAAGAATTACGAATTTTTGTCCAAAATGGAAACACTGAACTGAATATATATTATGTCATAATGCCCGGGACTCTGTGTGAATATGTATGGATTGGAGCCATTGCAAATACATGTATAAATTTATCTAAAATAGTATGGCCATTTATCGGCAAGCCTAATAATCAAGTAATGCCGTATTGTTTTGACCATTCTGTAATTAATCAGCTTGCTAACTCATATATATTATTTTGTTTCGGTATGACGTTGTAAATGTTGTATTTTTTATGATGAATACTCCAGGTATGTCACTGATTTTAATGACTAATTACATTTACATATGTATCATACTACATGTATCTGTTGAGATTTAAATATTAAACTTTATTTCTCTTAGAAAGAATATTACCTCAGTTGTGCTTTTTATTGAAACGTTTGCTTATTTCTCGAGATTTTAGAAGGGAATATACGTTCAAATAAAACCTTGATACATTTATTTGATTTTTCGCTCTCTCTCTCCAATTTTCGAAGTCAGAAACCCTTAAAATACATTAATTGTGATATTTGTTCTGCGTTTTAGACCCTCGATAAACAAAATCTAAATTCACTCATTCATGTCAAATCCTGCCTGAAAGTGTCGTATATTATTAACATCCTGTGTTGTTAACAAATTAAGAACCATGTAGTTATTCTCTATAGAAGTAATGTTTACCTTAAACATTAAATTTGTATCGTGCAGTACATTTCCTATAACAGATCAATGAATATTTTAAGGACACACACACACACACACACACACACACACACACTGCTCCGGTGGCCTAGTGGTTAGAACGTCCACCGCGGGAGCGGGAGGTCGTGGTTTCGATCCCGGCCGAGTCATTCCAAAAACTTACAAAAATGGTACTAACAGCTGCCTCGCTTGGCGCTCAGCATTAAGAGGTTAATGTTAAGACTGGTCGGTCTGGTGTGAGGATAATGTGACTGGGTGGGACATCATGCTACATGTCTATGGCATGATGCCCCAGTGCTAGACATCACTTTAAACTGCCACACTGCAGACGTCGTAGCGATATGACTGAAAAATTGTTAAAGCTACGTTAAAAGTCCTCATGAAACAATCAAAACAAACATACATACATACATACATACATACATACATACATAAATACATACATACATACATACATACATACATACATACATACATACATACATACATACATACATACATACATACATACATACACACACACACACACACACACACACATATATATATATATATATATATATATATATATATATATATATATATATATATATATATATACATTTTTTTTTAAAAATTGGGAAGTTTTTAATCAGTAATGTATGCAAGGCAACTTCTACTGCATGAGTTTCTCCAATACTATTTATTTATCTGCAATATGGAACAAACAATTGTTATTGATATGCTCCAATCAAAAAATGTCAGAAAGATCACTATTTCCATCGTTAATATTACAAATGAATCACTCAAAGGATGTACGATTCTTGAATAGTATAAGATGAAGGTCAACGTGCCGAGGTAGCAGACAAATCAAAAGGCGAAGGGCAAAGAGGTAAGGGTAAAATAGGTGTGATATTGAGCGCTTTTTTTTCTTTATCTTCACAGCTAAAATGCTTCAAATGAGCAGATACACGTATGTGTATGCGCGCGCGCGTGTGTGTGTTTGTGTTTGTGTGTCTGTGTATGTGATATGCAATTTTAACATATGTTATGGCTACCATGTATGCTGTGTGGTAGTTTATAGTGATGACTAGCATTAGAGCTTCATGCAACTGACATGTAGCGAGACAGTTGCTAGTACCAATTTGTATTAATCTTTGGTATGACTCGGCCTGGGTTCGAACCCGCGACCTAGAATAATGTGATTGCAGATCAGGGTGTATGTTGTTTGTTTTACTGATCACCCCTAACAAACTGCACATACATAGATATATGCAGTTCAACTCGTCATATCAGCTAGGATATATGGCGTATTCTCTATGGTGTACGTAAAATCTGTATATTAGTGAATACATCCTATGTATATGTTCCTAAAGAATTTGGAGTTTTACAACGTTTCTGATGATTGAAGTAGAGGCGTGATAATGTGGGAACTCTGGACACAGCAGAAAGTCCACTTCTGGACATCTTGGATCGGATTATGCAGGGCATTACCATGAATTTAATGACAGAAACGTCCATTTGATTATTATTGGGTAGAGTTTTGGGGCTACCCTAGGGCGAAATGAGTTTAACGTTACAATGACACTGTGGGGTCAAGTGGTTGGTCGTTATGGGGATCCAACAAACCTAATGACGAAGCATTTTGAAAACGAGGCTAGAATGGCCGCGGAGTTAGACCTTTCTCTCTTTCCATTATTAAAGATTTCACCTTAACTATATTAACGTGTGGCCGCTTTCATCGTTTTATTAAATGTTGCCTAATGGCTGTTCGCATATATTTTAGATTTATATTCAAACCAGTATCTAAACACAAAATTATGTAGACGGTGCAGTAATTTACATTTATTGTTTATGTGTTATATATAGGTGTAATCAATGAAATCAGCGCATAATAATACCAGCAAATATAATTGCTTAAACTGTACTATAATTTTGACACGGACACATAATTTAGAGGGAAAACAAATAACAAACCATCACCTACCCTCAAAGGCTCCCTTGTCCCAAAGAAAACCTAACAATAACATCAGAATTCATTATTAAAGTGTCTGAAATGAAAATAAATCGTTATTCCGACTATAAAACAAGAATGAAAACCCAGAATATTATGTAAAAACGGTGCAAACTAAAGATAACACCAAAATCTCTAAACAGGCAAGGAATTTCACAGTGGAAAAATAATTCAAACACAATCGAATAATAATGAATCCGTATTATTAACTTGGGTTGCCATTATTGTGACTAGAATAATTGTTGTTGTTACTGGCGTTCGACGCAAAGCGACAGTTGTTTTGACTGTCCGTAGTCTATTTTAAGAAAATATTTGAGACATGGTGCTCAATATAGCTGCTGGTTAAAACTGTCAGCAATGCTTGTGTCCTTGTTGCCAAATTCAGATTGGCAATCGCTGCTCCAATGATATATTACACGACAACTAGTGGCAACAGACGACGATTTGATTTCTAGGAACATATCCTCTTAAACTCACACAGGAACCGTTTATGTAGTTCGTGAATAGAGGAATTCTGAGAAGTGAAGGAGAGATATCTGAAGTGTTTAACGGCATGAGTGGTACTTCTTCGTGTATTTGTCAATATGGATATGTCTCCAACACACTTCCACTTCTTGGAGTTGGATTTTGCCTGCTTTACTTGTTCATTAACATCGTACTCATTGTCTTCTTATTTGGTCTCTCATTGTTAGATATGTCTTTTAACACAGATCTGATCATGTCTTCTAATTTATAAACAGGAGGATCACATACAACCACTTGCCAAATTACACAAAACAGTTCGGATTTCCAGTATACGAATAACCTTTTGTTAAAAATGATTGATTTTACAATTCGAATCCAATCTCCAGTATTTCACTTCCTTTGAGTGATAGGTGACATTCTAAAAATGTAGAGCAAAATCTGGCACTCTAGGTGCGCATCCAATGATTCAACGGTACGATTGATTGTAAAATGTGACAAGATATGGTAAAACATCAATGTATTTGAGAGTGTGTTGTGTAAACTATTTTAATATGGGTTCCTTCAAAGTTCATTGAAAACGTTCCAAAGCATTAACTTTCGTTTCATGAAGTTCGATGGTGACAAAAAATAAATGTCCCTTTTCAATTGTTTACGAAAAGCTGTTTTCATTGTGGACGGATGGGAGTCTTTATCAGAGGAATTCAAAATACAGTGTGAAGCTAGCTACCAGAATCGTTCGCGAATATATAGAACTCACGATCGTTCGTTGAAATCTCCCGTTTAAATATGTCTAACATATCTGCAGAAATAACTTCTTCCAGAATTGTATGCAGTATTCAAGACTTTTAACAACTGAACGATGAGTTCGACATAATCCATATAGTATCTTCACATTTATTGCATTTTATGTTACAGTGGTCCGTTTCCCGGCAGACAATCGCATGATGTTGAATCTATGGAAAACTCCAATATCAGATTTACCATCTTGTCTCTATAAGTCTTCAAAATGACAGCTGAATTTTAATTGCCATAAATATCTAGAGGGATATTTTGTCCATGTTAAATTCCCGTTAACATAAAAGAGCCATCTTTACGATAAAAATAGAAATATCTTATAATTATTGTGGTTCTTAAACTCGACTTGACATTATATTTGACGAAACAAATCAACCAGAAGAATATTCGTTGAATGTGATTGCTCATGCGTGCCATGTTCTTGATATCACATACAAAAAATGAGATCAAAAAATGAGATCAACAACAGCGACATACTTCACACTTTGATGTGTGTAACAAGTGAATATTTTTAAGAGTCGCTCGCCAGTTGGCTAATACGATCTTCAGTGAAAGTTAAAATAGTGGTGGAATCAAAGCACACCGAGCTGGCAATTAATTGCCGATAATTATTAATAATGGAATCGATTTAATATAGCCCAAATCGATATTGAAGGGGTAAAGCGGCTATTAACAAACTTGCTGTAGCTGGAAGTGTTACCGCAGATTGGTTGGCCCGACAGATATTGTAAATTTATCTACCGCCGTCTAAACGTTTTGGCATGGACGGTTTGATGTTAGCACGAAATTCATTAAGGAGATATTCTGTTTGGTCAGATGATACAATTATAACTGGCAAGCGTCGAAAACGCACATACAAATGAGTGTTGACGGTCATCGACTATGCTAACAGATGCAAAGAAGCAGAGCGGCTAGCAGCTAATAATGAAACTGAACTTTAAGCTGAGTTTCAACGAAAAAAAAAAAATATATATAAATAAGCTACAGCTGGCCTTTGGGGATTGTTATGAGCACATTCTGAAAGCCAACCTGGTAAATTACTGATCGGATTCAATTATTTGAATGGGCATGCATTATTACAGTGGGACGTTTGTTGAAGCTGCTAGAATGTCGCTTGACAATCTAATGGTTCACAAGGGGGCATGTATGTATCGATGATCGCGGTACGATACTTGTCGATAAAAGATGTTACAGTTTTGTGTTCAAACCTGGTAACATGAACGCGGATATTAATTCAGCTTTCATGATATTTTACTGATCAAAAAAAGATTCTATGTACAACGATGTGCCTCCTTGTTGAATCAGATGAATAAGCGATTATACAATATTTTTGCGATAACAATCAGATGTGCTACGGTTGCAATGATCCGCTTTCGTAGGTATTCATATTTTATTCATTTACTTAATTGTAAAACAGTGCTGTTAGTCGCTGACAATAGGATTTTTGGGGCCGTGGTATTGATGATGGCTGCGGTGATGCTACAATGATCGACCACTGATATACGACGGCGTAATCCGGCTTTGAAATTTCAATGTCGGCAGATAATGTCGGCTCGTGTACCGTTATAGCAACTTTTGATTCGGGCCCTGCATGACGACAAGGGTCCAGTGGGACGTTCCGTTGGGTTTATTGTTGTACGCAAACACTATTCATTTGTTGGCGAGAAAAGCCCCAAACAATTTTGATCTACTATATCATTGTGGCTGTTGCTTGTGCTGTATTAGCGAAACCATTTTTCGAGCAGTTTGCCAACGAAATGTGCTTGCATTTCGCGATCTCTCAATATTATTTACACAGATCCTAATGGAGTGCTACGATCGCTATCGATCACACACCGTGGAACACCAAGTATATCAGCACTCCAAGTGTTAACCACAGGAGTGTTGTCACTCTGTTTTTGTATCTACTAATTGCGTGTTACACTCGTCATGATACATATTAATCGCTGCGTGTTATACGCATCATGATAAATATTAATCATCCACGTAAATTCTTAAACAAATATCATACAGTCATTCAACTCCTCGGTTATCAAAGATGACAGCCTCGCATGTAAATGCACTGCCACCAATATCCGCGTTGTGTTTTTCGTGTAATTTATCATTCGCCATTGTTAGAAGTTTCTTCACTATAATATTACGAATAACATCAACAACTGACATAAAGGCAGCACCAATACTTATCGCTGGTGGTTGATAATGTGCGGACTAACACCCATTGTGTAGCAGATTAAAGCCGATGACTCGTATACAACAAGTTCAGTGGCAACGCATTGTTTGCGGTATTTGTATTTTGTTGCTTTACTGTGTGATCGTCGATACATGCCACGAAAGCGCTTGTTGAAACCTGTAGGATTGAATGAAACGGTAAACGTAGCTCATTATATTGATGCTACATAATTAACTGAGGAGTTTGGGCAAACATTTCAGACACTATTTAATACGTCGTTGCGGTTAATTCTTTATATGTTGGTTCCAATATGAATTTTTTCTCGGCATTTTGACTTGACACGACTGACACGGTTCCAGGAAATCTATCGGTAAATATTTTAAAACCGCGCAGTTCTAAACACAGAGAAACTGTGCGCCTCTGGTGATCTCAGCGTTGTGTTTGATGGAGTTGTTTTCTTGTGACCATGTTGCTGATCCAGAATCTACCGTGTTTACCGCGTTGGCGAATTGAGTCGTATAAATTACATTATCATGTAGTTTTTCTTCTTCGATCTACGAGAGTTTAACTCCGGCGATTATTGGATTACCAAAGAAATCAGTAACGACACTCCTTTTGTTTACAAGATAACTATATTCACCAGTCATAGTATCGCCGGTTTTAGCCAGAAGATCTCTCATATGATCGCTTCGATTCATACGCTTGAGTCCATGATTCTTCCGGCATCAGTAAATATCACGATGTTATCGTTGGTCACACCTAAAACTCGCAGAATAATATCGACCCACTTGATATTGCTTGTCTTTACCCACCCCAATGCTGACTCTGAAAAACAACAACCTCATCCTAGTCAGCTTCTGCAAATCGCATAAAATCAGCAAGCTAATTTTGTGTCACATATTTTAACAAATCAATGTAAGCAGGTACATATCTATCATTATAATCTAAGGACATATTCGTGTACTATTTTTTGTGGTGGTACACCGCCAGTGGTGCATGACCTTGATATAGCCTCACGTATAGCAAATACTTTTTGAACATGTATAGATAGGTATGTTAGCTCTCAGAGGAATGCTTCGTACTCTACTAGAAGCTATGCAGATATATTTTAAAAATTTCTTTTCTAACGAATCAAAAAAATCAACACTACTTGGATCAAGAGCATATGCAACCTAGTGAGAAACTGGATCGGAATTTCCATAGAGACTAATGATACCAGTTTCATTACAATTCGTTGTTTTGGTATCGATCGCGATTGAAACCTTCAATGAAGGTTTTGATGCTAGATCGACAAGTAGCCTCAAGCGATTATGAACTGGGATAAAGCTATACGTTCCTTCTAGTCTCCGAACCCGTTCGTACCATGAACGATAAATTCCTGGACGTCTTAGACCTCATCTCTTCTTTTGTATTTAGCCCTTCTGATATTTCTTCAAAGCCATCCGGCAGCAGTTGCATCACTACCGAAAATGCACCTGCATTGTTCAGCAGCTAGAGCTGCAGTGGCAGTCAGCGCTGTTATAGACGTAAAATGTGGAAATATACCACCTGTTATTCATGTCTTTAGTGGCACCCACAGCAAGATCAAGTCGCACGCCAATTGTTGATTTCTTGGTGTCGGTGTAGTGGTGGAGGTGACGTTGAGTCAGTGTTAATTTATTTGGACTTCAGAAATATTTTTACTACAGACTTCGTCGCTGCTGCCGATCGCAACGTTTAATTGTGACCAGAAGTCATGGTAACATTCGCGTAATATAATATTTATAAAGCATTATGAACGATCAAATTACTTTGCAAGGATCGCTTGTGAATTGATTAAATATGTTCCACTAGTGTGTCAATGAAATTCATTCGTCCGTACAGCAGTGTTACTTTGTCTCACATTATCATAGTGATTAATCTGTTATTAGCAATAAGATTTGGTTGTGCTACACGAGCTCGGAAGTGCATGTTGACGACAGATTTCCTGAATAAATCAAATTGTTACTGCGAGAAGTAATACATCGGATACAACGATGTGAAATTCAACTCAGATATCTGCAAACTAGAATCTATCTTTTTATCACTTCCAATTAATGTCATCAATCGATGATATGCATGTGCAACATAATTGTTTTCAAAATTCAATAACACTTCTTCGGTTGGTTCTTGATGTCCATTTTGTCGCAAAGAAACTTCACTAACTCCGAGAGTATCAAACACCATTTGAGCTCGCGTCTGTGGAATTTCCTTGTCGCGTTTATGGCTACTGTTGAATACCAGCATATAGTTCATCTACGTAGGTAACTTTACATTTCGGTCATCGATTACCATTAGCATCTCAGGTCAACGTTGAACATTGTGTATGATCATAGTACTTTCTTATCCCTGATCAAATTGCAACATAATCACTGAAGTGATGTCGGTGTAGAAATCTTAAACAAGCCATAAAGAAGTGCCCCATAAACGCTCGCGTCCATGATACCACCTGTGAATATTCCTTGACAAATATCAGCTGGTTGTTAATTAATAATTTCTGGAGAAATATTAGAGGCTCCTCATTTACCAATTAAGACCTTTAATCGATCAACATAGGGAAGGAGATTATTTGGACAATCTGAACTTTCAGGTATTTGTTTTTATGAAGCTGAGATAACGCAAGTGGGGCAAGACCATTTCCAAATGTTTTTCCTTCTTCAAAACGAGGCAGTCTTTTTTGTTTCTCAAAATCTTTAAATTCATTGTTGTGTTCACCAGTGATTCTAATTATATCACGGGACTTTCTAAATGCAAAAGGGACCCACTTATTTTTACAAACCACTGACCTTTTTGGATCTAATAATTTTAAACGATCTGAATATCCGAATGCTGCAACCATAATAGTTTTCTCCAGAAGTAGTTTAAGCCTTCTTCAGTAAATCGTGCAGGTGGTTTTGGTTTTGTCGTGGAACGGTATCCTTTACATCGCTCATCTCATCACGAGCTAAGTGAATACCTTCAAGTACTTGATGTATTTCTTCTTGTAAATATGGTTGATCAGCAGTCGTTACAGCTGAAGGTCATGTTGAATGTTCTCTGTACGTTTTGTTCTTTCTGCAATTTTTTCAGTAGCTTGAGCGGTTTGTTCTAACTTGGAAAGAAGACCTTTAGTAGCATCCATGACCGATTTAAAAATCTCTGATGAATCATTTGCAAGACTCTCTCTCTCTCTCTCTCTCTCTCTCTCTCTCTCTCTCTCTCTCTCTCTCTCTCTCTCTTGCTTCCTTACGCTGTTGTAGCTGCTGTTTGACAGAATCACTGACGCGGGGGTATTTCTCAATCGCGTATAGTTGTAGCTGTATGAAATTCGACGGTTAGCGCAGAATCACTCATTATTAGTGTTATTACAACGACGATTTAAATATAAACCAGTCGCAGACAGCTAATGTCATTTTGCTCGTAATCCAGCACCCCACTGTAAACAGCTGCGCAGACATTCACAACGATCTACCACGGGTCGTTCCCCATTCATCTACATCAGCAGTGAGCATCATCGCGCTAGTCTGTTGGCCAGATTCCCTGACATATTAGAAGCCTTAATTTATCTTTCTCGCCCTTGTATGTTAACGTTTGCCTACTTTTCTAATTGTGTTTTATAATTCGTCGACATAATGGTCGGTCCAGATTCCTTCGAACTCATATTCATAAAGGTAAAAAACTTTACAGTAAATCCCAAGCTGCACATCACATTCTAAACAGATGAATTGAAACATGTTACAATCTAAGCAGCAGGGAGGGCAGACAGAACAACGTCTAAAAGTTTATATTTGCTAAACTAAAGCCTTTGACAAAAACGAAAAAGTTATGCCAATAACGTCCAACCGAAGTTTTTTTTTAACTAACTGAGAGTAACTGATTGGGTTAGTTTATAAGTTACTGTTTTTGTCACGGAGTTTTTCAACGAGTATGCACGAGAGTTTACCCTGCTCTTGTAAAATAGATCAGACTCTCAACCAAATATTTTATCAACACTGATTCGATATCTTGATCTATGATCATTTAAATGTACTGTTATAGAACAATCCGTGTGGGGGTAGTTTCTGCACGCGAGAAAAAGTTTTCAAATTTAATTGTATCCTCATTACTTTTACACCAAGTCTGATGAATGTTTCGTAATGTATGTGCATCAACGATGTTAATCACAGCAAAAATAATAGTTATCTCTGATCACTTTAATCATGTGTATATACCGCTGAGTAACATTAATCACATCAGTATTGTATGTCTATCACGAGAAAATATTCCGCTGGATTTGATTGTTTGTCCAGCATTGCATCATCATAAAAAAAACTAAATTATTAATAAATCCATCAAGTTGATCTACACTCGACCCTTCATCGATATCAGTAATAAACTCAACAACATCATAGCCTTCTTCATTTAATAATCTTGCGTTTTCATCAAAATCCATAAGTACCTCAATATGATATCTGATCATCAACTGAAGGTGGTACCAAATATAACTTATCCCACTTGCTTGAGCCATCTCCTTTTCAAATTTAGCAGCATTTCTGTCTTACCACTTCCAGATGTACCTATTATTATCACTCTGATAGAATTTGGTAACGCTCGGTGCTGCTTGCCTGGCTTTAGCCGTCTTGTTGCTGAGAAATCAATTACATTTATGTCGTAGAAATATAAAAGATAACATGGACCTTTATGTTGCAAAATGAAGAGCATCCATCCCTACAGATACAATAACGTCTATAACAAAAAAAAAACAGATGAATGGTTACGGACAAGTGTGTGAAATGTGGTACAATAAAGATATAAATTTATCTCAAGGAAAACAGATGGAATCCCATAGAACAAATACCCAGGCGAAATTCATCTCCCAGGATAAAAATAATATGGTCCTGGAACCAAAAATCCGAATTTATAATCAAGATCAACCAAGACCGGGAGAATATCCAATAATGAAAATGATAAGCATGTCATATTCATGATGTAGCATAGAAAAGATTTACAGCAACGACATATTTCACAGATATTAAGTTGATTCATGCGCTAAATTTTATATAAACAAAAACCAAATCTTTTTGAGAATCATTAAGCTAATTGGTTAGTAAGATCCGCGATGAAATTATATTATCATAATGGAATCAATTTACATGTATTATAGCTCTAGAGGATATTGGAAAGGCAGAGCAGCAATTAGTAAACTCGATGATGCAGCAAATGATACATGTTGCTGCGGCAGATTGGCTATCACGACAATAAATAGGGCAAATGTATTTACCACCGCCTGAACAAATTCGTAAAGCACATTTTCTTGTAAGTGATCCAAATGAAGATTATCAGGTGGATATATTATTTGTACCGCATGATATTACAAAAATCGGAAGACGCCAATATACATACAAATACACTCTAACTGTCGTTCATGTTGCGATTAGGTATAAAGAAGAAGTGCCGTTATTAACAAAGGCAGCAACAGAAGTAGCTTCTGCATTTGAACAAATTTATCAACGTGGTGGTGGTCTACGATAGCCTCAGCTGATACAAGTTGATCCTGGCAAAGAATGTCAAGGTGCAGTATCATGGCTAGTTTAAAAACATAATATAAAAATACGACGAGGACACACTGCAACACACCGGGATCAGTAATCGTTGAACGATTTAATTGAACTCTTACTGATAGGTTATTTGGATATCAGTACGCGTAAGAAATAATTCAGAAAAATATAAGATCTAGTGCCTGGGTTTCAACACTACCAAGTATGAGAGCTGCATTAAATAATGAAATTACAAGAACAACTTCTATGAAATAAATTTGCACGATCACAAGCAAAATATATCAATACAATGACATGATTTTTCAAAACAACCAGTAATATGTAATGTAACTGTGAGATATTTATATGAACCCGATGAACTTGAAGGGTGTATAAATAGAGCAACTGGTCCTATCTATAGTACTACGACACATACAATTTCGAGCTTGGTAAGATTAACGGGAAGACCCGCAATATACAGATTAGATTCAACTGCTCCTCAACGTGGATTTACACCTGAACAATTACAAGTAATTCCTGACGATACACAATTACCGCCCTCTTCAATTAACCAGCCCCTCGACTTCGATTACACTCAAAACAGGTCAGCATCACCTTTTCTCTTCTATGACCAAGACTATTATCTTTTCCATCGACGGTAAAATGTTTTGGATCAGTATTTGAATACTGCCACAACAGTATTGTTACAACGTGCGCAATGATTATTCTTTTCTTTAAAAAAAATATCATAATAAATTCATCGTCAGTATTAAAGTTGCAATTTTTGTCACTTTTGTTTATAACTAGCGAGATTTTTTTCTTACTATTACATCGCAAAAATTTCGTGTGTGCCTGTAAATTTTATAATAACCCATCCGCAGCTGAGTTATTTTCCTGACTCGCGACACTGTGAGCTAGATTAAGTGTGACCACTCTATACGGTCGTCAATGATCCAAACAACTGTATAAGTAATAGTTAATCCTTGAGATGGATTTTAATTGCGTCCAGGGAGTTTTATATGTGCTCAGCGCATCCCCTACAACGCTGATATCAACCAAAACAATATCGTTAATACGAGATTCTGTTTCTCTGACGATCCTAGTTTATCAACGACGATATTCTGTCGTAGCGTATCTTTAGGTCGATAATTCACTGGACAACAAATTTTTACAAAAGTCATGTTACTGAAATAAAATTAGTCAATTCTTATCAATTTTTATGTGATGAACACGAATATGACAGTCAAATTGCAAAATTGGCCCTAGTTTTTTTTTGTAATCTGCAAGAAATTAATGTTTACATAACGAAATGCAATCCAATAGTAAAAGGTCAACTGTAATAGACTACCTATAAAAAATCAAGTCATTGACTACATCTTAGGTTTCTTCGCCTGTCTCTTGTACAGCTGTTCGGGAGCATCTCTGAGGAGTGTCCAGCAGTAGTCAGCCAGCATTGTAGTGGACCATTTTCCTTGGTATCTTTGTTCCATTGTTGCTATATATTGATGAAAACGTTCGCTGTGTTCATCACTAACAATACCACAGTTGCTAGGAAAGAAATCCAAATGTAAATGAAGGAAGTGAATCTTTAGAGACATATTGCAGTCAGGTTTCGTATACTTCATCAACATGTCTTCTACTAGTTCCTTATAGTTTTCTGCCCTAACATTTCCGAGGAAGTTTGTAGAAACTAGGCGAAAAGCATTCCATGCTTGTTTCGCGTCACCTTCCAGCAAGTTGTTGAACCGGTCATCTTTGAAAAGCTCTCGAATCTGAGGACCAACAAAAACTCCTTCTTTAATCTTTGCTTCGCTGAGTCGAGGGAATTTTTCATGCAAGTATCGGAATGCTGGCAAAGTCCGGTCAATGGCTTTCACGAAGTTCTTCATCAAACCTAGTTTGATGTGAAGGGGTGGTAGCAAGATTTTCTGAGCTTCAACCAGAGCTGGGTGTTGGATATTCTTCTCTCCAATGGCTACATTCTGCCTGTGAGTCCATTCCTTCCTCATGTAGTGCATTTCCCTTGCTCGGCTATCCCACTCGCATAAGAAACACATGTATTTTGTATATCCTTGCTGCAGTCCCATTAAAAGGGCAACTACCTTCAAATCACCACAGAGGTGCCAGATGTATTTGTTATACTCAATGGAATTCAGTAGCTGCCTTAAGTTATCGTATGTCTCTTTCATGTGGACAGCATACGCTACTGGAATAGATGGAAGAATGTTTCCATTGTGCAAAAGCACAGCATTGAGACTCAGTTTCGAAGAGTCCACAAATAGTCTCCATTCTTGTGGGTCATGAGTGATTTTTAAAGCATTCATGAGGCCCTCAATATTGGAACAGAATATCAGATTACTTTCCTTTCTGAAGAAAGGCTCCAATTTCTGGTGGCGCTTTCGATATGCAGTAATTGTGACATCTTCTTCTAGCAATTCTGCCTTGTTCTTTGATAAGTCCAAATCACGAATCAGGTCATTTAGTTCTTCCTGTGTTATTCTGTGTGGGGTTGATGATGCACCACAGTGAAAATCTGGATCACTGCATGCTGATGGACCAGGAGAAGAACAGGTCGACTCACCTTTGTCTTCGTCAGATGAATCAAGAGAATATTCTGCTGGAGGTTCTGGAATAGGAAGTTCCTCACCATATGGAACTGGTCTCAATGCAGACGGAATGTTTTGGTAGACTATTCTCGACTTCTTTCGCTTCGTTATTCCGCCGGAAAGAGGAGGAACCAAACAGAAGTAACAGTCATTTAGGTGGTTGCTTGGCTCTCTCCACACCATTGGGACTGCAAACGGCATTGATGACCTTTTGCAATTCAACCACTGTGAAAGCTGTGTTGTACATGTAGCACAGCATATATGCGGAGCCCAAGGCTTGTCTTGGTCACCAACCTTGCATCCGAAGTAAAGATGATATGCCTTCTTCACTTGAGAATTGATACTTTTCTTCTGGTTGGCAAATGTCACTTCCCCACAAATATAGCAAAAATTGTCCGCGGTATTAACACACTTTCGAGGCATTACTGTTCTTTATTGCACGTAAATGGATAAAATAATAAGTTTTATGTAACAGTAGCTTGAACTGTCTCGCACAACGTCTAAAATATTTTAAATGCTGAACCTATCTGATTGGGCTTTATACAGTACACTGCTTACGTCAGCTTCAGCAGCCGCCTGGCATTAGTATAATAGGCCTACACATGTATAGTACACAGCTGACGTCAACTTACTTCAGCAGCCGCATGGCATTAGTATTGCATTGCATCAGAAAATGATGCAATCATGTGTGGATGATGTGAGCATGATGGTATTATGCAATGTTACATCATTATTCCGGATGCTGCTGCAGTCCTACTTGAGAAATTTACACAGTGAAACATAGAAAATGAGGCATATGAATATCTTCAAAACGAGAGCCAATAAAAAAAATTCACGGTTATATTCGTGTTCGGCACACCAGAATACTACAGATTAGGGCCTTTTCAAGTCAGTAATGATTTCACTTTTGACCAGTGTAACACAATGGTACAAGCAATTTTGAAAACTTATTTCATTGTAACTGAAACAATTTCTGCTGAAGTGTATCACGAACTATCTTTCTACTTCAATTAATTAAGTCTATTTTTTTCCTCCAAAAATCATTAATAGACGTTTCTGAAACTATGTCACGCATTATTTCGCACTGCATTTCATTCAACGGTACTCTAATTAATTTCTTAAACTCTCTTAGTTTTGGATCAAGCGCTATGTAATCATCAGGTATCTCCTTATAATAATCGACAAACTCTATTAGCCATTCATGCGGAGACAATCTTACAAACGGTGGTGGTTGAATGATCAACACTCAGTATCACCGCGGTATTCTTTAACAATAACCAATTAAGAAACATTTTTAAGACATCTAATGAAACGGTGCAGATTTCATCCCAAATGTTTACTTTAGGCATATATTTCTCACCCATTCGTTCAGTAGTCCATGTATCATCCTTGTACAGCAAGAAGCTGTGATAAGTACATGATTTTACACTTCATTATTTTATTTATCTCGCAAGCCTAAGTGTATCTTTTAATGCATCTAATTCCAAACTCTGTCTAAATAATTAAATAACAAGAGTTGTTTACCACAAACTCCAGATCCATTTAGATAAACAGTTATGTCTGGATGCTGGATCAAATACAAATTGAGCCCATAATATTTGTCGAGGTGATATAAATTTACAAGAAATATCTTTAACAAGAACCTCAGCGAATTTAGTATGACAGTGAAACAGTACAATTTTTATTCTCCACGATCCACAACCCGTTTACTTTTCAGTCCATGTAAAAATCACTAATTCTAAATATTTTCTTGAGATATAAAACGAATCTGTGGCAACTCTGACTGCGGTGTCAGGAAATCTATTTATCATCGATACTAGATTTTTTTTTAAACGTAAGCGAGTATTGAGGGCCTTTAATGTGTAAACGGTTTCTCAATACCAGTCAATATTCCTGGTTTGGAAATTTTATTTATTAAAGCAATTTGTTTAATTAGCAAGGACAGGGTCACATTTGTCGCGGATAATACAAGTAGTATTGTCTCCGGCCAACACAATAAACGTTACTTCAAAAAGATGTTTTGGTGGTCAAGATAGCTAATAAATGTTGCCTCTCGCTGGCCATTCACTTTGCATCGATATGTTTGGCGGTGACTTTGTCAACGCCTTTGGTCTCGCGTATAATTTAAATGTTGACAACACATGAGGTGCACCATCGTCTCGAAATGCTTTTTGCTCCACGAGTACTTTCGATCAAATTATTTGATCAAACGGATCTCGTTTCGGTAAGTCAGGTATTCTTCTGTCAAGTTCAATCTGGATTCAGGAAATTTCGTTTTCCAAGGTTTGATTTTAGATAATCTCTCAAACTATTCCATCTTATAATTTAGCAAATATATATTTAAGCTGAAGTATTATATATAATTATTCAAACAAGGGAATAACTGCAGGTTGTTCATGATAGGTTCTACATCTCCTTGGAAAAATTCCTGTGTAAACGAATTCTGCTGACTTCATCATATGTCATAGAAGTCTAAAACCAAGACCGTGTTTATTATGTGGTATTGGAGTCAGAGAAGAAACACGATTATGTGTACAATGTGAAACAGAGAGCTGAAGCGATATTATGATTTAAAATAACACTGACAATAAAAATGTTATAAGAAATGTAGAAGATTATTTGTCTAGATTTGTAACTTAACATTTAGTCAAATAATATTATATAAAATGGAGCAAAAAGAATTTGTGAGACATCTTATCATCAAACATTATGAAGCATCTCGTGACGGTATTGCTAGAAATTGTTGATTAAAAAGCTAAGCCGGTTTTGTCATTAATACTGGTAATCTCCGATTAAATGTTGGGAATAAAAGCTATTATTGTCACAAATTTATATTCTAATATTATTACGGAGTAGTCAAAAGGGGTCTAGTAATCAATCGTATCGATGGGGAAAACTTAATAATAATTTGGATAATTTACAAGCTGTTACACAGAGCTAAACCTGCAAAAATGGGTAAAATCGGAGATACATCAGAATTGTTACAAGGTGGTTCATTAGGTCTGTAAATACAGATACTGGTGAAGAAATAATATTTAAACCAATGAGTATTGCCGACAAATATTTTGATATGAAACCGTGTTCAGCTCAGCGTGTTCACAGAAGATAAAATCAATTCCGCCTTTTCGAAAAAAAATATAAAGTGTTTTTGAAGATGTTAGGTCAAGGGAGATAAATCTGGTAAAGATACGTAACGCTGATAGAGTTATCTTTCAAGAAAAAAATTCTGTAGATCGATAGAGTTTGAAATTTTATATATAATTTTTATTTATTGACGAAAAATATTGTTTTTTTTTATTAAGAAAAAGAAAAATTATCTCCATTTTTCCGAATCTTTCAGGTTTCATGCTTCATTTAGACTTATCAGCATTAATAATTAAGAAAAATTGCAAGTCATAAAATTACTTGTGCTGTTTTTTATTTGCACGTATTACCTTACATAGCCTATAACCCATTTTGTTCTTGGGTTTCCACCATATCATGTTTGAACTTCAACAAACAAACAAACAAACAAACAAACACTCCCACCATGTCACCAATAAGAGGTCATTGGGCACTTTACAGGTTCACGTGAGGGTTAGAGCTAAGACAGTTTATGTGCGCTCTCTGAACCGTCTAGGCTATTGTTTGTTAATCTAGGGGTTCACATGGGGATTGTGTATATTGTGCCCTCTGAACCTTCTAAAATGTCGTTTGGTAATTTAGGGTTCACATGGAGGTTGTTTCGTCCTTAGATCTAAGATTGTATATACGCTTCCTCTGAAACGTCTAAGATGTCGTTTCGCAATTTAGGGGTTCACATATGGGTTGTGTATATATTTACCCTTTGTACCTTCTTAAATGTGGCTTGATACTCTAGGGGTTCACATGGGAGTTTTGTATATACTTTGTTATTTAAATATATATTTAACATTTATTGAAAATATTATTGCTACTATTTCTGCAATTACAAATTGAAAAAAAAAAAAACGACGGTATCACAATATCTGATGAACTATATCCTGAAAAATTCTTTCTGATTGCGAAAACTTGCAAGATTTTAAATCTAGGGATAGATATACATTACCATTAGAATAAAGGTTGGTTCATAAAACAAAATTTAACAATTAATGTTTATTTCGTTAGCCGCAGTGAAAGAAGTAGATGTATATAAATCTCTCTCTCTCTCTCTCTCTCTCTCTCTCTCTCTCTCTCTCTCTCTCTCTCTCTCTCTCTTCTTCTTCTTCTTCTTCTCTCTCTCTCTCTCTCTCTCTCTCTCTCTCTCTCTCTCTCTCTCTCTCTCTCTCTCTCTCTCTACTCTCTCTCTCGCGCGCGCGCTATTGAAAAAAGATCAGAATTATCTCGCGAATATGAAACAATAAAAACTATTAATGTAAGCGTAAGACAACTAAAAAGGATTATGGATTGTGAAAATGAAAGTACCGACCTTGTAAAGTAATGGTAAAGTATCCGTCAATCACTGTAAACGAAAAGTGATGGCATTTTGATGTATTTGTACTGCTTAGAAAAACTTCACGTTAAGATTTCGTGTGGATATTCAAATGTAGATCTTCTCTTCCTTAGGTCAAGCAAGTTGGAGCTTTAGTCACTAAGTTTGAAATTTATTCTTGATAAAAACCGATTATGACATCGGAGATAGTTAGGATTAATGGGTTATTGTGCAATCAAATATACATTAGGTACTTCAGGGGTGCATGTATACAGAATATGCCAGGAGGATGTAATCCCCTGAAATGCGATTCCAGGATTTGATATATCTGTATTTGTCTGATAACTTCCGTCAATTACATTACATAGAAGATTGACTATGATCGTTGATTTTATATTTACAATTCCCGGCGACATATGTCTACTGCCACCGTATGGATCATTATTATATCAGAGAATACCTGACAGAGGATTCATTTTTCTCCCTGCTTCAAGTATTTTAGTGAAATTATTACTGATTAGATCGCTGAGTAATTTCTTTAGTTCGTCGGTTGCATGTGATGGTAGTACAAATGTTGGTCATTACTGGTAACGTTCACCTTTCCGATACACTTCAGTAGTTGATACTTGCATACGAATTAGCACATTAGTACTATCAATATATGCTTACCTGATTTAAATGTAGTATTGTTTCAATAATTATATTGCTTTAAGTCATCATAATAGTACTGTGTAATACTAACAAATAAATATGGTAAATTGCTTAACATGCGTGTAAGCTCAGGTCTAACTTTGTCTGAAAACCTGTTGATATATTCTTCGTTTACCATTGAGTCGAAGGCTGATGGCTAAAAAAAATTTCACCATATTGAAATTTGGTTGTCAGCATCAGGAAACTTAAATGATTCTGTTTCCCAAATATCTTTCCTGTACTATGGTAACGTTATAATTTTTTGTGATCGTTGGTATAATCATCTCATCGCGGTTCTGGAAGTCGTTTATATTTGGTGGAATTTCAGGCCATCATAACACTGATCGGATCGATGACTGATACGGCATAATACAATGAATTTATTTCAATCGCGGCCGACAAAGTTGATTCGTGGACCGTTATAGCGATTTTTGATTGTTTTCCCGTGATAGATTTTATTTTGCGCTGAACTTTATTTGTTCGATTTGATAGCTGCCTGTTGAAATAGAAACAATAACCAATTAGGTGTTTCCCCGGTGCCTTCGGCACTATTCGCCTGTAATCTACCAAATTGTTTTGATCTAGTATTCGGCCAACTATGATACAATCGTATTTGTGCAAGTGCAATTTCCTTTAATGGAAATGTATTTGGAATGTTGACACTAAATTCAGGATTGGTTGAGCTTAATGATATCATTGGTGTCTTTGGTGGAGTTGTATTAACGACGATCTGTTGCAGCAGTTCTGCGACGACGACATTATTATTATTATTATTATTATTATTATTAGTAGTAGTAGTAGTAGTATTTCCTAAATCAAATATAGTTGTTGCCTCGTAAATTTTGATTTCTGTAAACTCGCTATCTGATATTATTCTGTCTTTAAGACCCTATGATATGATCTATGTTAATTTGGAATATGCTAACGTCACTGTGTTTATGTATTCGTGTGCTTTAATTTGGCTAGATGTAAATATTTATTTTGCATCGATATTAGAAACACCAGCAATTGTTTTTGTAGCTGAAACACAAATTGTTATAACCGCGGTGTGGCTATTGTTGATAGTAATACACCAGTTCCAGCGACAACGTCTGGCACCGAATACACAATTATATCAACGACTATTACAATTCTGTGATATTTTTTACTTTCACTTTATACTCATCAATGTTATTTCTAACTTGATTTGAAATGCACGCACCATATTGTATATGAACTTGTACGTTGTTTGGTGAGCTCGTTATTTAATTAGGTGGTAGTTTAGCGATTAATGCAATACACCAATTTTAAAGCAAGCCAAGTCTTTTATCCGCATGTTTCACTTCAAATGTTACTTCTTCGATGTGATCTAATAGTATTAACATGTATCCAGAAGCTTTTGTTAGTGGTTAATTGTAACTCCGATTACTGACGACCTATATAACCCGGTAACCGCAGCGCGGTGTCTAAACAATTCATTATGCGGTGACCATAATACTTGTCCAGACGTCACCTTATGTACTATGTTGTCAGTGGTTATTTTTATGTCCGATAAGCTAAATATCAATGACTGCTGGACTTCCAGAAAATGCATCAATAGCTCTATTTATATTTCTACGAAAACTCAAGCACGTGTCTACGTGATTGGAAAAGTCGGTTCTAAATAAGGTCATTCAGTATAGATTATTGTTAAAGTGTCCGTATTTCGGATGTTTCTATCATCAAAATATCTCTTTGTTGCAGCGTCATCGTTTGATTCTGGTTCTCCAAGACCAGTAATTGTATTATTAGTCAACCTGAGATGACAAGTCATTGTACCACCGGAATTTTGTACTCGCGCGAATAATTTCTATAATCGTTGACATGAGAATACCGAGTTTAATCTTTCCGTTGTAATCATACACGGCTGTGCTGTTTTCGGTTGCTCCATTAATTCCGACAATAATATCCTGCAATAAAAGATGACTAAATTTTACTTTACCTTGCTTATCTTGAGATACAACCACTTCGTTTGGACCCACATTTGCAGGATTGAATAGATCGGATATTTCATTGTTAGTGATTGTTTGTTTAAATTTTCATGCGATATTCCGTCTGCTCATGTTTTCTGTTTTGAGAAAAATCAGAAATAATAGATCAGATATATGTTTTGAAAATCAAGATGTGATATTTGCAAACTCAGTATGTATATTTTGATCATGTCCAATAAATATTATCAAACGATGACATGCACGTTCTTTATGGATATGTAAAAAAAATAAGTAAACTATCTTTAGATGGTTCTTGTTGTACGTTTATTATTAATGAAACTTAGGAAACACCGAGTTTGTCAAATATCATATCACTATGCGTTTGAGAATTTAATCGATTAGTATTTTGAAAAGCAATTACAATATGTCGTTATGGAGAGCCACCTTGATGTGATGCTATATTACACATAAATAATCCATATATTGTGCTATGAAGACTATCTGTGGTTACTATCAACCATTTTAACATTGATTTACCACCTTAATCCATTAAAGCGTGTAATTTGTGTTCTTCAGCAATGCCTGGAGTCATTACTGGCATCCACAATGACAGTTTTGATAATATTACTATACCAGCATTGCCTATATGTCGCCAGATTGATCATCGTGAGTAGCTTTTTTTCTACCAGATATACTGTATGTTTGGCTGCAAATATAACCATTCTAACATCTCTACAAAATCCAAAGATATGAGACAGTGGTATTGCACATGACAATCTTCTATTATCACCTCTCAAAATCGATTTACGTGTAAAGAATCCTGAGTTGTAATCATCATTCATGGATATTACTGCATGTGCTTATGCAGCTCTTGCAGCGTTTCTTTCATTACCAATAATTACCTATCTATTATCAGGATTATCAGAGGCATCTTTATAAAACACCACTGATGGCTCAACTGCTCTTATGTAATCATCGAAATATCTACCTACTTCTATTATCAATGTATTTCAATCATATATGTATTATTAAGAAACCCAACCTATACATCAGCGTTATATGATGTATCATCCGTTTTTACAAGTTCACCTTCTACTTCAATAAACGCTTCAGCAGGTAAGAAATATATACTTAAATCCTGATGCTGAAATTCAATTCAAGTATTCTTATTTGGCTCTCGTGCTTCATCAGATTAATACTAATAATCGCGTACACATTCACCATGGAAAACTGATGCTGCTTTATGAAATGCTGGTTCAGATACACGATTATTCATTTTATTATAATTGTTTTCGTCTAACACTAATACCCCTTATTTATCTCTGTTCTGCTTCACCAGCCAATTCGGCTAGTTTCTGATTTGAGGCTTGATTTATTATTTTATTGACACTTCCCGCCATAACTTCAGTACTGGATACCTTTACTGGCTGTGGTTTTCGTTCTATTAATCGTGCGAGTCTATCTTTGATAGCCGAGAACGCCTTACCGGCAACGCTACTAATGAGAATCAGAAAAATGCCACGGAGAACGTCAATAGCTTTCACTAATAATTGTTTTACGATCGGTTTTGCTTTTTGGGATTATCCTTCTAAATAAACCATTCACAACATCACATAGTCCATTACCGTAAGTTGCTTTATAGATTGGCAATCGTGAATTTATCACCCTGACCATTACGGGTCTACTTTGAGCATTGTATATGATCACCTTATTTATTATTTATTTATCTAATCACTGTAATAACTATTAAAGATTTCATGGATAAGAGATCAATAAACGCTAATGTGCATGATACCACCCGTAAATAATCGTTTACAAATATCAGGAGCTTCAATAATTATTTCTGGGGAATTATTTCCAGCTAGTTTTCAGCCCATGAGGTTTTCTAGCCGTGATATGTGAGAAAGAATGTTGTTAGGACAAGAAATAAGAGCGCTTCCTTGAAATTATATCACTTCCAGTAGCACCGGTGTCAGAAGTATAGTTAATAAATTTTTTTTCTTTTTTTCTAGAAGATTGTGGGTTTTTTCTGTTGTTGAGGAATTTGTGAAAGAGATTGTTGGTTTTCTATCTGTTGCTGTGGTGGAGGAAGTTGATATTATGAGCTGCGTTGTTGCTCAATCGGAACACCTATTTCAAATTCTTTTATTTTGTATGCAGGACACAAACAGTTGATCTTAATTAGAAACTCGATCTTTATCATACCATGTGCGAATTATCAATTTGTACCAGACATTTGCATTTACAGGTTTATTATTTTCGGGTTTTAATTATCTTTCACAATGACTAAAACCTGTAAACATAAACCCAGCTAGATCATTCGTAAAATCTTATTTTTGTCACATTAATCGTCTCTTTAGTTTGTTTGGCAGATGGTGTAACTTCTTCCCGTTCTTTTTTTTCCAGGTATTTCTTTGCCGGTAGGGTCAGCATCGGTGGCTTGCAGTAACGGATGTGCGGCCGCAATGTCAATTGGAAGATCTCGTAAAATCATTTTTGTTTGTTTAGTTCTTTCTGCTATTTTTGCAGTTTTCTCAGCAGTTCATTTTGATACTGGAAGAAGATCCTTCCTAATGGCTGTTGTAATTTCTTCAGTAACCTTTGTAACGGGTTTAAATAACTGCTCTGAACCTTCTGCGAATTCCTGCTGTTAATCAAGACGCGCTTGTAATGTTTGTCTGATATAATCACGGACCGGTAGAAATTTCTTAATTGATTCTAATCGCTCTCGAGCTAATCTAGTTGTGTACGATTCTGATACCATTATATATATATATATATATATATATATATATATATATATATATATATATATATATATATATATATATATATATATATATATATATATATATATATATATATATATATGATTTAATTCACAGCAGCAGGAAGGGCGCGACATCGAATAAATGTCATGTCGGATAAACTCACGAGTATCAAGATTTGAAGAAAGAAAAAAAATAAAATTAACTGACCCCAATATTCTCTATTGGAGAGAAATTCTTGGTTGGTTAAAAGTATCGATTTAGGCGTTATTGGCGTAATTTTTTTATATTTTTGTAAAACGCTTTAGCTTACCAAAATGGAACCTCCTAAAAATTGGTATGTTTGCCCTCCCTGTTTCTAACTAAAATACAAGAAATCTGAAATTCATTGTAACTTCTAAATCGGATGCATATTGTATTATATTTAGTGCAGCTATTAGAGCATGTCTTTATTCATCAGACAAAAAAGAAAAATTTTAAGGAAACAAATAACTCACGTTACACTGAATATGCAACAAAATTAGCTGCCAGTGACTTTATATTAAAAGAAACAACGAAAATCGATATTATTAAAATTCTAAAACACAACATGAGATTCAACAGGTTGAATTGTGAGTTCGCCTTATATTCAGGCAAATTCAGTTCTGGTCTCAAATCTCCCGGGTGACATTTTGTTCATTGTGAAGAAACAACATTGCTGTCGCATAATATCGAACATTTACTCATCATACGAGATGAACGACAACCAATGTAACATTAGATAAGCATAAGTTAGTGCTAAGGTTGGCAGACTTGTAACAAACTGAATGGTTTGATAGTTGAAGAGTTTGCAACGTTTCTGAATCAAACATATATGTTTTACATATTTAGCGAGTCTTAAATATAGGACAAGAAAATGAAAATATGTAAAGGCAGATAGAACTTAACTGGCTGATGAAAAGATTAATAGACATTTGTCAGTCAAAGTCAAAGAAAAATATAAATCTGTCAAGGCTTCATACGGGATTTATAAACGATACATGTTTCTGTTTGCACAAAGTCAGTTCTCTGTTCTTAAAGGCATGTTTTTATTCATATCTCTATTCTGGGTAATGTCAGATGAAAATATTTCTTAATCTCCTCTTCATCTTCCCGTGTTCTTCAATTGATATAGTTGTAGCGGCTTTGACGGTGGTACGTGAACTGTAGTTGTAGTGTATAAAGCAGATTTGTAGAAAACATATAGAGAGGAAAGGGATTTTACTTGGTTTGTATAGGAATACAAATTATATCTGATCAATAAATGAGTTCGTGCAGACATAACTTAACTGGCTGCTGAATAGTCGACGAATATTCATTTGTCAGTGAAAGTGTACGTCACACCTAACGATGTTTTAGCATTATGTTTCCCACTCCAGGCTAGAGAGCCCGACCATGTGGGAGAGAGAGAGAGAGAGAGAGAGAGAGAGAGAGAGAGAGAGAGAGAGAGAGAGAGAGATGGTAATAGTCGGCCACAATGGACCCCTGTCCTCAATGTTAAATTCCAGTTTTGGCCAAACATATATATAACGTTACAATGTTGACTTCCAACTAAACACATCTGTTATGTATAACCAATAAGCTTTTCTAACAAAGGATTGTTCACATAACTGAGGGGCTAATATTAAATTTCAATTTCACACATGGTGTCGTCCTATACAATAGATGCTGTCATAAATAATATCAAAAAGCCATGCGGGTTATAACTGTTCAACAAATATTTATAAGTTCTGTGTGTAGTCATAGTGCCATTCGCAATGCTAAATTAACATACACAAGTTTTGATAAACTTTCAGTCAATAAAGGTTGTGAATAAGTACATTTCTAACCAACCTTAATACAAATATGTCAATATAATAGCAACATTTGTACTTTAAATACGCAATTCCAGACTGTCCACTGCATATATATATATATATATATATATATATATGGTTTATATATATATATATATATATATATATATATATATATATATATATATGTATATGGTTTATATATATGTATATGGTTTATATATATATATATATATATATATATGGTTTATATATATATATATATATATATATATATATATATATATATATATATATATATATATATATATATGTATATGGTTTATATATATGTATATGGTTTATATATATATATATATATATATATATATATATATATATATATATATATATATATCATTGGTGTAGTGCTAAACCAAGGAGGGAACGCATGTTACTCAGATGCGGGGGATAATGGCGAACGCAGATAAAGAAAGAAAACGCGCAGAAGAATGGAACCACGCTTTTCCACATCAATAAATCCCTGAATACTGAATACATATCATATCAGGTTCATTTGATGATTTAGTCGTCTTTTGTTAAATTGTAATGTCACTGTCACAGATATTTTCTTCAAGAAATAAACTGAATTTAAAAGAATCAAATCACTCAATGAGAGTTTCATCTAGAACGTCCTCTCTCTCTCACACACACACACATACACACACACACTGCCTTCTCCTCTCTCTTTCTCTCTCTGTTCTTGTACATGTCTATTTGTGTCTATGTGTATGTGATTACTGTATATTGGGATTCCCAGCTCCCAAATAGTCATAACAAATCATTAGTTTTCTAGGGTTTTATTGTTTTAAGTGTGTGTGTGTGTGTGTGTCTACATATTGGGATTCTCACCTCCCAAACGGTCATGACTAATCATTACTGTTATCTGGGTGTTAGATGTATTTGCATGTGTGACTACTGTAGTCTGTTCTATTCGAGATCAATCGATCGATCGAGAGAGAGTTCTGGGTGGATATGAAGTATTTTTCATCACTTTCTCTATTGATCACAACACATAGTGCATTTCAATCAAAATGAAAATATACCTTTATGCAGGAACTGGAAACCCAAACATAAATATAAGTTCTGATAACTGCAATCGGTTAAGAGACTTTGAAAAATGCAAGGATGGTTTAGATTATATTAAAAAATAAACGTGTAATATACATTTCTTACTAGATATACATTTTACAGAGGATAAAGCTTCAAATATTATAGCAAAATAGGGATAGAAGTATATTGTAAATTGTTAGGGGTCTGACTCGACGGATATGTGTTCTATCTTATTACATGTTTGAGTATAATATCAGTGAAAATGGATGGTGATGTTATTGCATTAGTCATTCAAATAGGTGACACGAACCTCTCTTGAATCTATATATTTCGGCTAAATAATGATTGTTCAGTAATAAGAATGTTACATATGAATACGAAACTGGCTTTATTATTATATCTGTATTATTTTATATGAGTGTAGCGTTCTGCAAAGGTTGGCGTGGGGTACTTCCAAAATATTCATTAAAATATTATAGAAGTTCCACCTGGCTCGTGAATTTAAATATAGATTAAATACCAAATAGGTATACGGCTCTGAGCCCCCAGTTATATATATATATATATATATATATATATATATATATATATATATATATATATATATATATATATAACACGAAGATGAAATTCAACAATAACAATTTAATGAAACCTATAAAGTTAAATGTCACATAATCACTTGTCCAATAAGTGATAGCCTATTTCATATTATGATTTTCAGTGTGAGTTCGATTTTCCACCTGGTCTTTGGTTGTACTCATCTATTATCCTATCCTTCCGCTCTTCCTGAATTTCACCTCTCCCGATTTCTCTCCTCCCTTCACTTTCCTTCCTTTCTTTATCACAACAATTGGGGACACTTTCCTGGTCTGTCCCCCGAAACTTCCTCTTCAGATTTCCCTCTTTCCTTCTCTTCCTTCCGTCTATAACGGAGACACTGGGACCACTGACTAGTCTGTCCCCCGAAGCTTCCTGTGAAAATCACAAGGCGTTAACATATGGTTTATCAAATCTCACCTCACACTAAATCATCCATTAACCATCAGATAAGGCTATTACGTTTTAGGACACGCATACATACACATCGAAATTCCCACACACTCTTACAGGGAACCAATGGGGTAATAGCACGATATCATATATCCATACATCATATCACATAAGTATATCTAATATATATATAATCTCGTTGTACTTATAATACTACGACAACCAGATGTATGTCTGTACACTACACTCCCACAAGCGTACACAAATATTCAAATATTCATATTATTAATTTCTCACAGTGAAATCATTTCAAAGATAACATTCAATTTCTATAATTACATGGATAATGTGCTATTGTACTATAAAATAACCACATAGCAAATTATAATAATATTAATTCTTACGACGGCTAGCAAGCAATACGATTCTTTACAAATAGGAACTCATTCTTCAAATATACAAACATATCAACATCACAAATAATTATTCCTACTACGATTTTAGTAATAATACGTATATATAACGATCTACAATTAAATGCAGTAGCAGAAAGCAAAGATCAAACAAATATCTCACTGACCTTTTTAGAAGCTCTACTTAGAATTCTGTTCTAAGGATTTCCGCCAATTAACGTATGGCTACGGAGTTCCAATTCTTTACAGACAATCCTCCTTAACGGGTAATCGGAAACTAAAGCTAGCCGGCCGGTTAAAGATATTATATTTTAAAATAAATCAGGGTCCCACCCCTTCCTCGATTCTGATTGGGTAGCGCTGGGGCCCTATCCACTCGACGTATTCAATCTGGCGGTCAGTCAGCGTATCCAGAAGATAAGGCACGCCCACTCCTTCTGGCAGCTTCTTTGATATACAAAACATCCTTCCAGTCCAAGGGTGCTAATTAAACTTCTGACGGGCTTTTGGTCAGCTTCCTCTCTTAACTATGGCAACTTACGTAAGGGATGGTGTTAGCCTGCGGTCATGTGTAACAATAAACAGTGGCTTGTCCGACTTACTTGATAACACATGGTTCTAATTTAATTTTGAGTCGGGCAACGTCACATCGAGGAGTTAATTTATTTCAAGATTCATATAATTACATAAACCTAAAACAGCCATAATTCCTAAAATACATTATTAAGCATAAATGAACATTTCATCTCGTTGATACATTTAGAGCATAGATGAAGGATGGATGAGAGAGATATACATGGAAAAGATAAGTGTTCATTAACACAAGCAAGGTTGGATTTCTTTTTTCTTGCGAATCTGTTATGCCAAACATAGGAAAAGTGACTATTGCATTTGAGTTAAAATAATGTGCTAAGAGAGGTAAAGTTTTGTGGACATCGGATCACAGTTTCACTAGTCTGATTTGATAGCATACAGGAACAAAAAGGCTACACTATCACCGAGAAGGTTTCCAACGATACGCCACAAACCGTATGGTGATATATTGCGATATACCAAACCCATATAGCAATACGTAATGCAACACAGTAAAACAAAATGAAAACAATAAAACAATCGCTGCAGCATCTACTACTTGAATAATACAAGAACTCTAAGTGATTTTATTTTATAAGACTTAAAATGACAGTCAAATAAACATATAAATATAATGTAAAATTGAAACAAGTCTAAGAACAACTGAAAGCAAATACAAATTTCATTGCCATGTTTAGTCTGTCTGGCTTAATTTAAACTTCACATTGTGGACACTTTGTCTACTTATACATAAACTCTATTTGTTAAATAGTTTTATTTTGTTATTTTGATTGCAAGACGCTTAATAAGACACTGCATAATTTTTCTTGAGGAAAATTAACATATCGGCTTTGAACTCAAAGGAGCCATCTGTGCCGCAACAACGTGTCTTGCTGTACTCAGTACTATCTCTAAGGGCACGGAAGCTGCAGGAATGCACATCCTTTTCATAGTTAGTTGTCCATGGAGGGAAACGTGTACTGCTGAGCTTTTCATCGTTTCCAAGGATCATTAATCAACATTATTAACGATTTTTTTTCCTGAGCAAATCAACCTCATGCTTCGCTCTGTCAGGTCTGGATTCAGTCAGCTTATTCTCCGGACAAATGTTACGTCACCCAAAATCAATCCAAGCCGAGTCAGAGGAGGTTCTTGGTCTCATCTGGTTTATTCTCATCTGCTGAAACAATAAGATAAAATGAATTTCAGTTTCACAAGCCATTTCAAGATTGTTTTATGTGTATAAAAATCAGTAACGTAAAATGTCACATAAAATATTGCTTTAATCCATATTGAAAACCTGCACTGGCGGGGGACTGAGTTGTATAAGAATCTATAACATGCAGCATAAATAAAAAAAAATTAATCATTTTAATGAAAAGGGAAAAAATTTGGAAGTATAGAACAAACGCAAAGAAACAAAGATGGTAGATTCAGTTTCAACAAAATCTGTTTTGGGAGGCTGATCGAGCTTGCAACGCCTACCACATCCCTTAGCAGTGCTCCAATAAGAATTTCATTTTTAGATGAAGTGCCTAGGTTAAATAATCCCAATTGACCAGCAAATGGCAAACGAAGTGACAAAATATAATAATGTGCAAGTAGCAAAGATTTCTGGTACGGACGAATCTACAGAATGATGTGGCTGGGAATATGCACCGGACTCGTTTCATGCTGGCAACTTGGTTCACTAGCGATGCTTGTAATTAATTTGAATTTATATAAAACTATATTTATAACTATTTTTATATTAGCATTCTGTTTATGACTTTAACGTCATGGGAGATAAAACCTCATATAACGGATTAAAAAGTCAAAAGTTACAGTTATTTCTAGTATATTTACCTGGTAGAAAAATCATCAAAAATTACGTATTTCCTTTGTTTGACAATATCAGTCATTTTCCTAGACAACCAAAGTGACGCACATGAGCCTTTTCTATAAGTGTAAATGATACCGTAGGTATCTTCTCCTAGCTCAAAGTTTTGCTAATTAATTTATCGTCACTTATCAAAAACGCTGATCAATTAACCAATCAGCGAGCGTAAATTAGACACGCCTTCAGGCATGATTACGTCCGCCATTTTCCTCATATAAGCTGTTTGTGGCAACAATGAACTGATTATTATTAGTATTTATGTTTTTTTGCAATGATTTGTTGATTTCGCAAACTATAAGTATGAAAAGAAGGCAGTGGGAGCCGTGTAATTATGACATTCGATATACATATCGATCTAAATGTAGGAATTGGATTTCTTTCTTTCCTCAAACACAGACAACATTTCGATGGATAAATAATATTGGTTGTCACGTGTCCGATTAGCTGAATGCGGAAACAATTGATGGCAATTACAAAATATTTATTTGTATAAGAAGTTGTACAAACACAATTCACGTCGATGGCTCTAAGGGTAAAAAGAACTGAAACTGAAGAAGTTAAAAAAACCCGTAAAAAGAAACGTTTCTAGAACATGGGTGGAAAAACATAACATTCGGACTTTGATGTATATTTATGTTTCGTGTATAGAAAGCACTGAACCCCAGACTGCAATATTTTAAAGTTTGAAAATTTACACTTTAACAGTGACTTGTCCCATACATAATGATTTATGGAGCAGCAGAGAGGGTAAACAGACCAACTTACTTTTAAGCAAATAATTTTAGGTCTCCTTTTACCAAATAGAGCCTTGGATCAGACGGTTATATTCTAAACAAATTATTTAAAGCCTCCTTTGTCAAATGGAGCCTTAACTATTTTATGGCTTATTTGTTAATTAGGGAAACGAGGGTGCAAAAAACCTCTAAAAAAATATCTTACAACATCGTTGTCGTCACCCTCTCTGCTGCTAGAATTAAAAATTCCATGTTGACAATTTTTTTACGATAAAAGTCATTGAAAAAAATCATTATTCATTACTGCTAGATTTTTCACGGAAAGTCTTTAAAAACTCTTCTGGAGTTGGTATTGGTTTATTCTTTCGTCGTAGATATTCTATTACGGAACGATATTGTGGAGATCCACACGCTATACAAATTTGATATTTTCCTCTGACGCCTTTACCACAACCAAGACAGGGTTTTGGGCCATCAACACAGCCTTGTTTCGCAGTACAATTATGTACCCCGCAGAATTTCCCATATGAGTTTTTCTCACAGCGTCGTGTAGACCCTAAATACAACCACGAACATTTGTTAGTCGCAAGTGCTGGATTCACCATTATTATTAATTGTTAATAGATATTCAATTAAATATTAATATGTGAGTTGTATAATGACTAGTGATTACTCTGATGATGAATTTATTGACGCGCTGGGGTATGGAAAACACTATTATGAAACCACCCTCGATGAATTTTTTGAAAATCCCACAGACTGGCATAGTCTTTGCGAGTATTACAAGCGATCGCTGGGTAGTCCGATTTACACGTGTAGTAAAAAATCCGCAATTGAATTACTCACCGTTAACGATTATTTACTTCGAGGTGTGATTATTCAACAACGGGGAAAATTTTATGTTTTTGTGGATGATCCGGACATAACAGAATTTCAGGGATGTTCTGCAGTCAATGAAATAATTCCGAAACAACGATTGAGATATCCCTCGACAAAGATTCTAAAACCCCATCATTGGAAGAGTTGTTATTGTATTTCAATGACTTAGTTGATTCCGTCAATGATGTTTTGGTTTTTGAAACCAGCAGTGGTTATCATATTTTATTGAAAACCATCCCGATTGATTTCGATAATCATCAATCGTTGTTGAAGAAAATTGCCGTAGACAGACCAACATGGAACGTTGATACACAGGCTGGATTGTACAGCATCAAATTACCCGGAACAAGATCGGCAAAACCAAATAGCATTGATAAGAGATTAATTTATCCCGAAAATCTAAAGAATTTTCATGGATTTACTAGTTCATTATTGTCTTGTCCTGTTTCTATACAACCATATTATGAAAAAGTCACTGACAATGAAACCAATGACATCGCCGGTGATTCTATTAACGGAAATACTAGTATTTCTGTCACTGATGATAATCTCACTGGTGAACAAATGAAACAGATTTCAACAGCGCTGACTGGACAACCAGATCAAATCACTGGAATAACGAATCAAACTGCCAATATGATATCGCTTGGACGAATTGCTGGTTCATATTGCAATATTTGTCAACGACGACATGGATATAACGAGTTCGGTGTATACACCGAGGGAAAAGCCATTGATGCGTTTGTTATAGTTTATTCAGATCGATTTGTGATAGGTTGTTTCCGTACTACAAAAAATAAAATCACCAGTGATAGAATCACCAGTGAAAATGCTAGCATTTTTGATAGAATCACCAGTGACAACAATGCTGGCATTTCCAATGCTGGCATTTCCAATGCTAGCATTTTCAATGATTACGAAAAATACCTAAAATCATATAATTATCGCCGAGGAGATCATAGCGGTGAATTTTCCATGAAGACTCCAGATTGTACTTATTATGAACCACCAGTACATGAAAACGGTCAAGGTTGTAAAATCATCCTCAACGATGACTACATAGATGGATCTCCTTGTGGAATGGGTAAATCAATACCAGCTGATAAATCAACGCTGTGTATCAGCTACAGAAAAACATTTACAAGAAAGACCGCATTCGACTACAAGCTCGAATCGTATGAAACGATCCATGGTGGAATTATTTTTGATACAAGAACTCATCGAAGGGTTATTTCACAAATTGAATCAATTGTACGAGTCAGGGGAATTCCTGATGTGTTATTGTTAGATGAATGGCATGGAATTCTTCGTCAAATAATCTCATCGTGCCGTGGAAAACAGATTTGGGAGACACTCACATGGTTAATATCGGCCGCGAAACGAGTAATCGTACTTGACGCAGATGCCAACAACGATGATCTAGAATTATTCAGGAAATATCTACATCGTCCAGACATGAAATTCATCATCAATGATTATCAACCCGATCATGGAAAGAAATTCATTGTAGAACAATCTCATCACGACAACTATGTTAAATTGTTAGACACGCTACAACGAGGAAATCGTGCAGTAGTTTTCACACAGAACAAACGACACGGAAATTATTCTGTGGAAGCCCTCGCTAAATTGTTACAGCATTTAGGATACTGAGTGAAGTATTATCACGCTGATACGGATTGCGCTGAAAAACAGCGAGATTTCGCTGATCCCGTTAGCGCGTTTAACAACACCGACGTAGTGATTTATAATTGTACCGTAGAAGCAGGGATATCAATCGTGGACGAACGATTCAAGCACATGGTGGTGTTTTCTGAACAATTAGGATCTGTAGAAGCAACTAAACATGCAATTCATCGGTTCAGAAATGTGCAGGAAATTCATTATTCGGCTACTAAACGGTCTTCCACATCATTGCCGTTGACGCGCGATGAGATTATCTCCACGATTAAATCACATGAAAGGGATCTATCGTCGATGGAATTATTGTTTAGGACTCCAAATCTCAATGATGTAAACTCTAGTTACGGATACGCGTTTATCAGTACAATCATCGACGAAAATAATTCCAAGTGTTTTTTTACTGGACGACTTGTTACGATGATGAAACGAACTGGATATGAAGTCACTTGGGAATGACCAGATGAATATTCGTTGTGGTGTGAAAAAAAAAAAAGAATAAAACCAACAAAATCGATAACGCGGCAATAAACAATAATCCCGTCGTAGATGACTTTTTGAAATCTACCATCGGAGAAAGAATTGCTGCTGCAAGTGATAAAATCACCAGTGAAAATACTAGTATTTCCATTGATAAAATTGAAAATACCAATGATACACAACAAAAATATCATCGATATGATCCTGAACAGCGATTAGAACCATTCGCGAAGAAATTGATGTATCTCAATCACGTATTTCAGACCGATGTGGGAAAATTGGACACAAATCAAATAGAACAACTTGATAAAAACGTATCACGGTATCAACGATATCAGCGAGTCCTTGTTGATAAATTTAATGCTGGTAAGTCAATTACTACACAACAATGCCGATCTGATAAAATCAATCCACGGCAACAACTCGAAATTATCAGAGATATCCTTGGTGTATTAAAACTCCCTGATGTAGTTCCGGATCAGTTAGATATGAAAAATGTTCCTGTGAACCGTATTGAATTAATTAGGAATATCACTGATATGTTAAAAAAAACCTGACCAACTCGATAAATATCAAGCGCTGTTAAAACACTTCACCGAGATATTTCCGGATGTGCGGTTTAGAAAAGGAATATTATCAGTGAAAAATATCATTGAAAAAATCAAATTGATTTATAAGGAATTCGATGGAAGATTACAATCTGATGATAAAATAAATCCCAATCGATCTAATCTCACATTGTTTTATCCTGAATGGCCGAAATCTGACTTCATAGATGATCCAACATGGATTAATGAAACCGTTGATGATGTGGGATTTGCTGGGAAAGACATCACTGCAACGGATACACACACTACAATGTTGAAATTTCATGTATGGACAGTTAATAGTTGGTTTTCCCGATATGATTGTTCAGATTGATTAAATGTTAAATGTTGAAAGTGTCATAATTATTTTATTTTATACAATTATGATACTTTCAACATCACTGATAGAAGCTATTTCATGATGAAATAACACTTCCATGGTGACAAAGTCACCGGTGTTAAAAATCATCTGACATAACAACAGTGAGGAAAGTGTCATAATTATTTTATTTTATACAATTATGACACTTTCCTCATCAATGCTAGAGCTGTTAAAACAACAAAATAATACTTCCATGGTGACAAAGTCACCGGTGTTAAAAATTATCTGACATAACAGCAAGTGAGGAAAGTGTGATATTAATTATTTTATTATTTTCCTCATCACTAATAACGCCGTTAAATACTTCCATGGTGACAAAGTCACCGGTGTTAAAAATCATCAGTGCTTCATCGATGTATTTTAGTTTTCAGTATAGAAATTTATCACTACGAATTTACTCCCGAAATCAAGAAACATTGAAGTATGATATTTCATTTTCTCCGGAGAATTTTTGACGATTTTCAATATTTCTTTGTCGAATTGATTGACGGTTTTTGATGATTCGACGATGCTGATCCGACGGTTAAATTCTTTCTGGAATTCTTCAACTATCTTTGTTAATGAAAACACTGTAAGATTGGATTGCTTGTTGTCAATGATTGGTATTATTTCATCACCGCGAAGTGTAAACGTCATCATTAAATCCAGTGGAAGCAGGAAATATTTATCCTTTTTTGAATCATCATGAATTAATTTATCCCGAAAATATCCTGGGTGTAATAATTTCAACGCGGATATATCTTCATCGGTACACATTATTCTGATATCGATTTAGTATTTAATTAAATAACAGCTTTAATTATAATGTCGTTGTTTGAAAACGCATTGAATGATTATAGACGCGCTTATCCCACAGTGACCATTCGTGATAAGATTACTAGTTCTGGTAGAAGGATAATCACGGAGAAATGTCCTGATGGTGTTACTCACATTTGTCATATCCATGAAAACAGAAATTCTGCAGCACGTATCCGTCTACAACAGAAATACCACAAAGGAAACCAACAAAAATAATCAGTGATACAGAATTGAAAATAGCGAATTTTATTTATAATACAAAATTGAAAATCGCAGATTTTTTTTTTTTTTTATAATTTTTTTTATTCATTAATTTCTGCTGATTTCCGCTGATTTTCACTGATTTTTTACTGATTTTTCACTGATTTTTCACTATTTTGATGCAGATCTGTAGGGTAAAGTAGTCGATTTTCAATGTTAATTTCCATAAGGTTTTTCTGTTAGGATTTAATTTAATCTCACCTTTTTATGACCAGCACAACAACTACCTATGAAATTACATAAGCACTTGCTAAAGTACTTTATTGTTGTGCTGGTCATAAAAAGGTGAGACATATAATTACAGTATAAAAAATAATTATTAAAATTATTACTTTTTTTATTGCTATTAATCAGATCATCAGTAAATTATCAGTAAATTTATTAATCGTGTAACAATGTGATTATTAGTAAATTATTAGTAAAATTATTAATCGCGTAACAATATGATTATCATCAGCGTTATCAATAATTATTAAGATTTCTCGATATTTGTTTAGAAGAATATTAATAATGCCGTTGAAAATGACACCCTTATCACAATCAGAAATCGATACGATAATATCATTAAAAGGGAAAGTGAAGATTAGTGATATTTTAAAGCGATATCATATTGGAAGTAATCGATTATATAAAATTTCGGGTTCACCAATTAATAAACAAGGAAAGGTTTATTCCGTGTTAAGTAAAATAGTAGATTTTATCACTGAAAATAAAAATCCAGCAGCTGTTAATGAAATTACCACTAAAAATCCAGCAGCTGTTAATGAAATTACTACAACAACCACTAAAAATCCAGCAGTTGTTAATGAAATTCCCATTAAAACTCCGACAATCATCAACGACAATCAAGTGGTTATTAGTGAACCTGTTAATAAAACTCCAACAAAAGAAATTATTACTGGTGGAAGTGATGAAATTAATAAACTAAAAAAATTACTTCAGGATAAACAATCAATCATTAATCGACTTGATAATGAAGTAGGAATATTGCTAAATCAAAAAAATAAGCAAACAGAAGAATTATATGCCAATTCTAGAAAAATTGAGTCATTAGAGTTGTTGTTGTACAACGCTAAAGAGAAATTTAATAATAATCCTGGTAATAACACCATAAGAGAATTGAAGGATATTAATTCAGATTTATTAGCGGAGAATACTGAATTGAAATCTAACATTGAAGCAAAAAATAATACCATTAATTTCCTGAAATCTCAGATTGAGGAACTAGATTCGCAAATAGAAAATAGTAACATCGATGAAAATACAACAATGAAAACTCACATTGAAGAATTAGAATCAAAACTAACTGTTGGGGCTAATGAGATTAATACACTAAAAACTCGTATTATTGAACTTAAATCAAATGAGCATTTGCAAGAGGAAAATAACGCGTTAAAGGATAAAGTGATTCAACTAAAAAATCGATTAAAAGATTATAAGGTTGATTTGGAATTCCATGCTGATGAACTAGATCGAGTTAATAAAAAAATTAAAATGTACGAACGATAATCTAAAAATAATTCCTAACAGAAAAAACATAAGGAAATTAACATTGAAAATCGACCATTTTACCCGACGGATCGTAAGCTGATTTTAATGGATTGTAACATGATTTTGATGTGTTTTATGATGAAAATTCAGTGAAAAATAGTGAAAATCGATAAAAATCACAAAAATTCTGGATAAAACCAGTAAAAATGATTCCTAACAGAAAAACCTTATGGAAATTAACATTGAAAATCGACTACTTTACCCTACGAATCTGCAACAAAATAATGAAAAATCAGCGGAAAATCGATGAAAAATCACTAAAAATCAGCGGAAATTGATGAAAATCAGCAGAAATTAATGAAATAAAAAAAATTATAAAATAAAAATAAAAATAAAACATTATTAAAATAAATAAAATAACTTCGATTTTCAATTCTGTATTACTGATTATTGCTTTAAAAGTAAATTCCTAACAGAAAAAACATATGGAAATTAACATTGAAAATCAACCACTTTACCCTACAGATCGTAACCTGATTTTGATGTGTTATATGATGAAAATTCAGTGAAAATCTAGTGAAAAATAGTGAAAATCAATAAAAATCACTAAAATTCTGGATAAAACCGGTAAAATTAAATCCTAACAGAAAAACCTTATGGAAATTAACATTGAAAATCGACTACTTTACCCTACAGATCTGCATCAAATTAGTGAAAAATCAGTGAAAAATCAGTAAAAAATCAGTGAAAATCAGCGGAAATCAGCAGAAATTAATGAATAAAAAAAAATTATAAAAAAAAAAAAAAAATCTGCGATTTTCAATTTTGTATTATAAATAAAATTCGCTATTTTCAATTCTGTATCACTGATTATTTTTGTTGGTTTCCTTTGTGGTATTTCTGTTTTAGACGGATACGTGCAGCAGAATTTCTGTTTTCATGGATATGACAAATGTGAGAAACACCATCAGGACATTTCTCCGTGATTATCCTTCTACCAGAACTAGTAATCTTATCACGAATGGTCACTGTGGGATAAGCGCGTCTATAATCATTCAATGCGTTTTCAAACAACGACATTATAATTAAAGCTGTTATTTAATTAAATACTAAATCGATATCAGAATAATGTGTACCGATGAAGATATGTCCGCGTTGAAATTATTACACCCAGGATATTTTCGGGATAAATTAATTCATGATGATTCAATAAAGGATAAATATTTCCTGCTTCCACTGGATTTAATGATGACGTTTACACTTCGCGGTGATGAAATAATACCAATCATTGACAACAAGCAATCCAGTCTTACAGTGTTTTCATTAACAAAAATAGTTGAAGAATTCCAGAAAGAATTTAACCGTCGGATCAACATCGTCGAATCATCAAAAACCGTCAATCAATTCGACAAAGAAATATTGAAATTCGTCAAAAATTCTCCGGAGAAAATGAAATATCATACTTCAATGTTTCTTGATTTCGGGAGTAAATTCGTAGTGATAAATTTCTATACTGAAAACTATAAGACATCGATGAAGCACTGATGATTTTTAACACCGGTGACTTTGTCACCATGGAAGTATTTAACGGCGTTATTAGTGATGAGGAAAATAATAAAATAATTAATATCACACTTTCCTCACTTGCTGTTATGTCAGATGATTTTTAACACCGGTGACTTTGTCACCATGGAAGTATTATTTTGTTGTTTTAACAACTCTAGCATTGATGAGGAAAGTGTCATAATTGTATAAAATAAAATAATTATGACACTTTCCTCACTGTTGTTATGTCAGATGATTTTTAACACCGGTGACTTTGTCACCATGGAAGTGTTATTTCATCATGAAATAGCTTCTATCAGTGATGTTGAAAGTGTCATAATTGTATAAAATAAAATAATTATGACACTTTCAACATTTAACATTTAATCAATCTGAACAATCATATCGGGAAAACCAACTATTAACTGTCCATACATGAAATTTCAACATTGTAGTGTGTGTATCCGTTGCAGTGATGTCTTTCCCAGCAAATCCCACATCATCAACGGTTTCATTAATCCATGTTGGATCATCTATGAAGTCAGATTTCGGCCATTCAGGATAAAACAATGTGAGATTAGATCGATTGGGATTTATTTTATCATCAGATTGTAATCTTCCACCGAATTCCTTATAAATCAATTTGATTTTTTCAATGATATTTTTCACTGATAATATTCCTTTTCTAAACCGCACATCCGGAAATATCTCGGTGAAGTGTTTTAACAGCGCTTGATATTTATCGAGTTGGTCAGGTTTTTTTTAACATATCAGTGATATTCCTAATTAATTCAATACGGTTCACAGGAACATTTTTCATATCTAACTGATCCGGAACTACATCAGGGAGTTTTAATACACCAAGGATATCTCTGATAATTTCGAGTTGTTGCCGTGGATTGATTTTATCAGATCGGCATTGTTGTGTAGTAATTGACTTACCAGCATTAAATTTATCAACAAGGACTCGCTGATATCGTTGATACCGTGATACGTTTAGCAGCAGAGAGGGTGAACCCTACAACGTTTTCAGACAAAATTTTGATTGAAATCCTAAAACGAGCCTTCCTACGATCTCATTTTAACCAAAAAAAATGTCTCAGGGGCAAACCCTACAACGTTTTCAGACAAAAAATTTATTGAAATCTTAATGAGCTTTCCCTACGAAATCTCATTTTAACTAAAAAAATGAAAACGGAGATTTTTACGATTTTGGTCGCAACTTGTTGTCATCCACCCTCTCTGCTGCTTAGTGATTTCATCACTGGGTTAACAAAAAATAATAAATGATTTTAACCGAATATTTGATCAAGTCCGATACGATATCGTGTCCGAGGATCATGCAAATTTATTGTTGCGAATCCGTGCTGAGTCGACTAAGCATGACTAAAGAAATCTCGAAATTGATTGAAGTCCATATCAGAACACCATGTCTGCCAAATATTTCTAAGAGTATGAGTATCAACTCCGTTGAATACAGAAAGAATATTGCAGTTATCTCTGATGACTTTTGGAACCTGAGTGTAGCGTTGAGTGACATATATCACGTCAGTGTTTTTGTGACGCCCACGGGAAAATATTGTAGCAGGATTCTTTTGTTTATCCAACATTATATCGTCGTATACGACTAAATTGTTAATATCTCCATCAATATCATCAATACTCGGTGCTTCATCGATATTGGTTATAAAATCAATGGCGTTCTCACCCTTAATTTCTGATGCATTCTCGTTAAAATCCTTTAACACTTCATAACATCGTTGATCATCTACGCTAGGGGCAATTAAATACAACTTATCCCACTTCATCCATCTCATTATTAAATTGAGCAACAATTGCGTTTTACCGGATCCAGATGGCCCGATTATAATCATCCGGATAGAGTTTGGTAGCGCTGCATGATGCTTAATTGGTTCTCTTGTTTTAGTCGCTGAAAAATCAATTATATTTATATTTCTATACATAAATTATGGATCTATATTGTGTGAAGTGTAAAACGCGTACTGGCACAGATGATGTGACGACGGTTACAACTAAAAGTAACCGATCAGCGCTTTCTGGTAAATGCGTGCAATGTGGTACAAAGAAATTTAGATTTGTGTCTATGAGATCTGATTTTAAAAAAAACGAGGAGGTGATATCGCAGCCAAATTGGCAAAGCTCCCTGGAACCCCATGGGCAAAGTACCCCGGAGAAAAGCACCTCCCCGGATATAGCTACTGTGGACCGGGAACCAGACTTGATATCAGACTCAATAATCAAAATTAACCCAACCCCGGTGAAGAACCAATAAACGCCATTGATAAGGCCTGTCACCTTCATGATGTTGCTTATAAAAGCAGCAATCTGCAACACAGGCATCTCGCGGATGTGAAATTAATTCATGCGTTAAATGCTATTCCTGATAAATCCTTCAAAGAAAAATTGGCTTCATTTTTAATAAAATCGGCTATGAAAAGTAAATTGATGTTAGGTGCCGGTAATTGATAATATGGAATCAATTTATTATTCTCCGAGGGGATACTGGAGGGGTAACGCTGCAATCAATAAACTCGCTAGCGCTGCAAAAGTGAAAAAAAACCACTGCGGCTAATTGGTTATCCAAACAGGCAGTATGGCAAATTTATCTACCACCGCCTAAACAAATTCAATTCTCGCATTTTGATGTGACCGCTCCTAATGAAGTTCATCAGGCTGATATATCATTTCTGCCACATGATCGTGGTTACAAATACGCGCTAACCGTAGTTGATATTGCAAGTCGATACAAAGAAGCAGAACCGTTAAAAACAAAATCAGCCAATGAAGTCGCTTCTGCATTCGAAAGGATTTATCGACGAGGTCCTCTGCGTTGGCAAAATCTATTGCAGGTTGATCCTGGCAAGGAATTTCAGGGTGCAGTGTTATCTACAATGAAAGATCATAATGTCACCATACGACGAGGGCATAGTGCGCTACATCGCGATCAGGCCATTGTAGAACGATTTAATCGGACGATTGCTGAGCGGTTATTTGGATATCAATACGCAAAAGAATTCATTCAAGAAAAGCGATCCCGTGAATGGGTTAAAAGATTACCATCTGTGATTACTGCACTGAATAACGAGATTACTAGAACAATCAACATGAAACCTATCAACGCGATTAAAAAGAAGTCAATACCCGTACAACCACAAAAAAATTTAAAAGAACCAATTCTTGGTAGTAGTGTCATTGTGAGGTACTTATACGAACCAGGAGAGCTTGAAGGGGGTAGAAAAAGGGCTACTGATCCTATTTGGAGCGTCACTACGCATAAGATATCTAGTATAACACGATCAACTGGTAGACATCCAGTCTATAAACTGGATTCAACTGCCCCAAAGCGGGTTTTTACTCGACAACAACTACAAGTGATTCCCGAGGATACTCAATTGCCACCGCATGGTCTTAACTAGCGCCGTTGCGTCTATTGCACTCAAGACAAGTCAACATCACATTATTTCTGACATGACCGAGATTGTTATTTTTTCTGTCTACGGTAAATTGGCGAGGATCCTTATCCGAATACTGCCAACGCATTATACAATTGCAACTCGCGCAGTGATTATTCTGTTGTTTCTTCAAAGTGATTATTAGTTCAGCATCAATATCAAATTCTCGTTGTTTTTTTTTGTCCTGTTGTTTGTAACCGGAGTGGTTTTTATTAATGATGCTAACATCAATATCACTTATTGTTGTGTCATTATCATCGAAAACAACTCTTCGAAGTTGATTTATGTTTCGTACTCTGGATACTGCGAGATAGAATAAATTCGACCATTCGATGTGATTATCCACCATCCAAACAATTGTATTCGATATAGTCAATCCCTGTGAAGAGTGTATTGTTGCTGCGTATCCTAGCGTCCACGGGGATTTATTAGCACGCAATGCATCTTCAACGACATTGATATCAACCAGCACAATATCATTTAATACGAGAATTTGTTTTTCACTCTGTCCTGGAATATCAACTTCAATGTTTTGTTTTCGTGTATCCGATGGCCTATAACAAAGGGGTACTGGAAGCGTTGCAAATTTTTCTTTATGCAATTCAAATAACTTCATCTGAAGTGTATCCCTGACTATTTTTCTACTTGCAATGATCAAATCGTTTGGTCTCCACGCTTCCCAGAAATCATTCATTGGGGTTTCTGAAATCACTTCACGCGCTATTTCGCATTGGATTCTATCCGGTTGTAATCTAATTAGCGCTTTGAACTCGCGTAATCGTTCATCAAGTGATCTATAATCAGTGGTGATTTCTTCATAGTAGTCTACAAAACCCTTTAGCCATTCATGTGGAGATGCACCGACAAATGGTGGTGGTTGGCCGTGATCCCCGCACATGACGACTTTTGTGTTTTTTGGTTTAACAACCACTCAAGAAATGTTTTTAATACATCTAAAGACACTGTGCATATTTCATCCCAAATTATGATTTCAGGAATGAATTTATCACCCATACACTCAGGAGTCCATTTGTCACCTTTCCATCGAAAAAAACTGTGATAAGTGCAAGCATTTACCCCTCGTTGTATCATCTCTCTGGCGAGTCTGTGAGTCGGTGTTAGCACAATTATGTTAGAAACGCTAGCGTTTCCACGACGAAATAATTCAATTGCACGAGTTGTCTTTCCTGACCCACCACAACCGTTTAAATAAACTGTCTTATATCTACATACTGGATCAGATACCGGTGGTGCATTAGAAAATTCTGATTGAATTTCAATACGGTTACAACAAAGATATTTATCATCCATGGCAACGTCTGCGGATTCACAATACTCATGTAGCATCTCTTTTTTAAATCGCCAACGCCCCCAATTTTCTTCGGGATCTGTGAATGCCGCTACAGCTGATTTGTACTTATTGTGTATATACATCGAATCAGTGGCCACTCTAACCGCGGTATTAGGAAATCTATTTATCATCGAAAATAGATTAATAGAAGCATAGGCTAGCATTGAACTTCTCAAATGTGTGTACTGGGAATTATATCCATCACAGTAGGTAACAACCGTACCTAATTTCTCACCATTGGATAGAAAAGCATCCTTACGGGATACAAGTTTTCCCTGTTTCATTAAATCCGCTACAATAAAATCGTATTCAGCGACATCTATGATCAACCGCGAAGAGTATTTTGCGTTGTCGTATCGTCCACTCTGGGTAAATTTACCGATTATTCTTCTTCCGAGATCTTTTGCTTGTTCTTTTTTAATTTCAAATAACTTCTTAGACCAATTTATGATTTCTTCTTCACTGAAATCTGGAAATTGTTTTCGTAGTTCGTTGATTATTCTATCTAGATCGGGTTGTGGTAGCCAAACTTCTTTCTGAGCTCGATAGCATATAATAGCCTCGGAAACAATCAACGATATTAGCATACCACAATCAATCATATATCTCAATAGCACTATTGGCATCCAGTGTTTTTCAGATAGGTGTCTACCGAGCCAAAGATAACTACACGGATGTAACCCTGTAGCTAATTCAAATGATATCACACGAGCGAATCCGGTTAAATCAAAATCAGGCAATGGTCCATTAATCGCAACACGAATCATTTCATGCGTGGGGTGTCCAAATCGTTTGAAGTACTCAGCGCATTCCCCATACCCGAGAAAACTTCCGGGATAACACGCGGATATATCAATCGAAATCATACCATCACGTGAGTATTTCGTATTCCACAGTCCTCCATGACCAAATTCGACGCAACTCAATTTAACATCCTCGAGAAAATCATTTCGTGTTGGACGCCATGAGTTTTTTTCTCTTGCGAAGTGAGCTACCACTGATGGAATAGTAAAACTATCCGTGAGTAGTTTTTCATGGGAATTCTCCGGTGAAAAATCACTAGCGATTTTTCTCATTCTGTTATCTAATTCTTCAATGCGATATAATTCACCATTTGGTTTTACAAATTGATCGAATTCTTCATCACTTCTAAGTAACCACACTGACACAGGATCATCCTTACACAACGCATGAATAGCATCGAATAATTTCTCTTCATAGAAAACATCCCCGACGAATTCCTTAGGGATATATTTCACGGTTCGTTCTCGTGGAAATATTGTTACCGCAGGTGTCCACGCGTGTTTGTTATGATCAATAATCTGTATTGGCGCTCCATTTTTGTTATATTTCGGTTCGTATAAAACCTCTCCGGTTATCGTCATAACTGTTATTGGAAATCTTAATGATGTTTCTAATTTAGCTATATCAGAAATCTTTGCACCATGCTGTTTCACTGTCAGTTCCCATTCGGTTATTTTCCTACGTCGCAGATCAGTTAGTTTATTTCCTCGGGATGCATTTGTGAAGTGTTCTATTATTCGTTCTGCTACACAATTAAGCCCTGACGAATATTTCATAGGAGCTAGTTTTGCGATATCGGGTTTATCATTTAACGGATATATCCCATAAACCATTGCTGTTACGGGATAAGATCTTTCGTAGTATGGTTTGTCAATGCCGGTTAGAATCCCTGGTTTGGAATCTCTACTCACAATGACAGCTTTTTTATTCTTGAGGATTGGTTCAAATTTATCCTTAATAATCCATTTGCCATCGACTTCGATAATGAATTTGATTCGGAAAAAAATGTCTTTTTTCCCTAACACGTGAAATTATCACTGCTGCTTTTTCATCATTCATGGTAGAATCAACAACACCATCAATTCGAAATTTTGACCAACAATAAGATGCTCCATCACGCTTAAATTCATTAAAACAGTCTCTGATTTTACTAATCATGGCTTTATCAAGAATTGTATTCTTTGGTGTATTAGAAGCTATATCGAGATTGAATTGAGCATCTTTCCAGGGGTAATCTCTCTTGGACGTTTTTTTTGGTTTATCGAGATTAAATCTAGGACTAATTTTCAATAATCTCTTAAACTCTTTCATGTTTCCGTCTATTGGACGTTTTTTGGGTTTATCGAGATTAAATATAGGATTGATTTTGTTACGTTTTTGGGTCTATCGAGTTTAAATCTAGGATTGATTTTTAATAATCTCTTAAACTCTTTCATGTTTCCGTCTCTTGGACGTTTTTTTTGGTTTATCGAGATTAAATCTAGGACTAATTTTTAATAATCTCTTAAACTCTTTCATGTTTCCGTCTCTTGGACGTTTTTTTGGTTTATCGAGATTAAATCTAGGACTAATTTTTAATAATCTCTTAAACTCTTTCATGTTACCGTCTCTTGGACGTTTTTTGGGTCTATCGAGATTAAATCTAGGATTGATTTTTAATAATCTCTTAAACTCCTTATCAGCATTTTTCGAAGGCAATCTCTTGAACTCCCTCATGCTATACTAAAAACAAGTGTCTAAATGAAAGGTTTATGTATAATGAATCACTGCAATAGATCAGTCAATGAATTAGACAAATAGTATAGTATACTAATGAACCAGGAATTCAGACCACACCCAGTGAGTACAAATTATGAAGCATCCAGTGATGGTGTTGTAAGACACTGTAGACTGAAGAACCCAGTTGGGTGGGATAATGGTATGGGGTATTTGTTCTTTACTGTTGGAAAGAAGAAATATTACAATCATCGTTTCGTATTTGAATGTTTCAATGGATTGATCAAAAATGGTTTTGTTATCGATCACAAGGATTCTAATCCAAGGAACAATTCTTTATCAAATCTGCAAGCTATCACACAAAGTGAGAATTTGAAAAGAGGAGAGACTGGCATTTGCTCAAAAAAAGCGAGACCAGTAAAATCGTTGAATATAACAACTAACGAAGAAAAAATATTTAAATCAATATATGAAGCCGGCAAGTATTTCAATATTTGTAGAGCCTCAGTACGATTCGTTGCAGAGGGGGTTTGTCGATCGGCTATTTCAAAAAGGACGGGACAAAAAATTCAATTTAGTTATGTCTAATGCGTCATATTTTTCATTTAGAAATATATCATTATTATAGAATAATGAATTCTGAAAACATGAATAGCATTTTATCCGAGATTTCAAAATGGAAAAGTTGGGATATTGAACTATCAGATGGGTTAAATCCTGATCAAATCATGTCTGATTTTCAGGATATAGAATACGGAGTTAGCACTAACAAGTATATGCTACCAAAGAAGTATGCGCTCATCAAAAGAATTCAGAATTCTATTAAGGACTCTCTCGCATTTTCCAGTGACGTAAGTGTGTTCGCTCCGTTGTATACCATCGTAGAACGAATACGAAAAGAATTGGGGTACGAATACGAATTGAAAAAGGAGGTTAATTCTAAAGTTAGAAACCTACGGGCGTTAATTCAAGAAAATGAACAATTTTGATTGACCAACCATTTATCATTATTTGATTGTGACCGTCCCTCATAGAGATTTTAATTTTTTTTTAGCATTTTTTGATTAAAACTGTTGAAATCAGTGAATAAAAAATTGATTGCTGGTTCGGATTGATCAAGGGAAAAGTGTGGAAAGTGTGATAATTATTTTTTTATATACAATTTGGACACTTTCCACATCAATGATAGAGATGTTAAAACACTTCCACGATGGTGTTAGGTCGGGATTGAAAAATTGTTTTGCAATTGAAAAATTGTTTCTGATTTCAAATAATGGTCAATGAAGCATTAACAACCCGATTGGCTCGTGAACGACTGGATGCAATCAGGAGATCTGTACCGATTCGTGACTCTGTACGGAATAAACTGCAACAACGACAACAAGCGCAGACTGACTTTTCTGTGTCAAGTGAACAACTGTTTACTCCGATAACAAGTGCGACCAAAGATGTGAAAAAGTTAACTGAAGCAGCGATATACGGAGATATTCCTGAGCGAGAACGAGTAAAGAAGGCGCCGCTGCTTGAAACGCTTGAAAATATAGCAGCAGAGACCGGACAAACACGCGCAGGGATACAACAGTTATCCAGTGATATAAAAACTCAGCGCGAGTATGAACGATTAGCTGATATTGATGATTCTGCGCCTGAAACTCAAAGAGTTTCCACACCTGAACCACAACCTGTTGATGTCGTCACCCCAAGAAGTGTTCCCTTTATAGACAAACTTACCGAAGAAGCTATAATAGAAATCAAAAAACCTAAATTAATAAAAATCAACGATTATTCGACTTTTGGTGATTTTGCCGCCAAAAGCTTTGATTCTAGAAAGGATATTTTAGAAAAAAGGCGATAATAAAAACAGTAGAATAAGCCGAGATGAATGGGTTAATTGGTTGTATAAAACGAATAAGGTGATTACTGGTAATTTGAAAAAGGATACAATTGAGTATAGATCTTTTAAATTAGGAGTTGATAGCTATGGTATACAAAAACAACAAGAAAGAGAAAAACAAAGTCGAGGCCGACAAAAGCAATTACTTGATGATAGTGAGGGCGCAACTGGTACAACTGAGGAAACAAGCGGAAAAGGATATTCGATTGGAAATCCAAAGGATTTCAACGCTGGAGTCTTTGACTCTACCACGACATGTCCTGGTAGTGTTATCAATGATATATCACGATTAGAAGTTCTTGTAGGAGGTTTCCGAGCTGGAAATAACTCACCGGAAATAATTAATGAAGCAGCTGATATCTGTAGACGATTATTTCAGGGTGGTACCATGGATATCAGCACATATCGAGATTTCATTGACGAGTTAGCAAATGGGTATCATAGTGACTGAATTGAAAAGTCAATTGAAAAATTGTTTCTGATTTCAAATAATGATCATACACTACAATCATGATAAACCATCCCCCGTCTACGTAGTTAATTCACGGTTTCCAGTTTATAGAGCATACTACGGAGATGGTTTAGGCAATACCATTGCAGGGTTATTTGCGAGAATGGCTCCAAAAGTGATGCCGTTGGCTAAACAACTAGGAATGAAAGCCATTGATGTTATTCGTGATAAGGGTATAAGTGCTGTTGGAAATCTTGCTGGAAAAGCGTTTTCAACTGCGAAAAATAAAATAACATCATTAGTGAGACGAAAAAAGAAACCGTTACCATCTACAGCAGAGATGCCTGCAAGTGTTAGTAGAATTATAAATAACGCAGTAGACGAAAAATTAGCGTCGATGGCTTTAACCCCCGACCAAAGCAATATTGCAAATATGATAGCAGGAAGTGGCTTAAAAAAAACACGACGATGAAATGAAAAATCGTTTACGATTTAGACTCTGATAAATAGAATAAAATGTTCAAACAGTCACCTGATCCAGCGTTTGATATAGACGCCCCAGTTCGCATGGATGATTCTGTACGCGATTATCAATATTACGCCTATCATGCCATAGACTCAAATAGTCGAGCAAGAATTGAACTTAAGTCCATGATACCAGTAGATACTTTTTGCCCTGTGAAGCGTTTATTGAAGTAGAAGGAGAACTTGTAACAGCTGATGATACTCCTGCTGTACCAACACCGTATCCAGATGGTACTCAAGTCGGTTTTGTCAATAATGGTATTATGGCGTTATTTGAGAGTGCTAGATATCTCATTGATGGAAAAGAAATTGAGTCCATAGATCGCGATGTTGATGTGGCTACAACAATAATCGGGTTAGCGAGTTATTTTGATGATTATACAAGATCAGCTGGACCCTCTATGATGTTTGCAAAAGATGGTAAGAATACAGCTGGAGGTAATCCATTTGTTGTAAGACGACCAAAAAAACGTGATAATAGTGATGCTGATGTCGAGAATATGATTATAAACAACGACGTTAATTTCAATCTAGGAGCCGCAACACGAAACTCAATGTTGCAAGGAGCGCGTAAATCATTTTCATGCGCGATTCCACTGCATCACATATTTGGATTCTGTAGAAACGTCAGAAAAGTTATTTATGGAGCGAAGCATACATTATCGCTTGTACGAAAGAGTGATGATAACGACGCAATTTTGAGGATTCCAGCAGACAATGCAAATCCAAATGCTGATGTCGGTAAAGTCAATTTAACAAAAATATCATTGTGGATGCCAGTGTTGACTCCAGCAATCACCGCAGAAGAACGATTACTATCATTTATGGACCAAGGAGGAAAGTCGTTGTTGAGTTGGCTAACCGTGAGTACAGATGTTAAACAATCAAATATCAACGGGTTATTCACGTGGAATCTAGCATCAAAACAAGGTGTTGCTGCGCCACGTCATATATTTATTGCGTTACAGGATAACACACGAGTTGGCAATCAACTCTCCAGCCATATGATATTTGATCAGTTAGGTGTGAAAGACGTCTCACTGAGAATAAACGGCCAGCAGGAACCATCCGAGGATATACAACTGAATTACACAGAAAATCATATTGCACGAGTTTATCATCGTCTGTTGTCATTTATGGCACGCGATCAAAATGTGGATACTGGTTTGCAAATATCACAATATGATTTTAAAAATCTGTATCGGATCTATTACTTCTCACTGGAACATCTCGATTTGATGAGACAATCTGTTGTTGATATACACTTTAGAGCTAATGTGACTCGTGGTGCTATTGCTAATTATAGAGCGGTTGCTGTCATTCTCAGTGATAAATCAATGCTACTTGAAGGTGTTGGTGGAAGAATGAGAGTGGTAGATGCCCCAGTGGAAAACATGTAATTGAAATTGTAAACGATTTAGAATCAATCAATTATGTATAATGTCATATAGTGTTATTAGTGTTGCGTTAACTCCCGGTCAATTAAAAAAATTGCAATCGGAATCAGCTAAAAAATGTGGAACGACAATCACGTTGAAACCCAGCCAAATGACTGGTGGTGCAAATAAACTATCGCTGACAACTCGTCAGATGAAACATTTCAATGATGCACTTGCAGCCAAAAAAGGTGTTCAGATTACTCTTTCTGCGGCTGCTATAAAAAATATGATTAAAACAGGCGTTATATTTTCGTTGTTAGCTGCGATTCCAGCATTGATTGCAGCAGCAGCCCCAGCGGTGGCTAAAGCGGCTGCGTTAGGAGCCGTTGGTACTGCAGCAGGAATGGCACTAAAGAAAGCAGCTGGGAAAGGATATAAAAAATGGGAAAGGGTCTAAGACTACCAGGAACCCCGTATTCGTGGTACAGCGGAAAGGGTCTAAGACTACCAGGAACCCCGTATTCGTGGTACAGCGGAAAGGGTCTAAGACTACCAGGAACGATTTATTAATTGAGGAATCGAAGATTCCTATGTCCAATTTTGATTTAATGGATGCTGCTAAAAAACTAGCGATTAAAAACTTCAGAGGTGTCTTTATGAAAGATCAATTACCACATCAACCAAACAGCGTTAAAACCGGAATCATTAATTTAGATAACAGCACCGGACCCGGAACTCACTGGGTTGCATACTCTATTGATCCACGTGGGATTGTCTATTTCGATTCATATGGATTAGCCCCACCAAAAGAGTTTATGCGGTATATAAAAACCCTTCCAATGAAGACTTGGTATTCTACGCTACCAACACAACAAATGATTGACCCACCAATATGCGGCAGCGAAGTATTAAATGTCCTTGACGCTATTTCTAGCTCCTTGAGTAACCCAAGCGGAAAACCACCACATGTTGTCGTTAATGAATACACTAGTAATCGCTTTTTAGAGAGTGAAAGAGTTTTACAATAACATGATTGGTATTTGGGGGAGATCTTTGAAACCCAAACCCGATGGCACTGCACCACCTGATTCTGTCAAGGATATAAAAAAAATAATTGAAGATGAAATCGCTGAGACGTTGAACTTAACAAATGTTGATCCTAATGAAATAGTTGTATTTCAAGACAAACAGGGTTAATTGAAATCCAGTGATGTGTCATTGAATGACATTTTGATACGGCAGCGCGACGCCGCTGAAACTCTATTACGCTGTATTCCAACGACGGACGACTTAAACCAGGCGCACTTGTGTCTACGATCACCGACGCGATTGCTACCAACGAACGTGAGCTGAATAATCTTATACGAGGTTATAATAATTTTCGCAAAAATGTCGTACATAAATTCTTTGGAACACCGCTTGTGGTTGGCATGACTCTCGCTGAAATTAAAAACTATCTATCGCTATTCTTTTTTAACAAGGACGCGGGAGGGATGATGAATGAAAATGAAATCAAGGCAAATTATCTCGAGATTTCTAAACTAATAGAAGATCAAAAACCCACTAACGACGTCATTGTTAAGTTTTTTGGAACCCCGCTTGTGGCAGGCATGGCTCTCGCTGAAATCAGTGAGTTTATCGGCAAGCACACTCACAATGCCTACATCGCTAATAATTTCTTTGGTATCCCGGCTACATCTATAATAACTCTCAAAGATATTAATATGTTTATGGTGAGACAAACAACACTTAATACCATCGTGGATAGATTTTTGGGGAGAACACCTGGTTCTGAAACCACATCGTTGACAGATCCAACCCTCGCTGAAGTTAAAAAAGCTATTGACGAACAAAAGCTCACAAATGAAATGGTTAATAAGTTCTTTGAGGGCAGTAGCCTCCAAGATATCACGACGAAATTTTCTAACATCGACAACCATATTAAAACCCAAGCACGGATTAGAATCAACGAACTTCTGGTTTCATTCTTTTCTAACAAGGAGGAGAGTGGAAAAACAATAGATCCTACCAAAATCAGGGTAAATTATCTCGATATTTCCGACGATCTTCTTAAACTGAATGAAAATCAAAAACCAGTCAATGACATTGTTAATAAGTTTTTTGGAACCCCACCTGTGGCAGTTATGACTCTCGTTGAAATTATCGCGGCTATCAATAAGGTAAAAATTCCACATAGTGTAAGCGTCAATAACATCGTGTACACGGTTGATAGTGGAACCTTTGATTGGATCCGGGGAAATGAAAATTATCTTCGTGTTGGCAACAGACATGCTGGTGCACCAGGTTGCTACCGACTTACAATAATACATCACCGTAAATTTGATTTGGAATTCAGCAACACAGGTATCAGCGGTGTTAACACATTGATGTATATACTAGAGAAAATACCAAAACCTCCACCTGCTATACCAATCACGCTTACGATTGTTATAAAGAATTCCGACGAGTCTGTGATTAGGGAGTCACTACCCTGGATAATAGAATTTGTATCCGGTGTCCCCTCATCAGATCCTAAAACCAGGTCAATAATAGGATAATTGAAAGGAAAATCCTTCGGATTTCACAATTGAAAACGCTAGCGTTTTTAAAATAACAATGATTTCATCAACGCAATGTCGCTATGATCAGGTCAGAGAATTTCAGAATAGACTCAAAACCCTCACTGAGGAGTATCAAATAAAAATAAAAAAATACCGACGAAGAATCACCGCAATTGATGTTATTATATACTCGGTGTCAAGCGTTCTCACTGGCGCCGGAATAATACTAGCATCTGTTACAATGATTGCCCCGGTCGTAGTTCCAATTTGCATTTCTGCGGTGGCTACAATCGGGGGTATATCAACCGGGATAGCAAAAAAGATATCATCATGCAGCCAGAGTAAACTGCAGAATTACTTACTTCAATTTCATATTGCATCAACCGCATATTCGCAATTATCATTGATGATATCGTCGTCACTCGATAATACGATTATATCAGATAGTGAATTCTCAGCGATGGTCAGTATTTTTGATTCCGCGATATCGAAATTAGAGCGACAACATGAGTATAATAACAATGACAACACCGATGGAATCAGAAAACACGAACCCAAAAAACAAAATGATCTCAATAATATCAACATTACCAGATTGTGAGTTCTCAGTGATGGTCAGTATTTATGATTCCTCGATACCAAAATTAGAAATAAATCATGAGTATAATAACAATGACAACACCGCAGGAATTACTTCAACGAATAGTGGAGAACACGAACCCAGTACAAACAAGCATGATATCAATAACATCAACGAATCCAGAATTCAGTGTGAATTTCCCCTCTCCGGTCCCAGTGAAGGAGATAGCGCTAGCAAAACTACGAGTGTATCACAGTTGGCCTAATATCAGATCAAAATCATTTGGTGGTCAACAACCCAATAATTCTTTAGTGTTTGCGAATAAGAATAAACCCGACGGAACCCCAGACTGGAACGTCGTTTCGATACCAACAGGGTCATACCAAATCGAACAAATCAATAATGAATTCGCGCGTAGAATAAAATCGATTACTGGAAAAGAATCAAAAATCGCTATAACAGTTCATGAGCCGACACTATCATCCGCAATTGAGATAAGCACAGAAGGATACGTCGTAGACATCTATCAAAGTTCTATTAGAACCGTACTAGGATGGCCTGAAAAACCACCGGAAAAATCCACCACCGACTTAACCACGGATGTACAATCATATCATGAAATCAATCCCAGTTATCGAGATGATTTATCTGATATAAGAAAAGGAAAAATCGCCGATAGATTTATATTCACCAACAAAGACACATTGCAATGGGATTTTATCATTAAAAGAACAACCGACTCATCTGTTACTATTTCATTTACGCTAACTGACGTCCGTGGTTATTTTAATGAGATTAAACAATTATATGACACACAACTAGAACAACTACGGAAAACAAGATCGCAAAAACACGTTGAAATAATAAATCAACTTATATCGGACATGGAATATATCTATGAACTAATTATTCAAACAATAATTAATGACAACAGCGACAATAAACAACGATTCCTAACCGATTACAATATCACAGAAGACAATCTGCGTAATTTCAAGTTTCCGAAATACAACGCTGATGAATTAGCAAGAATTGTTAAAACCGATATCAAAGCGCTACAAAAATCAGATTCAACTGTCCGCCTCAAATATAATAATGATCCAGATGGTGGCGGTAGGCATATCGCTCCGTTCAACGTGAATATTTCATCGGTGATTGCGCTCAATTTAGTATGTGATGTTATCGAAGGAAGCTATCAGATTAATCTAGAGCAATCAAATCAAGCTCAGCAGGGATATATTCTTTATTCGTTTGCACCAACAGCTCCTCCAGGATTCCTAATTATTGAAAACCCAATTAATCCTGTCTACATGCGATGCCATAATAATTCATTAACGAGAATTAATTTCCGACTCACCGACCAGTCAAATAATCTGATTGATTTACAAGAAGAGGTGTTAGCGATTAGTTTGTTTGTGAAATCATAAATGATTTTCGTCCTAAGGACTTTCATCATAAAGACTGGATCAAATCATTTATTATTTTTTGTTAACCCATAGCAGCAGATAGGGTGGATGACAACAAGTTGCGACCAAAATCGTAAAAATCTCCGTTTTCATTTTTTTAGTTAAAATGAGATTTCGTAGGGAAAGCTCATTAAGATTTCAATAAATTTTTTGTCTGAAAACGTTGTAGGGTTTGCCCCTGAGACATTTTTTTTTGGTTAAAATGAGATCGTAGGAAGGCTCGTTTTAGGATTTCAATCAAAATTTTGTCTGAAAACGTTGTAGGGTTCACCCTCTCTGCTGCTCGTTTTTATCAAGTTGTTCTATTTGATTTGTGTCCAATTTTCCCACATCGGTCTGAAATACGTGATTGAGATACATCAATTTCCTCGCGAATGGTTCTAATCGCTGTTCAGGATCATATCGATGATATTTTTGTTGTGTATCATTGGTATTTTCAATTTTATCAATGGAAATACTAGTATTTTCACTGGTGATTTTATCACTTGCAGCAGCAATTCTTTCTCCGATGGTAGATTTCAAAAAGTCATCTACGACGGGATTATTGTTAATTGCCGCGTTATCGATTTTGTTGGTTTTATTCTTTTTTATTTTTTCACACCACAACGAATATTCATCTGGTCATTCCCAAGTGACTTCATATCCAGTTCGTTTCATCATCGTAACAAGTCGTCCAGTAAAATAACACTTGGAATTATTTTCGTCGATGATTGTACTGATAAACGCGTATCAGTAACTAGAGTGTACGTCATTGAGATTTGGAGTCCTAAACAATAATTCCATCGACGATAAATCCCTTTCATGTGATTCAATCGTGGAGATAATCTCATCGCGCGTCAACGGCAATGATGTGGAAGACCGTTTAGTAGCCGAATAATGAATTTCCTGCACATTTCTGAACCGATGAATTGCCTGTTTAGTTGCTTCTACAGATCCTAATTGTTCAGAAAACACCACCATGTGCTTGAATCGTTCGTCCACGATTGATATCCCTGCTTCTACGGTACAATTATAAATCACTACGTCGGTGTTGTTAAACGCGCTAACGGGATCAGCGAAATCTCGCTGTTTTTCAGCGCAATCCGTATCAGCGTGATAATACTTCACTCGGTATCCTAAATGCTGTAACAATTTAGCGAGGGCTTCCACAGAATAATTTCCGTGTCGTTTGTTCTGTGTGAAAACTACTGCACGATTTCCTCGTTGTAGCGTGTCTAACAATTTAACATAGTTGTCGTGATGAGATTGTTCTACAATGAATTTCTTTCCATGATCGGGTTGATAATCATTGATGATGAATTTCATGTCTGGACGATGTAGATATTTCCTGAATAATTCTAGATCATCGTTGTTGGCATCTGTGTCAAGTACGATTACTCGTTTCGCGGCCGAAATTAACCATGTGAGTGTCTCCCAAATCTGTTTTCCACGGCACGATGAGATTATTTGACGAAGAATTCCATGCCATTCATCTAACAATAACACATCAGGAATTCCCCTGACTCGTACAATTGATTCAATTTGCGAAATAACCCTTCGATGAGTTCTTGTATCAAAAATAATTCCACCATGGATCGTTTCATACGATTCGAGATTGTCGTCGAATGCGGCCTTTCTTGTAAATGTTTTTCTGTAGCTGATACACAGCGTTGATTTATCAGCTGGTATTGATTTCCAGGCTGCTTCTGATTTAATTCATTCCACAAGGAGATCCATCTATGTAGTCATCGTTGAGGATGATTTTACAACCTTGACCGTTTTCATGTACTGGTGGTTCATAATAAGTACAATCTGGAGTCTTCATGGAAAATTCACCGCTATGGTCTCCTCGGCGATAATTATATGATTTTAGGTATTTTTCGTAATCATTGAAAATGCTAGCATTGGAAATGCCAGCATTGTTGTCACTGGTGATTCTATCAAAAATGCTAGCATTTTCACTGGTGATTCTATCACTGGTGATTTTATTTTTTGTAGTACGGAAACAACCTATCACAAATCGATCTGAATAAACTATAACAAACGCATCAATGGATTTTCCCTCGGTGTATCCACCGAACTCGTTATATCCATGTCGTCGTTGACAAATATTGCAATATGAACCAGCAATTCGTCCAAGCGATAACATATTGGCAGTTTGATTTTATTCCAGTGATTTGATCTGAGTGTCCAGTCAGCGCTGTTGAAATCTGTTTCATTTGTTCACCAGTGAGATTATCATCAGTGACAGAAATACTAGTATTTCCGTTAATAGAATCACCGGCGATGTCATTGGTTTCATTGTCAGTGACTTTTTCATAATATGGTTGTACAGAAACAGGACAAGACAATAATGAACTAGTAAATCCATGAAAATTCTTTAGATTTTCGGGATAAATTAATCTCTTATCAATGCTATTTGGTTTTGCCGATCTTGTTCCGGGTAATTTGATGCTGTACAATCCAGCCTGTGTATCAACGTTCCATGTTGGTCTGTCTACGGCAATTTTCTTCAACAACGATAGATGATTATCGAAATCAATCGGGATGATTTTCAATAAAATATGATAACCACCGCTGGTTTCAAAAACCAAAACATCATTGACGGAATCAACTAAGTCATTGAAATACAATAACAACTCTTCCAATGATGGGGTTTTAGAATCTATGTCGATAGAGGGATATCTCAATCGTTGTTTCGGAATTATTTCATTGACTGCAGAACATCCCTGAAATTCTGTTATGTCCGGATCATCCACAAAAACATAAAATTTTCCCCGTTGTTGAATAATCACACCTCGAAGTAAATAATCGTTAACGGTGAGTAATTCAATTGCGGATTTTTTACTACACGTGTAAATCGGACTACCCAGCGATCGCTTGTAATACTCGCAAAGACTATGCCAGTCTGTGGGATTTTCAAAAAATTCATCGAGGGTGGTTTCATAATAGTGTTTTCCATACCCCAGCGCGTCAATAAATTCATCATCAGAGTAATCACTGGTCATTATACAACTCACATATTAATATTTAATTGAATATCTATTAACAATTAATAATAATGGTGAATCCAGCACTTGCGACTAACAAATGTTCGTGGTTGTATTTAGGGTCTACACGACGCTGTGAGAAAAACTCATATGGGAAATTCTGCGGGGTACATAATTGTACTGCGAAACAAGGCTGTGTTGATGGCCCAAAACCCTATCTTGGTTGTGGCAAAGGCGTCAGAGGAAAATATCAAATTTGTATAGCGTGTGGATCTCCAAAATATCGTTCCGCAATAGAATAGCTACGACGAAAGAATAAACCAATACCAACTCCAGAAGAGTTTTTAAAGACTTTCTGTGAAAAATCTAACAGTAATGAATAATGATTTTGTTCAATGATTTTTATCGTAAAAAAATTGTCAACATGGAATTTTTAATTCTAGCAGCAGAGAGGGTGACGACAACGATGTTGTAAGATATTTTTTTTAGAGGTTTTTTGCACCCTCGATTCCATAATTAACAAATAAGCCATAAAATCGTTAAGGCTCCATTGCACAAAAGGAGGCTTTAAATAATTTGTTTAGAATACAACCGTCTGATCCAAGGCTCTATTTGGTAAAAGGAGACCTAAAATTATTTGCTTAAAAGTAAGTTGGTCTGTTCACCCTCTCTGCTGCTTATGGTCTCGATCTTTCAGACTTGATTGACTCTTTACTTTCTAATTGAGCTGAAGTAGAGGTGGGGATACAAAAATGTAATAATAGAAATACAAAAACAATGGTTTCAAATAATTATCAACCGATATATTAATAATGCATTTACATGTTAACATACATCACTTATCAAATTCCATATAAAGAACATAGTAGAACTTTTAAAGTTATTATGTACAACAGTATACTTCTAAACAATAATTATTCACTATTTTGTTATTAATTTTTAATTCATTTCATTCCTTAATGGTAACCACAAATACATTGGAGATGTCCAAGCCAGTGTGACTCTCTGGAAGTCCCCTCGTCTGCACAAAAGAAGAATGCATCTCCCAATCCTTATTTAAGATCAAATCAGGAATAGTCGCGACGATTCGGTGGCTCTTCTGTGTCCAGCTTGATACTGCATGATAAGTGCTACAGGTTCATTCACGAAACTCATTTTAATCATGTCTCTGCGTGTTTTACACATGTCGGCACGACTGTTTCGGTGCTGCACGTTAGCGGCGGTAAGTCAAATCGAGTATCCCTCACCCTTAATCGGTTCTCTGAAGCTATCGCTTGCAATAATACTAAAAGCTATTTTTTTTAAAACAAAAAGATCTAGCGATACAGTTGTTGTGCTCTTATACTGAGTACTTGTGTTTTTATACATATATATGTAAGCGTAACTATACACATCGCCGGAATAGTCTTTGTGTCACTTTTGACCATGGTCGATGCAGTTCACCGGATAACCCAACTGATGATGATGTCATCCCTGTCATATTATGGTCTCAAAGAATCACTCGTTCCACCACATTAAAGTGCTTCAGTATTTCACGTCTTGCATATGGCAATACCGTCTTCAATTTACCACTACTCTTCCTTTTCTTTAAATCAAAACATTCCCACAGTGCACATTTTATTTACTTTTCTTTGTGGTTGGGAATAATTTCAAAATCCATTGTTTGAAACATTATTCTCTTAAAATATAACTCAGGTATACACGCCTGCCAACTAACTTGAAAATTTGGAGACAAGAAAAGGTAGTTATCGTGACGTAAACACTTTCACCTGAACGACCATGTATTACACACGGAAAACGTCAGAGCTGCAGCAGTTTCTTTAAATGGTTTCTTCTCTTTTTATTCAATGAATCTATCCATCATTATAGCAGATGTTGCAGGCTTTGTTGTAAGCACACCCAAAGCATTGGATACAAAAATAATTTTTTTTTTAGAGGAAATGATATATTTACGTTTCTTGAGTACTGTTCGTTTAGTTTCATTACAAACAGGATATACATCTCTGAGACAACGTTAAGTTTATAAATTAATTTTATAACTGGAAAAGTACCCCTTGGTTTTAAGTTGCCACTCCCAACTAAACGTTGCCCGAATAATGTACAGTGCATTTAGTATTTAATTCTCGTTCAATTTCGTGATATGCGTCCATCAAAGAAAACAAAGAAAGGAAATATGGTTCTTAAGTTAAATTAGAAAAAGGGCTGTATAGAGATGAAAAAATCGCGGTACTGAAAATCGCATTGTGGAATGTATTGCCAGAGCAGCAAACCACAATATACCGGTATATCGTTGCACACCTATCATCAAGTTCTATGCCACCTATACGTTGTATATATTTGTGTATCTAAATTGTGTATAAAGAAAGAGACTGCGTATTGTTTGTGTTTGTGTGTCTGAATCCGAATGTGTACAGTGCAGGGCAAATACGGCGTACATTTGCACCGGAAGAGACAGCCAACTAGAAAGTTAGTAATATTGTTGTTTCGCTGTCTTGGAGCTCTTCATTCATTGCGTGCCCACAACATTGTCATTCCGATGATTCCATTCAACAATTGTTCTACATTGCTGAACTACAAAACATATACTATTATTTTATACTAGTTTTTCTACAATGTTTATGCGTTCAAAATTTAGAAAAGATTTGGCTTTAATCTGGCGTATTTGTGTGTGTGTGTGTGCGTGTATGTGTGTGTGTGTGTCAGAGAGAGAGAGAGAGAGAGAGAGAGAGAGAGAGAGAGAGAGAGAGAGAGAGAGAGAGAGAGAGAGAGAGAGAGAGATTCAAACGAATCCTACTACTTCTGTCCTTGAGTGATGGTAGACCCAGATCAGTTTACATTTTGGTGACGCATCAGGCGTTCTCGTTTTGTAGCCGCAAGATAGAAATCTTGGTGCCTGCTGCTGAACCTCAATTCTATCAACATCTTTAATGTAGTACAGATCCAAGACAACACAAACATATTCTAACACGGATCTGACTAGGGCTAGAAAGGCATTTCTTCCATATGTCTGCAGACAGTGCTGCTGTTTTATTTTTAGAAATGCTAGTGAAGTGTTTTGCTTTCGTGGTCGATTTGATAATATGCGATTCCCATTTGAAGTACTCAGACAGTGCTAGTCCAAAATAGGAATTTTTCACTGACTTGTTGTAGTATACGCATTTGTTGTCCCTAAATCATGTTCGATTGAAAAGTGACCTTTTGGGGGTAAAAATGATATCTTCGTATGCAACTACATACTCTATTTGACAAAATGAAAGAAACAAACAGTTTAAGGAAGCATCACACGCAATCGCTACAAATTCTAAGTCCCACACTATTCCCCCTTAAACCATATTCATATCCTACAATTTTCTACAACATTCTTCAATTTCACAATCTCAGAAATTCTGCTCACTCAAACAAAAATACGTGTGAATTGTTACCATATTAAAAACCTTTAATGGGTCTTACACGAGTGTTAGTCCTTGATATTTAATGTAGGTAAGAGTTACCTTTCTTTAAGCTCACATGCCATTATCTGAGATTTTTACGAAGCTATGTTAAGTTTGCGTTAAAATAGCATAATATTTCCTCTTTTTAAGTAACTATATTTTCGTGAAGTTTTTAAAGGAATGTTATTAGAGATATTCAAATGAAAGATATTCATAATTGTCTGTTATGCAGAAGTTTCATCTTCTCGTCTGCACGAGATCTATCGAGAGTAGAAGAGGGCACTGCGTTCGTGTTGTGTTCTGTGTTGATTTATCGAGGGAATCTACAATGGTGAGAAATTTGCATCACGTTCTAGATCTTACTGTCTTTATCATTCAAACAATAATTTTATTTCATGTAACTCCAAAGGTCCAGAAGTTATCACTGAAAGTCGGCATATATCAAAATAAGCATATATAACTTCTTTTTACCTTCTTAAGGTACTTGTCGTAGATGTTACTATGGAAAGGAATTGTTCCTGTAGGCTGTTTTCCATGGAACTTCTGAAAACAGCAGTCGAATTTCTCATAGTTGTAAAGGACTCTGTTGGATTCTGTTAAATTTTCTTTCTTTCATACATATTGACATATAGACTCCAATCAATTTAATAAGTCGTGTGGACCTTCTTCCTTAAACGAAAACGCGTTTCGTTTCGTTTCATAACCTATTTCCGCGAGGAACTGATCTATGTGGAAATTCATTACATGTTTTAAATCAATAAAGAATGCGTAAATTAGTAAAAGAAGTCATCATAAATTTCAAATAAATAGGTTTTCTATTAATTTACATAATTTGGATGATGGCTGTGATTGAGTTTCTTTGCAGTAACACAGTTGGTGGAGTAGTAAGTAATGTAGGCCTACAATGTAAGACATCGACCTTGATAATTGTTATGGGCATCGAGGTCTTACTTCCTAAATTATGGCGCCGGGTAATTACTAGTATATTTTGATGTTGACTGACATCATAGCGAAAGTCGAATTTTCATCAATATCTCACCCTTGGCACCCCTTCTTGGCACTTTTCTTCAAATTAAAGTTATAATGTATTAGTCAGACATTACTTACTCTGATATCATTTTCCTAAGAAATTCAAATTCTCACACAAGCAAATGGACCTGTTTTCGAGTGTCATTGGCCTACATTTAAGTTGGCTGGAGAGTTATGGAAGCCAGGAATGCCAAAATCGGGTTAAGTTGAATTATTATTCTTTAGCAGAATGAATAAAAAATATATTATGCCTATTAGAACTGTAAGCAGTATTTGTTTCCTTCAAGGAATATATTCCCCCACATAACCCTATTTGAACATACCTCAACTACCATCACATTTCAAAAAATTCAAATGTAAGTCAATGGAACATAAAATGCATCCATTTGCTAGTGTCAGATTTTGATAAAAACAGCACAGTGAGTATATTAATTACAGATCAATTGTGAAAGAGTTTCAATATGGGCTGCCAAGTGCGTAAGATATTCCTGAAACTTTGACTACTCATTCCTATGTCAACCAACAGGTCATTATTTGTGCATTAAGACATGACACTGAAACAGAGATAACATGGGAAGTAATTCAACCAATATAAATAATTAAGTTGACAGAAAAGATGATTTTATGATGCTTAACACACATCCAAGTGGAAATGCTACCCGTACCTCTTTGTCGACTATATTGATTTTATCCTGTTTGCTGAGGTTCATTCATACTTGGGCGCATTTTCCCAGACTTTATCTCATATTTATGATATTGCTTCCAGTAGAAGATAAAAATCCCGATTATCAAATTCATTTCACTATAGTAAAGATATCATGGGCAAAATAGAATTTAGAACAATTATTATCATGTGTTTTCATTGCTAATAATGTCTCCTTAGTAGCATTCATTTAATAGAACCTGATAGTTTGTGTACGTTAGGATATGATCATGTTCCTCTATGTATATAACACAATATCTGAAACATTAAGGGATATGACAAGTTGAATTAATTTAAAGTGCTAGTCACGACAATAGTAGTGCTGTCGGTTGAGGTCTCATAGTGCTGGTCACGACTTAAGTCATTTTATAGGTAAGCAACATTGTATACATCCTGTTACTTTAACTAGCCATGATTGATTGTAAAACTATATTTGATTGGTTTATAAAGACCTGGAACAAGCATTCCATTGTACTTTACTATGCATTTAGCGGAGAAGTTTTACAAATACTTGCTTTTGAGCATGTGGTACATGGATAAAATTAAAATGGCCAATGTTGATTATGATGGTGATTTCGTGCAACAAATACATTGTACTGGCTTCTGATAGTGATGATGATAATGATTTTGAAGAATTTGAGGAGGAGGAAAGTATTGGAGCTGGAAAAGTGTTGAAGGAAATATCCATAAGTTATTTTCAGCCAGGAATTGATGTGGATCGACTTACCCATGCAGGAGGACAATGAGTATTTCTCATATCAGGTTGAAGACCACAATATCGGGTTGTATCCTGCAATTAGGGAGGTGGAGCACCACATTAGCATGTTATACCCTCCCTTGAGGGAGGTAGAGCACCTCAATACACCTCTCCCTTGATAACTCACGCTCATTGGGGTCCAAAAACATTGACTGTATATTGAGATCATTGAAAACATTCCATGTGGTTTCCGTTCACTTTTCATGTGTACCACTTTACGCATTGAATACTACATCACTAATTTTTTCGTTGAATTGGACACATTCTAGTTTTATTGTTTGATCCAAATAGGCCATATTTTTTTAATACAAAAGATCGACTTATTTGAGAAACAATGTTGATAGTTAGATTTAATTGCAGTAAAAGTAAAATGAAAAACAAAAAAACAAATGTTAATCATTACTAACATGAATTTAGTGGGTCTACAAATTTAAAACAACATAAATTAGGACACGATAATACATGCCGTTTGCGAAACGCTTGAAAAATATCAGTTAACTAAGCATATTTGAAACAATCAGTTAAGATTTACTGTTACTCCTTGATTTCTCTGCCTCCGAGCAAAATCCCTCGGGTTCCTCCCTTGCTTGATTTGATGCAAAAGACATATACAAAGTGATAAAACAACACAGGTCTCTATCAATTGATTATTTTAATGCAACAAACACTTAAAGTTGTTTATCAGAACAAAGCTGGCAGATTAATTATGTTCTCACAGAAGTATTCATAGGTTTTGATGTGACTATCAATTGACTCTTTTCATGTTTTCATAGAAAAAATTATGTTGCAATTATAATGTTTACACTAAAATGGAAATAAAGGATTAGAATGTGACTTTCACATAGCAAGACATTTAACTGGTGTTTATTTCTTTCTATGTTGCCACCTTTTAGCATTTAGCAGATGTTTTCATTGATCGCTATTTCACCAGACTGTTTATTTACAGTGTATTGATGACTATTTATCAACAAACAAACCTTAACATAATATGTGATATTGTATTTAGAACAAATTTCGCAATACGGAGCTATCTTTACATGCATTAATCACCATTTTTTATGATAATAGGAGAATTGTGTCAAGGTTTAATTTACCAATTCTTATCATAATTTTTTTTAAAAACTATTTAAAATATATTTTCTTTGGGAAAAATCGGGATCTATGTCGGACACCACATTATAAGCGGGTTTGCGAGTTATTGATGGTGTGGTGTACATAACATGGTTCTGGCATTGTATGGCCACCACCTGTGTTCAGGAGAAAAGACACCACACCATTGATGCACACAGTGATAAATCAATTAAAGACAAGGTCTTCCCTCTCTATAACTCATCAGCCTCTCTGTACGGGTAATTGCAAAGCTTGAGCTCTCCCCCACCCCTTCATTATTTTCAATCTCATTCTTAAATGCCTTCCTAAAATCGAAATTTCAACACTGGTTGGAGGATTTTCTCTTGATGTATCTTCCCTTCTCTGTGTCTATTTGCCACCCAAGAGATGTTGGATGTTTCCCATATAAAGACATAACGTACATGAAGATGAATTTCCTCACCTGGGGATAATATTAATTCAGCAAGATTTTGTATTTCAATATAGGTCTTTTGAACAAGATTTAATTTTCAGCTTGGGGAAACTTTATTTGTATCCACTCCAGTTCCTGTTTCTAGGAAGCTGGAAACCTCACAAAGGCCTGCTATTACATTTTGGTGCTACATGAGTTAATGGCTAGATCAGAACCAGTTTCTGACTGAAGTTCTTACAGTCTCCTGGAACACCACCTTTCTGTACATAGATACACCAGATTCAGGTTGGGGTGCTCACCTGGAGCCCAAAATGATAGTTCTTGAGGGAGAATTAGCCCGTCATATGAACAACTCTATATGTAGTGTTACGGCTATTGGATTTAAATTATTTATTTTTTAATTGTTAAATCCAAATTTGTCATTTTGCCTTTAATATGCATTAATTGGGAGATTTTTTTCTAGAAAATTCAGGCTGACCTAGACTCAGTTGTAAACAGGCTGACCTTGGCTTGTTTATCTCATTGTCTGACCTTGCTTCAGATTGATAAACAGGTCTTTAAAACAATTGGCTAATTTCAAGGACAACTTTTTTTTTTTAGTAGGAAATATTTGGAGTACGTGACTTGCTGAAGGTAGTGACCTTCCATGAATTTCTAGAAAATCACGTGATCACTTGTTTATAAGAAAAACAGTTATATAGACTTGTTTGGGATAGAACAATTCAGTAGAATCTCTGGGCTGTAAAGTTAATAGTTGTGTTTGAGTTATAATTATCTTGTTCTGGACTTTGTGTCAATTCATTGAAGAAAGAGGATTTATTATCTATTTGGAGGAGAAAACATGTGCTCATAATTCATTTGGATAATTAAACAAGAACTGCATCACGTGACATTGTCAGCCATTTTGGATTACATTGTCAAGATTTGAACCTGGAACTATTAGAACCTTTATTTATCAGGACTCTTGCAATTCCGTTAGTGAATTATTTTTGTGAATTCTATATTGGATTAATGTTGGATTTGATTCTCTAAAACTGTAAGTTTATTTATTTTATGAAAATAATTGTACTTAATAAATTCATTGTTCAATTTATACAAGCTTGTTAGTTTTCACTCTTTCTGTGTTGCTGCTTATTCGAGCCTAAGCACGTAACAGTAGAAATGCACGCATATGCTCCTTTTCTTTGTGTGTAAGTCTGAAAAGTTCTCCAGTGTTAGTCTCATATCATTTTCATAGTAAGATTCATTGTAGGCAAGAGAAATAACCTGGTGGGCAGTTGACATCCTGTCTCAATGGGTCTGTGATGTCCTAATGGAATTATCTCTGCAACAATTGGTAGCAGAGGCACTTTTTCAACTGTCGAGGAAACAAATAGAGGACCTTTTGTTAGACATAAGACTCTACAAAAAATTTCCTCTTGATGTCTTCCAAGTGCTATGTCAGAAAACCTTGGCTTAAGCTTTCTCGCTCTTCAGAACAATCCCTCGGGTTCTTCACAGTCAGGACCTCCACATTTTTCTGCTTATCCTTTTAATTCCTTTCTTGCAGAACCTAATCATAGTTCAGCAGTCATCTCGATTGGTTGGTTTGCAAACCCAGAAGTTTAACAGCGAGGGAAACAATTATGACTTAATGAAATAGCTTGTATACTACTTTGTATGTTGATTGTTTTTAGGATAAAAACATACTTTAATCTTGTGCAGGTGCATTAGACAACATCTCACATCTAGAATCTAAAGGTTGTAGTTTTTAATAGTGTAAATTGTCCTAGGATTTAATCATCTTGTCCATAGAGAACCTACATCTACGCCATGCTTTTTTCATTGGTCTAGCTCTTAAATCAGTAAACACTGTTTGATATCCAATGTATTAATTTTGAATGAAGTTCATTAGTTTTGGAATGTTGCTGCTTAGTATTTATTTTTATTTGTTGTTTTTTTCATTTGACGGTGATTCTTTATGTTTAGAATGTGCTTTGGTGTTTTATTTCTCCAATGTAAAGACTGAAGAAAAAATATTGAGATTTGGACTTGTGGTAATTAATTTTGTAATGACAGCTTAAAATTGTAAAAACAATTGTTGGATGTTACTGTCAGAGTGAATTAGATCTCCACTCTGCTTATAGGCATTCATGTTCACTTAAGCCAATAATCTAGTTTTAATTACTGTCACATGTATCCAATTAAAATGTGAAATGTTTTGTACTCATTTTTATATATGATGTATGCTTGATAAATCTGTCAAATGATTTTGTTAATTATTTAATCATTATCCATATCTGATTATTGAGTCATATTGTTGATATTATATTAATATTTATTTCAGATTTTGAAAAATTCTTTCCATGCAATTTTTTATATTATTTTATCATCACTTTTGTTTTCCAGACTGTTCATAATTTTTATTTAAAAAATTAGAGGTTTATTTTTATTTTTTCACTGCTTGTGTTGTTTGGTCTTATTTTCTAGAAATGGAAGTTCATTATTCGTTTGTTGTTTTTGCTTTCCCTTAAAAGATTGTTTTGACTGGCAAGGATTTGTTTTGTATATCAATTTTATTTGCTTCTTGCTCTTGGACAATGATTTCTGAAACAAGATTCGACAGAATTTGTTTTTTCATTGCCATGTGTGATACTCATTATCCCAAACCAGTTCAATGCTTCCTTCAATAGCAACCAGAAAGGCATATATCATTCAAAATGTCATATATACATGTAGTCTGTTAGTATTTTGTTATTATATTTTGGTGTTATTTATTTCAGCAATTTCATCAGAAATTGTTATCAGAATAGTTTTATTTTGTTCTTTCTATGGGTTTTCGATATATATATTTTGTAAGCATGATTTTTGTTAAGATCGATAATGTGCATGCAGTTAGGTGTAGTAGTTGAAGGACCATCTGTGTAAAATAAGGCAACTTTCTTAAGCTAAATACCTGAAGCCTGGGGGCAAATGCTGTAAGTTTCTTAAGCTCTCACACTGTTCTACCCGTCGGAAAAGAAGTGTCATGGTTCTTTGAATTAAAAGTAACCATACTTGGCAGGACTGCAAATATGAGCTCAATTACAGCCTTGATTATAGGAAGTGTACTTTTCTCGACTGAAAGTAAAATCTTTCACAGTGGGAATGGAAACGTCGCTTGATATGCTCGTAAAGCAACGGCACAACATGGTAATTGATCATTCCTGGGATAGATATATATATATATATATATATATATATATATATATATATATATATATTGAAGAGTTATGGTAACTTTTTCTTTCTGTTTTTCCCATTACTATTACATGCTTGTGTTCTGACATTCTGACAAAAAGCTTCAGAAAACGGAGACTATACAATATGGTACGTCGAATCTCGCGCTCAATTTGGAGGAATTTTCTTTGTTTGTCTTGGAGCAACAATAAGCATGGGAATATGAGATACATATGTGCCTGTAATATGTTTCGTTTTTCAAACTTTTAAGTTTCACATATCGACAGATTCCAGTCTGGTGTTAGATGCATTTTTGTTGAAAAGAGGCTGAGAAAAATATTTCAGAGATTAAATGCTGATAAATAAATACTGCTTACTATAAATGTTTATGTGCAACGGTGAAAATATAGGTAGTTTTGATTCAGGATCACCGGTTTCCTTCCATTATTTTGGGATCGGAAAATATTTTGTATAGTGCAATTATATTTATGTACGTCTTGACGCTAGCAGTTGCCATAGTCCCTACGTGTAAAAAAAAAATGGCAGGTAATGTCTGTGTAAATAGAAACATATTGGCAATTCATACATTCTTGTTTATGTTCATTGGCAAACCTGACATTAAAAAAAAAAGGTCTTTGACGACTTGTGTAGTGTATTTTCAAGGTAGAAATACACCTATGGAAGCTGATATATTTTGAGATTATGTTGATGGTACAGAAACTAGATTTATGCAGATCCAAATTTTGTCACTTAATCATTAATTTTTAATTTCAAAGGAAATTGAATAGGAGAATTAATGCAAGAGTAAGTTAAATGGGAGCAAGGATCTTTATATGAGCATGCAAGGGCAGCTTGACGATTTAACATTTATTATCGCTGCCATGGCAGCCGTCTTGGACATTTTTGCACCTCTAATCTGTTGAATGGAAGTTCTTATTAACATGTGGGTTTCACCTTAAATGATCTTCTTGTAATGTCTAGTAGGATCTAAATGAAATTGATGTTTATCTTAGATCCAATACGGCTGCCATGATATTGAACATTTTGATATCGTTACCTTTCCTGATTGGATGGTCATACTGGGATAAGGTTTTATCACCAAAAGACTTCAAATAATGGCATTCTGTTAAGTTCTAAAGGAAAATTATTCTGCTTGTACATTCAGTATTGCTGTTATAGTGGCTAATTTTGAATATTGCGTTATTGCTGATCATAAATATCGGATATGATTTGTATAGTTTGTAGTGAAAGGAGGAATTTGTTTTATATTTATTTCCTGAAAATTCTTTTTGGTTAGTGGAGTGAGACTTAGTTTTCGGTATTGATTTTACGTTGAAGAAAATATTAATTCTTTTTCGATGAACTGCAACTCCATTATGATAATGTATTTACCTTTGGCATTTGCAGATCATTTCAATAGCTTCACTTATCCACTCTCTTGGAGAAATTACAACATGCTTTAAATACATTAATAACAGAATTAATACTTTTTGAAAAAATGTTCAGGGAAAAAAAAAATTAAGAGTAACAAAATGAAACTTTCCAAATTTTCTGTTAAGAATACCTACCTTTATTAAGCATATTCATATGCATCAGTCATAACTGGAGTATTGTATTTACAATTATATGTACACGTTGGATACATCTTTTCAATTCAGATGTCTAAATGTTTCTATGCTGAAATGATCATGCCTGACATAAAAGCTTTAGACACTGAATTTTGGCATATTGTGCTGAAAACTTCTTATGTTTCGGAGTTATACAAGATTGGTTTGAATCGTTTCTAAGAAATTAATAACATTGTAATAGTTAACATAATCTAGACCTTTGACATTATCATGTTGTGCTTCAGGCTAGTAATTTAGGACATTTGTGGTTTTTGACGGGATATTGTCAGTAGCAACAATGTTTCTAAGAATCTATTAAGTAGATGAATTCATTAACTGCTCGGGTGGTCTAGGTGGTTAGAGTATCTGCCTTGGATACAAGAGGTTGCAGGTTCAAACCCCAGCCAAGTCAAATCAAAGACCTATAAAAATTGTACTTGCAGCTGCCTCGTTTGGTGCTCAGCCATAAGAGGTTAGTGTTAAAACTGGTTGACCTGGTGTTGGGATAATGTGACTGGGTGGGACATTAATCTACATATTTGCGCATGATTCCCAAGTGTTAGACATCACTATAAACTGCCACACTATGCCATTGTAGCGATATTACGGATTTTTTGTAAAAAGTTATCTTAAAAATCCAACACACATGCACATACACATTGATGACATCATTATCATGTTGAAACACCAGGGTTCCTATTACATATATACAAGCTTACAAAAGAACTAAAATCCTGCTATCTTTGTCTTGCAATAAACTATCATAGCACAAGAAGATTTAATGATATTTTGCTAGAATTAATTCCTTTTAGGGGTTAATTTTAATTCTGAATAAGATTTTAGGTTTAAATACTTGAAAGCAATTTGTCAGTTTAGTAGTAGAATATAGAATTTTATTTTTCTGTATGTATTCTGCCATTATCTTAATCCCACATGACAACATTGGAAATAAGTGTTTATAAACTTTTTTGATTCATCCATGGTGGATCCTTGTATCTGTTCTGAGATAGTGTCATAGCCTCAGACTCTAGTGGAATCTCATTTGGGTAATGTCATAACCTCACGTTGAAGTGTAAGTCTCATTTAGAGAGTGTCATAACCTCACACTGTCATACAATTGTCTCATTTAGGTAGCATCATAACCTCACATTGTAGTGTAAGTCTCATTTAGGTAGTGTCATAACCTCACACTGTCATACAATTGTCTCATTTAGGTAGCGTCATAACCTCACATTGTAGTGTAAGTCTCATTTAGGTAGTGTCATAACCTTACACTGTCATACAATTGTCTCATTTATGTAGTGTCATAACCTCACATTGTAGTGCATGTCTCATTTAGGTAGTGTCATAGCCTCACATTGTAGTGTAAGTCTCATTTAGATAGTGTCATAACCTCACATTGTAGTGTAAATCTCATTTAGGAAGTGTATAACCTGACATTTTAGTGCAAGTCTCATTTAGATAGTGTCATAACCTTGCTGTCATACAATTGTCTCATTTAGGTAGTGTATAACCTTACATTTTAGTGCAAGTCTCATTTAGATAGTGTCATAACCTTGCTGTCATACAATTGTCTCATTTAGGTAGTGTCATAACCTCGCGTTTTTGTGTAAGTTTCATTAGATAGTGTCGTAACCTCACACTTATATGTCACAGTCTCACACTAAGGTGTTGTTTCCTCCCAATCAGGTAGTGTCATAGCCTCACACTGTAGGATAATAGTCTAACACTTAGCCAGACACCTGCATTATAGTTTGCAAACATTGATAGTAACTTTTGTATTCTTTTTTTCTCTTCAGGATGTATTTCTAATGATCAGACGGAGAAAATGTACTGTTTTCACAGACGCAAAGGAATCCACCACAGTTCACGAAGTTAAGAAAATAGTTGAGGGTATACTTAAAGTACGACCAGAGGATCAGAGACTGTATAAAGATGACCAGGTATTGATAAATTAAGATTTAAATCAGAAAAAAATTGTATCTGGATTGGATTGTAGTCCATATTTGACATTTAGATAACTAATCCCATGGACCTGTAGCATATATTATAGTTATAAAGTCCAGCCTGGAAGGTCCATATATTATGAATCAAAAAAGATCTTTTGAGACAGTGGTCTCTTGCTTAGAGGTGACAACATTTTTTGCAGTTGATCCATGGATGAAAAAATATTGGTCATTCATAACTGAGGCCTTCCAAAAACTGGTCATTCAAAACTGATTTTGTTGCATCAATATCTGTCTGTGGTTACAGTACAAGTACATGATTTCCTCATTTCAAAATCAGTATCTTTGTCTGTGGTGTCTGAAATGTTGGTTGCAAGTAATAAGCTTTGAATGTTGGTTGCAAGTAAAGTTTCACATTAGAATTGGACCTTTGATTTTGAACCTACACAGTTATGTTTTTATCCAAGCATTGTTGAAAAATGCAATTCCATGAACCATCACAAAAAACGGGAACTATAGACAAAAAAAGAAGTCTAAAATTTAAAAAGTGTTTTTTTTTTCTTCAAATGCATTCAGTGTACACATAACATAGAGTTTGAATAATGTAATTGCCAGTGTTAATTGTTTTATCATGTTAGCATGTTTAGCCTCAGTAAAATATATCAATGTAAAGAAAACATTACAGGCTTTTGTTCATAATGGCTGACTTAAACATGTTACTGATCATTTAATTACCACATGAAGCTTCTTTGTGGCTTTGTATCTTGTTTACTTGGTTTAAATTTAAAGGCTCCAGTTTCGTTGTGTATCGAAATGCTACGTTTGATTCTGATTGGTGGTTATTGTTTGTTCAAATCCAAGGTAAAGTATTGACCACTGATCAGAACAGATTGTTGTTTATTCACTGCGTGACATGGCAGAACCATTGTCCAAAATTTTGTCCTAATAAGTACAAAGTAATATAAGTGTTGATAACGCTTTCCGCTTGGGTCTGCAATTTTGGAAAAAATGTCTTAACATTTGAAATATGCTTTTCCAGGCCTTGAAATGGATGATAAAATTTTAAAATGACAAAAAAAGTCTGGAAAAAGTTGTAATATATTTCGTTGTTCTGGAAACTGGAAATGTGAATGACATTTTCTGAGCTTTTCAGGCATTACTGTAGGATGAAATATTTCAAGGCAAATAGAGCTGATAAATTCATGGGTTAAGGCCATGCAATTTTGACTGGTGTTTGATGACTCATTTTGGATTATCTACATTTTCCATTTCATGGATTATTTCAGTAATTTAAATTTTGTTTTGTGCTAGTGAGTATTCATTTTGATTTCATTGGATTTTATTTTATTTGACATTCTTGGACCGATCATTTGCTAACATGAACAGTAACTCTTCCTGGCATGTGGGTCTGTAAAAATGTAAATAATGGCAACAATACGGAATAATTTAAGTTTGTAAACTAATTTTATGATAAAGCAAACATATATACCAAGGAATCAGGTGATGCATGTTTTTATTTTATTATACTTAATGTATTAAAAATGTTGTATACAGTTATTTTGTGTTAAATTTCTTTTTCACATTAGAATTGGACTTGATGATGCGTAATTTCTAGAGGCATCTGTAGGTCTATTTAATTAAAGTTTTTACTGTTTAGTGTATAAAGAGTGGTAAAATTATTTTGAAGAATAAAAAAAACAATTTATGGCCTTTGTTCTGAATATTGACATTATAAAGAAAAAACAGTCGATCTGTACATATCACTTTTTAAAAAAATAATCATCATGAATATTCCTTGAGAATTAAGTGCCAGTTCATTCTCGCAATCTCTGATTTCATAATTGAATACTGCTTCATGAACTGTATTATATTGCTCAAAATTTATCAGAATTATTAAGAAAGTATAAAAAGCATTGACATCTAAAAATTAATGTTGTAACTACACAATTTACATTATAGAAATGCAGATTTATTGTAATAATAGATTAGTGGAAAACCTGTACAGTATGAAAGTGAATTAGGGATTTTTCAAGATATTGGCCATGTGACACATCTTTTGCAAAATTGTAGAAGTATTCAAAGTTATTTTCTATTTTGTTTATTCCATTTTTTATTATTTTAAAAAACTGACCAAAACTATCTTGTCATAATTTAATTCAAAAATGGCAAATATTGTTTACTAACTTGTGATTTCTCATCAACATATGTGTACATACATGTACTACAAGAATATTGATATGATTATGCACTGTTTTAAGAGTAAGGTATAATTTCAACTTTTGTATGACTTGTCATTAGGGTATTTTATGAACAAAAATGATTGTGGGATGTCACGTGAACAAAGCACAGAAAGGCTTTAAGAAATACCAGAAACAATGAAAAAGGAAATTTAATGTTAAAGCTGAATGCTCAAACAATATTTATATATTACCATGATTATGTAAGAAATAGCAAATTTCAGCTTGAAATAACCATGGTGTACAAGATTTTTGCAAAAAGTGTCCAAAGGCCAGTATTAAAAAGTTGATGTTGCATGTGTTTGGATGCATGGTGTGAATTTATTTGAAACAATATCATAAAGACGAGTTCAATTTTGACCTCTGTAAACATAAAGCTTTCAGAGTGTCATATGCATGACTCAAGAATAGAGCATTTCATACAAACATGGCGTTGAGTAGGGCCACATTAAAAATGCACAGAAAGTACCTCTATTAATTCTTATAGCTGAATGTTCATCAAACATTTCTTTATGCCCATATGTTACAAATATGCAAAAGTCAGCTTGGAAAAACACGAGATTAAGATTTTGCAAAAAAGTGACCAAGACCAGTATTAAAAATAGTAGATGGTGCATGTGTTTCAATGCTTCCTGAGAAATTATTTGAAAAGATATCATAACGAATAGTTCAGTTTTAGATTCAGCACACTCCAACATTAAGTCCATAAGCTATTCACATGGTTATGTCAGGAAAGTTTTATTTATAGGCCTGGAAAAGGTCTTAAATCTTTTCCTAACTTTGGCAGGACCACTGATTGTGCTAAATTTGCTATTGAGAAAGAATTAAGTAATACATGGTGAACAAGTTTGGAATGTCTTCTTTTATGTTCATATTTGTAATCAAAAGCTGACTGCTGATGGAATAAAAAAAATAATTAGCACAGAATTGGTAAAGGGACTGATCCCAAGCCAAATGTGCTATAATCACTTTGTTAATTTGTAAGAAGGGAGTGGTTGCTATCAATAAGTTTCTTTTTTACTGATTAAAAATAAGTGTAAAAACTAGTCATTTTGCATTGGAGTTAAGTACAGTGTGATGGGTTTGGTTGCTGATAATCTTTACTCCTGCACTTGGATTTGTTCATGAAAAGATTTTTCTTGCACAAGGAGAGTGCACTGTCTATTGTTTTGAAGATAACACTGTTATGCCTACCAAATTTAAGTAAGGATATTTTATAAGAGGTTTTAAAAACATCTATGCTGTGCAAATCAAAGGGCATGGTGACCAAGAGGAGTCGTGTTTCTAATTAATGGATTTTCTGAAATGGTGGAATTAAAAAAACCACAAGCAATTTACAGTTAGTCCGTTTGTAATTTTATTTTCTTATCTGGTCAAGAATGAGATGGGCATGTGTATAGAATATAAGCCTTTTTCTGTGTATAATATGTGCAGTGGAAATGTAACCAAGATGTGAACATACATAAAACTCAACCACCACACTGGTATCAGACCTTCGAAATATGAAAAGACCATTGGGTTGATACTTTTATAGATATTGTATCATAGTTGTGCTGATATGTGGCACAAATATATCATTTTACCTTTAATTACAAGGGAGTTGGTAGTGAGGCCTGTCAAAAACAAGCATTATTTAAGTTTTGCTGGAAAGAAAGCTTGAGCCTGACAGTGAAATGCTGCATTTTGTATTCTGAAAGTTTTGGCAAATTATTAATACACAGGTCGTAGCTTGACCCAATGTGTAAATCCTTCTATTTTATGAAATTTGTCTGCCTAATTGTATCAGGAGCTGTTAACTTTGTGTGTATAAAGTGAGGCACATGGCTGATGAACTGGCATGTTATTGGTTAGCACTCGTTCAGCATGAATAATAATTGTCCTTTGCTGTCCTAGTAATGCATTGCTGGTTAAATTTTTTGAACAGTACCTTTGCAATTTGAGTTTTATTGAGGTAGAGGATTAGTAACTGATAAAAGCCCCAAATACAGTAGTTTCTTTTGTCCTAATGGACTGATCTTTTAGATTGAAATCCTTTTCGGTAAAATTGCGTGTAGCCACTGGTCTTATTCATACAGAGTGAGTGCTTTGTGCAGTTTTGACTCGACCACAGTATTTATCACACAAACCATTTATGAATTTGAAGCTACTGTTTTTACTGGTTGATAATAATAAAAAGATAGTGTCCAATTTTGTTATGTTCGATAAATCTTGAAATTTCTGAGTGCTCATGATCAAACCTATATCAGTATATATGTATCCTGGACGAAAGCTTCTTAGTAGAGAAAAGGATATGATCAACTGCATTGTAGATTCTATGTGTGTATAAAACATGTTTTTAATTTTGAAAAAAAAGAAGGTATTAATTCCAGTATCGAGTGTTCCAAACTCACAACGGTTAAAGGACAGAAATTACACCAATGAAACAATGTCTTTTGTTCAGTTGCAATTAGGAAAAGGTTTCCATTTTTCCTTACAATTATTACCATGTGACATAAAGTAGTCACCATTTTTGATTGAATTGCAGATGTTATTAAGATTAGACAAACATGTGTATATTTCTATTCTGTTGTCATGCCCCAGTGATTTCAATTGCTGTGATTTTCTCTTTTGTTGTCTGTTATGAAATTCAATGTTATTTTGTAAGCTTATATGCAATCAGATTATTCTTCTTTTATGGTAGCAAATTTTACTCAGAGGGTGGCAGGGACATCCATGCTTTATAGATACCTATTTATCTTGCCTTGATTAGCAGATTGCATCAGACAACAGTTTGCAGCAAGCCCAGCATTAGAGTCAATATTGCCAGTAAAATATGGTGCTGCATGTATGGTCAATTTTGTTATATTGCCAGAATAAAAAAAAAACATAGCAGAGCCTTAAAATGTATCATAGCAATCAGACTTGCATATTATGATTGAATTGTGAGAGAAGGTTTTAATATGGCAATCCATGCATGTGAAAGAAGGAAAGTGATCGGAATTGATTAAATGGCCTTTTATATTTACAGCTGCTTGATGACAACAAATCATTAGGAGATTGTGGATTTACCAGTGCAACCGCTAGAGCACAGGCACCAGCTACAATCGGTTTAGCTGTTCGACAGGAAGGTAAGTGAGTCTAACACTGGTGGTTCTCCATCTTGTGCTGTGGTATCCATTTTGACAGTAAAATTAAAATGTGCACACTTAAATATTGGTAACACCTCACATCATTTGCAGTTTTGTGCTGTGTCCCAACTATTATGCAAGACAATATGCATAAATTACTAAATGTGCAATCAATCAAGCTTTCCATTAATCAAGATTAGTTTGCCATTGATACAACTTTTAGCTATTAAGTCGTACTATTTGAAGCTTTTCATGCTGATTAACTATGTTTTTGAAGGGGTTAGTTAAAGATGGTCTGATATAAATGTGTGGGAACTGTTATAGCATCTGACATAATCCAAAGGTCTCAAATTTTCAATACCCTTCTAGACCAGCCAGGGTCATCTTATGTGTGTCCTTCTGACAGCACTTATCCATTTACGGGGCATCATACAGACAATAATGTCTTACAAGTGTTGTTAAAACCAATTGTTATGAATATATTATTTGTATTGTGATTACTTTTTGTCATTGATTATATATATATATATATATATATATATATATATAATTTGTATTGTGTGAGTGACCTTAATCTATTATTGAGGTAGGAGTTCAATATCATGTAGGGTAAACATATTTATTAAGTTTGAATTCTTGATACAACCTCGATTCTGACCTTAAAATTTTCTCAAAATTTATCATGTTTACAGTTTGATGTAAGATGACAACATAGTAGAATCTATACAAGCTTGTTCATAACTGTGATGGGTGGCCGAGTGGTCAAAAGCTCTTTCCATTATGGATCACTGCTGTCTCACCTCTGTCTGTGTGGGTTCGAGTCTAAGATTCGGCTAGGTAGTCATGTGACAATTCTTGCTAGTAACTTCTCGTGGGTTGTGGTTCTTTCCGGGGGTTTTCCCAGGTTCTTCCTCCACCAATAATACTGGCCGCCAAGTATAGCCTATCATGTGCTGAAAAATAACTTTAAACCCTAAACAATAACAACAACAATCATAAATGTGAATGCTTTGGAAATGAATTTTTGACCCTCATCTTGGTCCTCAAATTGTCTTTGGTTTTATTTTAAGATTGATTACATTAATTACTCATTCCTCTCTTAACTTCCAAAGATCAATCAGTTGTACTGTTGTGTTCATTTTTTTTTGGAGAGGTTTTTGTTTTTTAAACTATTCACTGGAGTTTCAAATTACTTATCAATACTTTTGGACTGTATAATTAGTTTGGGATTATAGTGAATTCAATCAAGGACAGTTTGTATTATATCAATGTCATTCATAAAACCCATTCCATCTATAGGCACATCAGCACATTCGAAATTAATTTAAAACCATAGAGTTATAACACAGCAAAAACAAAAACTGATATAAATGCAAATGTTATGAATTCAGAAGTCATTAAAGAGTTGAAATTAATGACATTGTCAGCATTGACCTTTCCTCAGAATCTGATGCCAGTACCAAGAACTTTTGTGCCTCAAGTGGCTTTTGTGGTCTAAATTGCTCATAAATACAGATCATATGCCATCTCACCTTTGTGTGTATTCAAGTCTTGGTTTTGGTTAATTTGTGGTATGTGAGAAAGTTTGCCAGTAGCTTCTCATAGGTTGGTGATTCTTACTGGGGTTTTCCCCATGTACTGGCTGCCATATGTAGCCTATCTTCTGTTGAAAAATGGCATTAAACCCTAGAACAACCACCAGAAATGATGTTTGGTTTATTAGTATAAAGCATCCACAAAAATAGAAAAGGTCGACGTGGTCATAGAAATTCTGGAAAAGTTAGCAAATTACAGAAAGGCATTGCAGGGGCCAAGAAAGTTTTGATTGATTAAATTGCATTTTTTCGCAAAGTAATTTTTCAATAATACCTTTTATGTACACATCTTGTCCTTGGGGCATATGAGAACATTATATTTTTTGGGTGCAGAATTTTTTGAATTATTCATATTACTGAACTTTTGTACCAGTGTAGTACTAAAAACTATTTTTTTAAAAAGCGAAACAAGTGAAAATGGGATTTTTTTGTGTTACATTTATGTGTTGGATTAATTATTAGGTTTCATAAATTGACATAATAAGTACTCTTGAAAAGGGGCATGTCATGGGAAATGTTTGGAAAAGTCATGGAACTTCTTGATAACAGTTGGAGGAACCCTGATCATAATGCACACATGCTAATTAAATCGAAAAAAATACTTTGGGTTCAAAGAATTCAAAATGAAAAATATAGTTTTATTTGTTAATAATTTTGAAGAAGAGTCCCATGACAGTAATGTTGTATCTGCAAGTTTAAATTCTGAGATATTTGTAGTTATAGATTTTTGTTTGGAATAACGGTATATGATGATAATTAACAGTAATATAATGTCAAAAACAGTTATGATTAACAGTAATATCTCAAAGGTCTACTATACCATTGCTATTTGCTGCTGTTAAAGGAATTTCCTGTTACAAAGTGATGCAATAAGCAAGAAATATTTAATAAACAATAGGCATGATCCCCTCTCTGAAAGTTCAAAGAACCTATAAATCCAATTGGGAGGGGGCTTTTGGGTCTGTTTCCTTTTAAAGCTGTATAACACACAGGCAAGATTGACTTCATGATGCAGTTTTTGCAGATAACCAAATATTTGACAATGGAAGGAAACACCTCGCACATAAAAATATAAATTATGCATTTTACATTCAACATACAATATACCCCCCCCCCCCAAATAAATCTGGGTTTCCATCAGTTTCTTATGAACTTTCATTGCATTGCAATTTGTTTTGATTTCGTGTGTATCTTTCATGCTTGAGCAGTCCTATTTCTGCAGATGTTCAATGTTCGATAGTTCTATTTCTACATATGGATCAATGTTACGAAGTCCTATTTCTATATATTGCTTAGTGTTAAATGACTGTAGTCATGTTTCGGCATAAAAATCAGTGTTCACTGAAAGTAGTCCTATTTTTACAGATGGATCAGTGTTTATTGGAACTTCAAATATTTTGTTCATCTATAGTATCCACGAAAATGGATACCCTGTCTCAATGAATGTGAATTCAATATACTGGATGGTGTTAACAACTTTCATAAACAGTGCTCAACTTACAAAATCAAAATAATTTCCCTTTTTCTCAGCTCATCATTTCCTTATATGTGAAAATACCAACTTACCTACCTATTTATCTACATATTATCATTCCTTCCTTCACATTCCTTCCTTCATTTTATATTATTATTTTTGATGAAGTTGTACATAGCCCGTTTTTGTCATATTCCAGTTTTATACATTTAATAATTTAAGTCTGAGAAATATTATTTTTTTTCTTCTTCAGATGGGGAGTTTGAAGTGTTGGAAATAACTCCATTATCCAGTCCACCAGAACTACCTGATGTTATGAAGCCACAGGACTCCCCAGCCACACATGCACAAGAACAAACTGCATCTTAGTCAGCTCCATTTTCACAATAATACAACAAATTTACTATTGCGGTTAACACACACCATTAGAGTGCTCTTGTAAACAAAATAAAAGTAATATCAATTAAGATAGAGTCAGTTTCATTGCATTATTGCTACAAGATATGCTTTTTTTAATTGTTGTGGAAGGATGACAATCTGAGTGCCAAATTTCAGTTATTTAATTCTGCAATGTCATGTCACATCTGGTATGAAATTCAGGCGAACATAAAGACTTATAAAAAAAAAAAAGAAGATCCTATTGAGTTAATTTCATTAATACAACCTGGGATAAGAGATTAAGGTCTTTTGACTATTTTTGAGAATTATTAATGAAAGACAAATTTAAATCAGACTAATAGAAATAGGCCTGCTTATTTTATTTGAAAATTATGAAAGCCACATATTCATTTTGATGTTCGTTTATTTCATTAAAATTATAGCACAGGAATGTCATAAAATATTCTTCCCATATATCTCATGTAGTCGTGCATTTTTTTTATTATTAAGTTATTTATGACTTCTGCAATCCTGACAATTAAAGTGATATAATTCTCAAGTATGACTTTTTGATTTTCTTTTTTTCGAAAAGTAAAGGTTGATAGCCCAACACAAGTTAGAATTTTTTGTCATGCTTTTTTATTTGTGAAGAGTAAGATATAATTGTAACTGTTTAATTATGGTGAATTCACAATTGGATGTCAATATACAGTGTCAATATACGCTATAACACGGTAGTTGGGAGCCATAGAATCTGACCGTGTTATGAACAGATCCGTGTTATAAGCAACCATGTACAATACCAACACATTTTTGGGTTTAATTGGGGGAGGGGTACAAAAAGACGGGTGCGAAAATGCATGACACAATTACCATTTTTGATTAATATATATTAAATGTGAAAAACATTTGCTGTGGTAACAGAAATTGCAGATATAATATATTACTTTATTCAGAGAACCATGCATTGGTACATACACATGTCTAATTTATATATACATGTATAATCTATTGCATGAAAAGAGTATCAACACCGTGTACTCACCAGCGAATCTTGTAACATACATTGAATCCATAATACAAATATTTCCATCGAAAATATCCACACACAGATGTAAAATATTCAATAATTTTGTCAGATTATTATGTGACTGAATTCAATGAAAAGAAAATAAAAATAATTACGTAAAGGGTGTATGTAACGAATGATGAAATAGTAGATTAAATAATGGAAGCTAAAGTTTATTCGTATAATAACTACATGTACATCTCAAGATCTTTCTGTCTCTGAATTCAGTCATTGTAAATTTCAGCACATTTTCCCACCCAAGCTGCTGGTCAAACTTCTTTAAACTTGCCGCCCAGCTGTTGCATCATGTTCTTTTGATGTACTCTAATAAATACAGCAGGCAGAACTGGCTATATTTTAATCACTGAATTATGTCACTGTAAATATCAGCACAGCTAAAATGGTAAAGTAATTAACACTAACTTTGTCTCCCAGCTATTTGCATGTGTGCGGAGGACTCCTGCATGGGGTGATTTATGCGTCCCAGATCAAATATTTGCATTCAAATACGCGTAATTCAGCGTTTCTGAGACCTCTGTGTCGTATACATTTTATACCACTACATTTCTCATCTGTCAATAGTTATTACTTTTTGAAAAATTCTTGTGATTTTTAGCTGCTTTCTGCTACTGTCACGTTTGCTCTTGTCGAAGTCAATTATAGTTATCAGTTGCAGAATTCGAATTTACTAGTCAACAGATTGCATAAAACAACACTGCCAAGCCACGCATACATGTTGGTGGCTTTTGATTCTTTGATGCCCCCTGATTTGAACAAGTTTAGCTCGGCAATTCACTTTGATGATAAACAATGTACTTAAATTAATTGATTTATACATTCTTGTGAGAATCTTTTATCAACCGCCGCATTGGCTGTTGCTAAGTTGTGTATGAAATTAAGAGAACATATATCGGAGATTATTAGAGCAACAATTGTATTTAGAATGCATTCAAGACAAACACAAAGTAGACACGATGGCTTCATTGCTCAGGGATCAGTAGTAATAACATTGACTCGTATGAGCTGTCTTTTTTCAACAATAAACAAAGATCAAAGTTCTCAGTACACCCAGCAATTGATTCGTATTTCCGATGTTTAATTTGGCACAAAACTAGAAGAAATTTGTTAATTTTTGAAATTTTAGGAGCCATACAACGATTATTTTATATTTGAATTTGTGTGTGATTTCCTCCCCAAAATGATAATACATTTTCTACACGTTCTTTTTCACACTTTTTAGACAAGTATGAGAATGATAATTAAACTCTTGACATATTTTGTTTTTCATACTTAAATATTTTTTTTTTGTTTTTGAGAAAAATACCTGTAATAAATTACCTGAAATTTCGGGAGCCATGCCACAACCGCGTTATATCCAAATTTGTGTTATAACGGGGCACGTTATAGCGGGGTCCCACTGTAGCTTTCAGAATGGCTTACACTTAAAAGAGTTTTGGATAACCTATTTTCTAAACTAAGTTCTTTCACCAAACTTGGGATGGCTTATACCTTCAGTAGAAAGGGTAAACAGAACATTTTCTGGAACATCATGTTTGAAAAATAAAGCTTCCTATGGAGAAAAAAAATACATTTTCCATAACACCTAACCGAAGCCTCTACTGACGATGACTCTCTAATGTGATTAGCTCATGTTTTTTACTTTTATCTTTTGTCTTTAGGTTTTTAAAAAAATTTTGTATGTATGTTTTGTCTACCCACCCAGGTGTTTCATTGAAGTTACACCATTTTTGCTGCTGTAATGTGAGTAATTAAAACATTATTATGTATCTATAATGGCACCAGCTATGGAGTTTGAAACAGCTAGATTAGCTCGTGAGCAACTAGAGATAATCCAAAAATATCTTCCCATCCGTGATTCGGTGAAACAGAAATTACAAGAATGTCAGGAGTTTCCAGTGGAATTTGCAGAAGGTTCAGAACAAATATTTAAAGTTGTTTTGAAGGTTACTGAAGGAGTTGCAGAGGCTGCTGAATGTCTTTTTTATGCTAGACCAAGCCTCAAAAGCAACTGGAAAAATAGCAGAAAGAGCTAAAAGAAACTAGAAAGATTCTGTGAAAACTTCCAGCTGATTCAAATAGATGTTACTCATCCTTTTGAAAATGTCAATGAAGATATACTCGCTGGTATTGACAAAACTTGTACTGAAATAGGTGATATAAAAGAGACTTAACAGGACCCCCCCCCCCCAAAAGAAAATATTTTGTTTTGTCTCATTTTCCATGAATATTTTTTATCAAAAATTCTGAATTGTTAAAACCTGAGTATGACGGTGTAAATAATAATTTTTTTTAACGGATATATCTAATATGTTACAACAAATAACAGGCCAGAGATGATCCAATACATAATAAATATATTGAAGAAATACAATTTTATGTGGAATCACAAAATAACTGCAACAACAACCACAAATTCCACAACAAACAAGTCAAAGATTTTTAAAGGTATATTTATTTCTAAGGGTATTGCCGATATTAAGAATGCAGAAAAAGTAAGTTGCTGCATATGGATATGATAAAAGAGGGAAATATATAAAGCCCAAATTTGTTGATGGCATAAAAATTGGATTAAATTCGCATATCTCATGGGTAAAGATCTTGAATCTGTCAGTGAGAAAGATGAGGACTTTATGGAATTTGAACACAAGGTAAATCAAAATTAGAATTGGACTTAATAGCAGCTGATAAAAGAATTGTACAAAATATCGGGAGCTATTGAAGAAGATTTCAATGACTATTCTGAACCAAGTTCTTTTTATGGTAGTACAACTCGAGGAAGTGGTCTTGTTACTTGTCCTAAGAATGTACTTTCTGATGTTGAACGATTAGAAGCGCTGATTGGTGGATAACATGCTGGAAATAATTCTCCTGAAATTAATAATGAAGCAGCTGATATTTGTCATCGATTATTTGCAGGTGATAAAATGGATATAAATGTTTATCTGTCTCTTATTGATGAAATCGTTGATAATTATCACAGTGATTAAATAAGAAAAGAATAAATAAAATAGTTACACATAATGCTCAACGTTGACTGATTATGGTCAGTGATAAATTTGCATTTACCAACCTATAGCACATTCTATTGTAATGGTCTCAGTGATGTTGTTCAGGGTTATTTAGAAGGGTAGCCCCAAAGGCTATGCCAATTGTAAAGAAACTAGGAAGCAAATCTGATGCTGTTTGTGATAAAGGTATTGGTGCTGTTGATAATGTTGCTGGTAAAGCATTATCAGTAATCAAGGATAGACTGTCAAGATTTATATGATGAAAACCTCAACCAGTTATACTACCAAGCACTGAAGTAATGCCTAAAAAGGTTGGTAAAATAATAAATCAAGCTGCAAATTAAAAAATTAGCTGAGTTGTCTGATGAAGCAGAAAAAAATAAAACTGCACATTTAATAGCAGGAAGTGGTCTTCATGTTAGATGATAATTATTATAATAAAATGTTTAAATATATATTTGATCAGTATTCAACATCTCAAGGATGAAATCATTTGCGACTATCATTATTATTCTTACGATGCATGACAACCAAATCAGCATGGGAGAATCAAACTGCATGTTCAGGATCCAAGTAGATATTTCTTACTCCCTGAAGCGTTTATTGAAGTAAAAGGAGAACTTGTAACAAACATTGGTGCTAATATATCATATGAAGCTAATTATAGTATTGGTTTTGTTAATAATGGAACTATGGCAAAGTTTGATAGTGCTTATCTTATTGATGAAAAGATTATTTAATTAATTCAGAAAGACTTTGACATGGCTACAACAATAATAGGTCTAGCAAGATATTCAGATCATTATACAAGATCAGCTGGTCCATCAATTTTTTTTTAAAAGGATATTGTTGATGGTCGTGATTATAATAGATACATAATAGGATGACCATAAATCTTTGATAGAAGTGCAGATGCTGATGTAGAAGATGTGATCATTACCCATAATACAGATTGCAATTTAGGATTTACAAAACTTAGATCAATGCTGAACAATAACAATAGAATATTTTCATGTGCAATTCCACTGTCCCACAACTTTGGATTTTGCAGAAATGTTAGAAAGGTTATTTTTGGACCCAAGCATACACTTGTAGAAAGGCTACTGATGATGATGTTATCAGGCGCACTGCAGGAGGTGATGACGGTAAAGTAATACAAAACTTAAACAATGGATGCCAGTAGTGACTCCAGCAATTTTTGATGAACAAAAATGAGTATATTTTATGGATCAAGGCAGTAAATCAGCATTATCAGGGTTAACAGTGACCACAATTAAAAACAAAGTTAATGGTTTATTTATGTGACACATATCATCACAACAAGGTGTTTCTGCACCATGATATATTTTAATTGATTTTCAAAATATTGAACGATTAAACTCACCCAATCATAGTCATATGATATTTGATAATCTTGGAGTTACCGAAGTTTCATTAAGAATAAATAGACATCAAGAACCATCTGAAGATATTCACTTAATCACGTAGCACGTGCATATCATCATTTAATGCCATTGATGGGACGTGATCGGAATATAGATACTGGTATGCAAATATCACAAGTACATTTTACAAATATGTACCTGATTGATTATTTTAACTGAAACACCAGAATTTAGTTTGACAAACTCGTTGATATGCACTTTATAGCTAGTGTGAATATAGATGTTGGATCTGTTACTAACTACAGAGCAATAATTAATACTCTGTGAAACAACAATGCTACTTGAAGGTACTGGTAGACGAATGGGAATTATTGATGCCCCAGTCAAAAACATGTAACATCATTTAAAATCGTATATGTATTTATAAATGCCATATAGTCAGGTTAGTGTAACCCTGACTTCTGGTCAGGTAAGAATAATTTCAATCAAATTAGTGATGGTACAAATAAATTATCATTACTAAAATTCAACTCAAATATTTTAACAAAGCTTTAGAATACAAGAGTTTTCAGAGTTTCGTCAAAGATTCAATAACAACAGGTCGTATATTTACACTTTTTTGTGGCAATACCAAGAATAAAAGACGGTTCAGGCCCAGCTGTTGCAAAAGCAGCTGCACTTACTGCGGTTGGAACTGCTGCTGGAATGGCATTAAAGAAAGCAAGAATTCAAGAAATAAAGACTTTTAAATAAAGGGAAAGGTTCTAAGACTACCAGGACCGTGCCCCTCTACCCCACTTGTGGTACGGAAAAAGTCTGAAACCTCCCGTAACACTTAATACTTCCTATGTCGAATTGTGATTTAATGCTGCCGAAAAATTAATAGAAAACTTTAGAGGTGTTTTTATGCGTAATTAATTACCAAAGCAAAACAAACTGGTATAATTAATCTCGATACAAGTTCTGATTTATATACTAATTGGGTTGCATACGCGATTGATCCACGTAGAAATGTTTATTTCGATTCGTATAGACTGTCACCATCAAAAGAATTTTTAAAAATATGTCGGCACAGTTACGAAGTACTGCGCTTTATATTACGATTTGGTATTCAACATTACCAACAGACAATAACTGATCCGCCAATATGTGGGCGTGAAGCAATTGCTGTACTCATGCTGTATCTTTATCAACCAAACCACCCCATAAAGTTGTACATGAATACAAATTAAACAAGTATTGAAAAATATAATGGTTGATATAATATTTCAATTTAGATATATATTTGTCTTAATGAAAATATGAAGTTATAGATATTAGCAAAGATTAAGATTAAACTTTCTTAATTTATATTTGACCTTGACAGAAGAACTCCTGACTTGGGGAGGCTACCTCTGGTTGATCAGACGAATACCCCAGTCGAAAGTATTCATGGCGCCAAGCTGGAATTTCGCAACGATGGTGCATATCATGTGTTGTCAACGTTCACGAAGTTTTCAATGCTACTATCGATGAACAACGAGCGGCGATGATTATTAATTATCTAGATGATTAAACAATCATTGTATAGTAAATTATTTTGATTTAGCATTAACGGACAATAATCCGTGACAAACTTGACCCTGACCGTCATAATGAAACAATTGCTATATTGAGTAAATATGCCTCCAAACCAGCAATATACGTTGTCTTGGAATAGGTGAATGTCATGCATATTTGAAAATATTTTGACATCCAATACACGAGATGACCAGAGCTGCGATAAACGGACTTTTATGGGATTTTGACTTGACTGGATTCGCCTGTATCGAGTCATGTGAGTTTGCTAAAGATCTTCATCTGATGTTTTATATCTGGTTTGGAGAACACTTTTCAGAAAAGAAATGGTCACCTATTGTACTATTACGACGCCAAAAAAACTTAATATTTATGACAGCGAGTGAAGCAATGATATCCGCAGGTAATTGTGGGTTATCATAGCAACATAAATATTTCGATGATGAAAATCCCAATATAACCCATTTTGAAAAAAAAGCATCAAAGATATTGGCTAAATTTGTACAAGGAGGACGATATGGTCATACGCTACATTATACAAAATTAATTACGGACGATGCTGAACGTGATTTAGTATGAAAGTCGAAAAATAAAAGAGAAAACAAAAACAAAACGCTTGTTTAACGAAACTAAATTAGGTACAATTGTTAATTACGTTGATCGCTAATCACCGCAGTTAACTCATTTACGATTTTCCATACTCACATATGATTTGATAAATTTATAATCGTATGATCGATGATAAACATATTTCCTAAAACCGCAAATAGAGTCGCTACGGTTTCATTCTATATCGAAAGAAAATATTCAGAATTACTGAATCAGTTTTTGTGTAATCACTGCTTACAATGTAGTATGAAGCGAATAGAGAATAAAACAATAAATTTACATAATTATTCTGAATCTGCCGACGTCGAACTCAGAGCTATTTATGACAAAAAATAATCCCAAAAAAAATCTAAATTGACATTTGCACCGTCAGTGTATGATCCCGTGAGTAGACATAAGACAATGTATCTTAATCGGCTTGGAGGTTCTGGTAAAACATCTCGCATGATTGAATTATTCGAAATTTCGATATGATCGTTTTAACCCCTACACACATACTCGCCAAGGGAATCAAAGACAGAAATGTTAAACTATACACCTATCAAAAGTTCTTTAGATGGAAAGGAGATAAATGGACTTGTGAACATATGGTTGAAAAATATATCCCAGGGATCGTCATTTGGGATGAAATATGCACAGTATCTAAAGATACGTTAGAAATATTGATTGACTGGTTATTGACAACAAATATTGTTGTGATAATGTGCGGTGATCAAGGTCAATAGCTGAAAAAGTTTGTAGATTATTATGAAAAAATAACTGATAATCATAAATCCCTTGATCCAGACTTAAGAGAGTTTAAGAAATTAATACCACTACACCGAATAAAGTTTAGTGTGAAATAATGTGATATAATTTCAGAAACACATAAAAACGATTTTTGGAAATCGATAGTTGTAAGTAGAAAGACAGTTCTTGATACAATTCAACAACAATTATTTTCATTACATAAAGATCAAAATCCAAATCTACCAGTACCATTGTGTTATCGCCCAGCAGATAAAAACAAAATAGTAATGATGACATATCAGAATCGTCAGAGAAACAAAATCTTGTGTTAAATGATCATGTTTTAATTCCTGTCAATGTTATTGGAAGTGCGTTAAAGAACAGACCTTGGATACGCAATGACAATTCATGTACCTCAAGGATTAACCATATCTGATACAGTTATTTGGATCGTCGATGATCGTATTGTATGTTGTAACTTAATTTATCTCCCAGTGTCTCGAGTCACGATAATATTTTAGCTGCAGAGGGTTATCATAGTCTTCACAGAAAATAATAATCAAACTACTGACAATAACAGCAAGGTTGCTGTCGGAGATGTAGTATAAAAAATGTTCTCAACAAAGTGACATAACAAAATAAACGCGCCTTTGATCTTGACGGGGATTTTATCATGATATTAAAACAACGACAGAATAATCATTGAGTATGTGGTAACACAATAATGTGCTGGCAATATTCAAAAATAATAATCCAAGACAATTTACCGTATATAGAAATGATACTAGTCTTGGTCACATGCAAGAAAATATCATGCTGACATGTCTTAAGTGTAATCGACTTCGAGTTGCTAATTAATTGAAGAGGGTGGTAATTGTGTATCTTCAGGAACTACTTGTAATTGTTCACGTACACATCTACGTCGAGGAGCAGTTCAATATAATCTATAGATTGTAGGTATACCCGTGGCGCTTACTACGCTGGGAATTGTATGTGAAGTTACACTCCAAGAAGGATCAGTTGCACTTTTTTACCCTCTTAAAATTCACCAGGTTCATATTAATATCGTACGGCCACATTACCTAGCACTGCTTGTCTTGGAAAGTCATGTCGTTGTATTGGTATATGCATTATTGGGATAGCACTGATGGATTTCATAGACACTGCACGAGTATTTTCATTAATTAATGCAGCTATCGCACTTGCCAATCTTGCAACCCATTCACGAGATTTCATATCTTTCTAATTTTGTTCATGGATATTTCTGTTTGCATATTGATATCTAAATAACAGCTCAAAAAGTGTTCGATTAAATCGTTCAACGATTGACTGATCACGGTAAATTGATATATGTCCTCGACTTTGATATGAGTCGGACGGCATTCGAACTTACGACCTCCCGACGCCTGGGCGGACGCTCTAATTAATAGACCACAGGAGCGGTCCATGCAAGATAAATAGTCTAGCAGGGGCGCTATCAAAGGTACATCAAGGCCCCTGCAAAATAATAAGACCTAATAAAGATTACATAATATTACACTGCAGCACCAGCAGTCAAACTGCAAAATTTCTAGAACTAGACAATATAGGAGGGATCCCTGTCAAGATAACAAAACCCTATAAATTAACCAACCCACCAAAAAACACTGCCATTACAGACAAAACTAAGGACCCAACCCCACCTACCCCCACAACCCAGCAACCAACCAAATTCAAGACTGTGTTGAAGTTAACAGGGGCAATGGCCACATGGGACAACCTCAAACTTAATACCGAGCTAAAGAAAGGAGGGAATGATATCATACAAACGTACAAACTAGCAAGCAGGGCACCAAATTACACTGTAACGGTAATAGAATCTACCATGCCATTGCAAACGCCCATACAAATAGGCACAACGGGGACTAAATATAGAACAGAACAGTACATCAATAAGCCTAGATTCTGCTCTAAATGTAAACACTGGGGCCACTTCACAACTAAATGCAAAAGAAAAACAAATGCTATCACTGTGGAGGGGAACACAAAGGAAAATGTCTCAGGACCCACCCCAAATGCGCACAATGTAATGGGGCTCACATACCAAAATCCCCAGCCTGCCCGGCAACCATAAGGGAATATCAAATCATTAAAATAATGGACTCTAAACAAGTAGATTACTCAACAGCAAGGAAGCAACATAAATTAAATAAAAACAACCAAATATCAAGAAACAAAAGCGATACAGACAAAGAAATAAATGCAGAGCTAGCAAAGGTAGTACACTCCATAGACAATCTCATGGATTCAATAAAGCAAATTAAAACCAAAAACACCCAGGGCGTACTAAAAACTCTTAAAGTCGCCAAAAAGCAAATACAGACACGAATGGTAGTAAATGAACCCGTCACAAATGACTGATACAAACAACAGAAATGTTTCGATATGGCAACGGAATGCTAGAGGATTATACTCTAATCTAAATGAATTAAAATTAAAACTAATTAATACTATAAAAAACCTGATATCCTCTGCATTCAGGAAACTAGGTTATCAAATAAACAGCAAACATTGCCAATACAAGGGTACTCCCCAGGTTACATCCAAAACCGTAAAACCGGAAAGGGGAGAGGTATAGCCATGTATATAAATGACAACATACCATCAATACAAATAATACCAATAGCACAAGAGATAACAAATAACTCAAATATAGATGTACAATCAATAAAAATTAAAATAGGAAACAGCGACCTACAAATAATAAACATATATGACCCAGGGACAAACACCACCTTTAACTATGAACAATTTTATAGAGCAATAAATACCCTAATCACTGGTGAACGCACTGTCATTTGCGGTGATTTCAATGCCCATAACAGGCTGTGTGGGGGGGGGGGGGAAGTGACGGACAAGAGGGGAAGGTTGATTGAGGCCTGGGCCAATACATCAACCCTAACCATACTTAATGATGGATCCGTAACCCGGCTAAACCCGGAGAACGGTACCTTGTCTGCCATCGATCTCACCCTATGCTCAAACACACTGGCTCAAGTGGCTGAGTGGGAAGTGGATCAGAATGACCCCATGGGTAGTGATCACTTCCTAATCATAACCACACTGCAAATGGCAATGCAACCATGAGTGCATAATTTTATCCCCAGGTGGAATTATCTAAAAGCAGACTGGGATTCCTTTCGAGAAAACTTAATTAGCTTAGACTTAACCCAGCTGGAGTCCAATGACATTGACCAATATAATGAAAATATCATGCAGGCTATTATCAATGCGGCAACAGCCAACATCCCCACCAGTAACCTTAAATCTAACAAACTAAGTGTCCCATGGTGGAATGATGAAATTAAAAATACCCAAAAGGCTAAAAACAAAGCATTACAAAAATTTAGAAGAACCAAGGTAACCACCCATTTTCAGGAATATAAAAATCTAGATCATAAATTAAAACAGCTCATTAAACAAGCCAAAATTGACACCTGGAAAAATTACTGTAGTACCATAAATCGTACCACCAAGTCTAAACAAGTATGGGAAAAAATAAGAAGAATTAGGGGCAAAAAAAACAAAAATACCCCTAAAATAAGCAACACTACTAACGATAAGGAACAAGCAGAATTATTAGCCCAACATTTCGCCACTATGAGCAAAAACAGTAACCACACTACAAAATTCCAAACCCACAGAAATCACGTAGAGACCTTAAATAAACATATATTTGAAGACCTGGGGCCCAAAGATTCCCCAATAAATAATAAAATAACACAATATGAATGGGACCAGGCACTCAAAACAAAAAAAGAAACCTCACCTGGGGAAGATAAAATAGGGTACACAATCTATAAAAACCTACCACCCAACATAGTTAGTGCAATAATTAAATTCCTTAACCACGTATGGGACACAGGAAAGCTACCAACAAATTGGAAACATGCGATAGTAATACCCATCTTAAAACCCAACAAAGACAGACACGATATAAACTCATATCGGCCCATCTCTCTAACTAATAATATATGTAAAATCATGGAAACTATCATCAATAATAGACTCAAGTCACATCTTACTAAAAATAATTTAATCTTGGAAAATCAATGTGGATTCAGAAACAAGCGCTCCACCACAGACCAACTAGTAAGACTTGAGACTGCTATCAAACTAGCTTATAACACCAAAAAAAAAAAAAAAGGCAGCAGATACTTAATTGCGGTATTTCTCGATCTTGAGAAAGCATTCGACCTAGTATGGACCAAAGGCCTTATAGCCAAATTAAATGATTATGGCATTACTGGACGAATGTTTAACTTTATACAAGACTTTTTAACAAACCGCACAATTACAACTAGGGTAGGGGCAACATACTCTGAGAAACACTCCCTGGAAAACGGAACTCCACAAGGGAGTGTACTCAGCCCCACCCTCTTCAATATAATGATAAATGACCTAGATAAAAATTTGGCATCCTCCAAAGTTGAACTATCCCAATTTGCGGATGACGGTGGCCTATGGAGACCAGGAAACCCCTCCAGCCGCACTAACATCTCTGAACTCCAAACCAGTTTAAATAATATTGGAATATGGGCAAATAAATGGGGTTTTAAACTATCGCATCAAAAAACGGTAGCTGTACTGTTCACCCCAAACATAAAACACCTCCAATATCCCAAACTAACAATCCAAGGAAGGTAAATACAATTTGTAAAAATAGTCAAATTTCTGGGTATGTATTACGATCAGCACCTAACATGGGCTTACCACATAGATGATCTAGTTAAACGGTGCCGCCAGGACTTAAACTTAATAAAAAGCCTTAAAGGCACTCAGTGGGGTGCCGATCAGGAAACTTCACTAAAATTATACAGGGCCTTAATAAGATCCAAACTAGATTATGGCTGTCAAATATATTCCTCGGCCTCAAAAACAAGTCTAAAAAAATTAGATAAAATCCAACGAACAGCCCTACTAACCAGCACGGGGACTCTAAGTACAACCTCGATAGACGAACTACATATATTAACGGGGGAATTGCCCCTACAACTGAGACGGCAGGAACTCATGTTAAAATATGCAGCACGGCTCTCCACCCACCCTAAAACGCACCCAACTCTTCTGGCCATAAATAGAACTAACAAACCATTTAGAAAAAGTCTCAAAAAAAGTTACCTATGGGAAAACAAGTCCATCAACTCAAAATGTTATTACCAGTAGAACTCTTCCCATTGGAACCTAGAGTAGTGTACGAACACGAACCTTGGAACAACATACAAGCTAAAGTCAACACCTCCCTAACTACAAAAGGCAATAAACTAAACCAAGAGCACAAACTTAAAATAGAAGCCTTAGAAATAATCAACTCCAAATACCATCAATATACAAAGATCTACACGGATGGGTCCAAAATTACAAATCCATACAAAACAGCTGCGGCAATGGTCATACCAGAGCATAACATCCAAATAGGCAGACGTCTCCCAGACCACTGCTCTATTTACACAGCTGAATTCTGGGCCATCCTAAAATCCTTAAACTGGATTGAAGAATTCAAACCAAATAAGACAGTGATTATTAGCGACTCGCTCAGCGTCCTATCTTCAATCCAGTCAAGCACCACCAAATGTAGAGAAGAAATCCTCGATCAAATAAATATCAAACTAAGACAGCTCTATAACGATAACAGGATAGTAGAATTCATGTGGATACCATCCCACATAGAAATTAAAGGTAATGAAATGGCGGATAAACTAGCCAAAGAAAAACTAAATGAACCAAATTATGAGCCAATACAATATAGTACCTCCGAGCTATACAGCATAATAAACACCCAAATAGATAATATATGGCAAAATGATTGGGATACAAGTACCAAAGGGAGAGTTTTGCACACCACTATTAGGGAAGTAAATAGAAAAAGGAAACCGCACAGGGGCCCACCAAAAGAACAAACGACTATAAATAGGATCATCATAGGAAAAACCAGGCTGGCAAACAGCTACGGGAAATACATAGGACCCTTTCCTCATAACATAAATTGTTACAATTGTAACACCCCTGAAGATCTCAACCATGTTTTCAACAATTGTACTAAAACCAAAAATGAAAGGGACAAATTTAGATCTCAACAACAAAGCATAAAGGCCCCTTATACATACCCAGAAATTATACAAAATAATAATACCAACATTGTAGGCACTTACAAAAATATGATAGAATTCCTAAAGAACGTAGGGAAAATAGATAAAATCTAAACACAACACCAATAGGGTTCAGATAGTGTAAGCACCTATGATAAATAAAACAAGTCCTTTGAGGAAAGGAATATAAGAAACGGTTAGAACCGGGGTGCGGAAAATGGGTGTAACAAGGGATACCTTTGACGTGTCGCTTAACGGCCCAGGATACTTCCGGCAGAGGTCTTTTGTTATTGCCTGGTCGCCGAGTCTCACGGATCGGACCGTGGGGAGGTATCTGGGTGTGGCAGTGGATAATCCTTGACGTGTCGCTTAACGGCCCCGGATACTTCCGGCAGGGACCCATTGCAATCACCTAGCAGCCGACCAACAAACCTGACCTAAAACAAAGGACCAAACTAATATATATATATATATATAGGGCCACACTAAATAAGGAATGAAATCAAGGGAAAAAAACGAACAAAACACCACAAAAATAAGGTTAATTATAAGGGATCATAATAAATAAATATTGCAATAAATAACATCACAGAAATACATATTAAACAATCAAGCTATGGCGAAAAAATATAGGAAGTAGGATAAACACGCTCTTATACATTCCCCGCCTTCTTCTTTCTCCTATCTTTCTCCCATAGAAATTCAACCAAGTATGCAGTGCAAAAAAAAAATTCATACAGGTTAAAATAAAAAGTTGATAGCACCAACAGTGCACTGAGAACAATGCACATAAATCAGATAGACAATTAAGATAGGACCCCAAATTAGTACATATAAGGTAGTCTAAAAATCCAAAGACTATCAGGTCCGGCGACACAAGGTCGCAAAAACTAAACATCATAAGACAGTAGGAGTAAGAAATCCCTTAAAATAGATTGTATCAGATAGTCCAAAGTCCAAGACTATCAGGGCCAGCGGCACAAGGCTGCAAACGTAACATACTTACAGAATCTAGGATTAAAATAGGGCCCCAAATAGTAACTATAAGGTGACCCAACTCCCAAGGTCATCAGGCCCAGCAACACAATGTTGCAAGAAATACACAATTAGAAAACAACTAAGCATCAAAAACACAGAACATCAACCACAAAAAGTATCACCAAAAAGCACTGTATTACAAAAGCTGTATCATACCTCTAGAACAGCACAGGGTATAAATATAGGGACTAGGGACAAATACCAACCGCGCCTGGCCCTCCGCCTCGCCTACCGCGCCTGCAGCAACTACACGTGCTTAGCACGTCCACAAATAACCAACAAAACTGGATGGCTAAATATGAGTGTGTGCTGGAACTATTCCCACTCATATATCTATACAGGCCCTACAACCACACAGCAGCAGCTCAATAGCTACTCAGATGTGACGGCCTAATTAAATAGTGTTCCATGAACACATAAACGCCTGTTGGGTGGTGGCTCCATTCCCACCCTCAGGATAAAACAGTGACAAGAGCCCTCGGGACGAGTCACTTAAAGCATATTAATCCATTCCATTCCATGCAAGTTTAAAAAGGTATGTACTAAAATATTTTGAACGTTATCCCACACAAATCGTGGCTGAGTTAAATGATTTTTAGACTTTGATTGTATCCTTTAATGAGAAGAAGCAAATAAAAAAGATCTTCGTTTTGTTTACCTGGACATTCTCATATAAGTAAGAAACTACCATTAGCCAGTTCCACATATATTAGCGTCATTTTTGTTTATGTGTTGTGGCTAATGAATTAGCTTAGATGTCTCTAACTTAATGCAATTCAAAATATTTGCATTTCGTCAATTTGCCTTCATGTACATTTTATTATATAAATGGGCGAGCACATTTTCTAATTGCGAAAGAAAATTCAAGTTCTTCACAAACAGAAGGCATAGATAACTGGTATAGACGATTCGTTGCCATCATCAATATTTGCTTATAATACAGACCGGAGTATAACCTGGCTTAGGTATTTGACAGTGTCTAAAACTTTACATCTTCAATATTTGCTTACACTACAGATCTAAATAAGACACGGCTTAAGTATCTGACAGTGTCTTTTCATTTACATGATCAATAGTTTCAAATAATACTAAAATTTAACTTATCGGACTTGTCTCAACTATGAACAGAATAAAGCTACTAAAGTATCTGACAATGTCAACGACATTGCTAAATATATTTTGTTACAATAAGCTCTATTCTTTGGAAATCACTCTACAGCTGTCGTTATTCTATAGCACCAACGATAAATATTATGTTTAACTTCAACATAGAGCCCTCGGTGGTCTAGTGGTCTAAGGAGCTCGCGTTTAGATATATGCCTGGGTTCGAGTCTCAGGCCCTGCCAACATGGAGATGTGATAAAATTTGTAGCTTCCGTGGGTCGGTGGCTCTACCTTGGATTTTTCGGTTACTTCTTCCACCATATATACCGGCCGCCAATAAAAAATTGCTTTAAACCCCCAAACAACGACATCATTAACAACGTCAACAAAGCTAATTAGCGAAGGCAATATGTTGACTTAATTATTACGATATGACGACGCTTACAATCTTAACTTGATTATTTCATCTAAATGACCACTTCTTCTTTCGTTAAAATACGCAATGTACCAACGAAAGTGGCGTACTAAGGGTTAATGACACCCGTTGCGAAGATGTTGACCCAAAATGGGTTTTGAGGACCGCCCGATCCGCCCCCTCCTTCCCCATTAGTACGCTGCTGACTAAAGACAAGTTTTAACACAGAGTCTATTATTAGAAATTCTAAATTTTATCAAAGCATAAGCGCCCAGATATGGGCAAGGGGGCCGGGTAGTGTCATCTACCTATATCATGTTTAGCCATGTTTTGGCCTACATCCATCCCCCCAAACAAAATAATTTTACCGGCGCCCTGGATCAAACATACAGAATCTTAGGTAACTGTAATAAGTAGTTTTCCGCTTTGAATTTCTTTTCTTCAATCAGTGGTAACATTTTCCCTTAGAAGATAGAGTTTACTATTCTCGAAATAAAATATTTTTGAAAAAGTAGATATTGGAGGTTTTGTGTTACATGCTAAGCATTGTAAGTTTTATATATTTTGATATTACCCAAATTCCTTGTGTAAAATTTAAATATTTTTAAAAAGTAGATATTGGAGGTTTTGTGTTACATGCTAAGCATTGTAAGTTTTATATATTTTGATATTACCCAAATTCCTTGTGTAATATTTAAAAATTTTAAAATGTTTGTTTTGTGGATTTAAAAGTATCTTAAAAACTCCAAATTATGCTAATATAGATTTGTATCATTTATATATACACATTGCTAATATTTTAACTACTATTCGATTGATTTGAACACCTAATTGAGCCCTTGATAAGCTTCAAATGGTGTCAACTATTTTGATTCATTTCGAGAAGGGTAGACAATAGTGTTTCATAAGCGATATACCGTTATAAAGCCGTACATAAAATGGAAGAACACTGTTCTGGCGGGATTTGGGGCACCGAGTAGCCGAGTGGTCTAAAGGGCTTTCCGCTACGGATCACTGCCATCTCACCTCTGTCAGCGTGTGTTCGAGTCTAAGATTCGGCTCATGTAGTTAAGTGAGAAAGCTCGCCAGTAGCTTCTCGTGGGTCGGTGGTATTTTCCTGGGGTTTTCCTGGGTTCTTCCTCCACCAATAATACTGGCCGCCATGTATAGCTTATCGTGTGCTGAAAAATGGCGTTAAACCCAACAACAAAAACAACTGGCGGGATTTATGCATTGTAAACACTGACCGATTGATACATTTAAAAAGTGATAGCCTTCCATACAAGAATGCTAATTGATTTTTGTTTGTTTTTATGGTTTAACGCCATTTTCACTAAGGTTTTATCTTGTAAACATTTGAAACATCCGTGATTGTAATTTTCCACTAGGTAATAGTTTCTTGTTTTAGATTTGTGGTCAGATAGAGTGGTACAAAATCTTGTTTTCGGGAAAAGGTATTTATTCGTGCTTTATGATCTTAACAGAATAAATTCTATGATTGTTGTTTACAGCATTTCATTTGGTCTGGAATGTTTTAATTAAAACTATTTTAAAGCAAATAAATCTTCTGTGGAAACATTAAGTGTTAAAAATAACATTTTTGTTAATGTAGACTTGGATTCATAGTGAAATTCAAATAAGGATAATTCTTGGATTGTATTATTGTGATTCAACACTTGACTGATGTAACATCTCTATGACTCAGGCAAACAAAGGCACATCAACATTTCCAGTGTTGGATTTATTTTAGAATACCAATAAAGTCTGGTCAGAACATTAATCACTAGGACTTTTGTTCGAAATTATGGATTATTTAGGATTTATTTCGCAATACTGTAAGTTATTTTTTAAAGAAGTTTTCACTTCGTGTTCAAGGGAAATAAATTATTTGCTGAATTTTAAAAAAAACTTGTTAATTCTCACTCTTTCTTACTACTTATTTTAAGACAATAGAGTCGTAAAAAGTGAAATATATAATAATTTTGTTATTATTTCCCCCCACTCTTTGTATTTTTATTTATAGACTAAAATATAAATATTTAATAAATTAAAATATTGTCAAGTAGTTAAACTCTGTTTTATTGCCTTATGTATGGCTTATACACAATCATTTCTGTTCGAATAGGAAGTAGCATGTTGGATTCGCGAAAACGTTTTGGCATGCGCAGTACATGTATTTGGTCAGATAAGCGAGCTGTTGGCACCTGAAAACTGCAAAGAGACTTGTCGCGGAAGTAAATTGCAAATCTCTCTTTCACATTTATCACGTACATCTTATCCTGTTTCTATTTTATCCAGGCTGCAACCATTTGTAAGGGATTCATAAGAAACACCTAATCACCAGGAGGTAAGTAGTAATGCCTACACGTTTTCCGGTATTTTATTAATGTAGTATATAATTTTTTAATGAACTTGTTATTGTGGCAGATTTTGTTAGTTTCTCTACAATAACTTGAAATTCAAAGTAACATAAATTATGTGTTAATGAATACAAGACAAATAAATTTACCAGTTGCAATATAATCATATTGCCTCTAAGTTGCGGAAGACAAAACCACGTTTTGGACGCAGATCTCTGATTCTTGGGATGATTCATTTATCCTACATCGGTGCATAATGAATGATTTCAATAATCCCGCATTTCAAGCTATTTCCGACAGAACTCTAGTAACTATGACAACCTCCGTTGGACCGACAATTAATTACTTAATAATAATCAGAACTTTAAAGAGTTCAATGAAGAGAAATAAAGTTGTTAAATTTTACCATACATTGATATATCCTTTGCACTTATAATATTTAGCTCATCACGGCGGCAATATCAGAAAATATTTCTCATTTGCATGTTACTAATGTCTTACCTATTCAAAACTTCACAAAATATAATTTTTTTTGTTTCGATGTTTTTTCATCCCTGCTCTTGAATGATTTATACAAAATTTATTGTTTTAGAAAGGAATTCTCCAGATATTCACACTGAGAACACATATAATATAAAAGATGGAATCAGTCTTGAATGTCCAGTTGCTGATGTATGTCGTCGCTTTAGCAGCATGGGTTGTGAAATCTGGTAAGGGAGACTGACACCAAGTTTACAGTTTCTTGTAAGTGATATCAAACTAGTTTAACAATGTTTGAAGTTTGTGATCATGATCTAAATGATATCAAGCACCAAAATAAAAGAAAAATATAAATGCTTATATCAATGCTTCATTTATTAGGTAAAATTTAAAAAGTAATTAATTCTGCCGTTTACTAAAATAGTGTGTAATTTGGAATTATAAAGTGACTTAAATACTTTTTTTAGTCATATCGCATCGATGTCTGCTGTGTGGTAGTTTATAGTGATGGAATTTGAGAAAGATATTCGGTTCAACTATGTATTTGTGGAAAATGTTCAGATTACAAAGGAAAAATAAATGCCACTGTGTAGTCATTATTATGGTATGTTAACGTCCACTAAATGTTTTCTGATTGATATAGTGTGCTCTATGTTCACGGGTTCTCTTTGATAAATATCTTGCCTGGGTTTTGGCATACCACTTCAAGTTTCCCTGTCTGTTAGATAAATGACTTAGGCAATTGTAGGTTTCATTGCAAAAGTTCAAAGTTTTATGAAGAAGGCCCCTAACGTCAGCACATTTTCTTGTACATGGTTTTAGCTTCTGTGTAAGCTTAACCAACTCATTTTAGTGACAGTTTTTAAATTATAATTGATAAAACATCCAACAAACACAAAATCATATACGATACGGTTTATAACCATCTAATATATATTCTTTCAATGGGGAGGGGGAATTGCGATTTTCTTTTGATCTGAGCTATTTATATATTCTATCCCTAGATAATTATTTTTCTTTCAAATACTATAATGGATATGATATGTGTTTATTTTTGCTTGAAATCACAGTAAGATATGTTTTCTCCAGCTATTGACAGGTGGAAGTTTAATTTGAAATAGTGTAAAGCACTTGTCATAGAACATTAAATTGTTGGTCCGGAATGTAATTGCGGTATACGGTAGTACGTACGGTGTTATGCTCAGAAATAACGCGAAACACAATTTTGTATGGTACCCAGCTACATTATTATTATTATTATTATTATTATTATTATTATTATTATTGCATCAAATTTAAAGCATTGAATACAGAAGCAGTTAGTTAGCAAAACCTAACTTTTAAATATTTTTAAAAAACAACAAGAATCATAAAATAATTACTTTGTAGACGTATCTTCCATGAAGAGGTTTTTCAGTGTTGCAATACAAATCAGACATGGTATGGCGCAGAGGCGTATCGGGGCGGGGGCTTGGGGGGGCAGAGGGGGACAGATGTGCGCCTTACTAGTGGGGGCGCCAAAATAGGCTTTGAAACAGGTTGTATTGGGTAATGATGATTTTATTGATGAAAATAATGGGTTTCAGAGTTTATGGGGGTGGAGGGGAAACGTAAAAATTAATCTTGTCGCCAGGCTCGAAACACTCTAGCTACGCTTCTGGTATGGCGGAATATATATCTTTGTCCTCGTCATACACATGGCAGCTTGCCAGTGCATGAGGACGAATTTCTTTTTTTTCCCAGATATTTATCATTTTTGTTTACCTATACTAGACTGCTGACAACATATTTCCATGACCGTTATGATTGCCGAATGTGAGAATTGAGGTTGATTAAAGGAAGTTTGGCTGAAGTTCGATATTGTGGATACTTCTTTTCTTTCTTTCTTTAAAAAAAATAATAAAATGTTACAACGAATGTAACTAAGCATACTGTATTTTATTGAAAAATATCTAAAACACAACAAAGTAGATGTAAAATGCCTTGTAAAACAAACTGCTGATAAGGCCACTTCACTGAACGTGCATTAATTCTCAATGAACGGTCTGAATTGTATCGATCCATGTGCACAGCTTATAGTAAAAATATGTTTTACTGATAACATGCAAAATATTCTCAATGCATTTTAAAGCGAGATCCTAGAGAGTCATCCGAATAATCCATAATCCAATACAATCCGTATGATGCAATCATACGCAACCGCCCTAGTTTGTTTATTTATATAGTCAACTAATCCGACGTGTTGAAATAGGGTATACAATTTAAGATGTGTATTGTGGCTACTGACGCAATTCCATGAGTATGACGATTATCATCGGTTGCGAAGTAACGTATTTTATAACGTATTTAACAATAGTTAAAGACACTTATTCAAAATTATATAATTGCCTATTTTGTATCATGAAAATGTACTACTGGTTTTTAAAACCGTAATCATACCGTGATACCTGTTGCAATTAGACTTTATGATAATGATATGCATAGAAACGTGATCACTGTAACATAATGTATGTACTTGTAATACACGCATGTAATTAGGAGTGCATATCAAGGTAAGCGTTTGGAACATTTACATGTTTACCAATTCCTAAATTTACTTCTCAGATTAATTCAATTGTTCCGATTGTATCAGATTTTAGCTTTATTCTGCAATCATAATATATATATATATATATATATATATATATATATATATATATATATATATATATATATATATATATATATAATCGTTTAACTGATGTAAACGTTTATGAAGGTAACTACGTCGTAAAGTCATATTTTAGCTTTATTCTGCAATTATAATATATATATATATATATATATATATATATATATCTATCTATATATATATATATATATCTATATATATATATATATATATATATATCTATATATATATATATATATATATATATATATATATATATATATATATATATATATATATATATATATATATATGTTGATATGATCTAAGAAAGACAACTGTTACTCTCTATTCTGTAGTGGTCTTGTGGGATTACCTCTGAGAGTTGATTAAACACGTGACTTGTGTTTTGTCTACGAGCTATTCTTTTGAACCAAAGGTAGCATTGATCTTGTTTCTCTCCCAAACATCATTTGGGCCGGACTTAGACCAGTGTCCTGTCTTGGAGTATTCCTTAGTTCTAGCAATGCTTCGTACTGATCAGTCCTGGAGTTCAGGCATTTGACCATCATGCCTTTTATAATCTTCACACCGGCTTCGGCTTTGGCATTTGACTTTGGGTGATGAGGAGAAGTCACGTGATGTTGAATGCCCCACTGTTTCGTGAACTGACTGAATTCGTCAGACGTAAATTGTGGTCCAACATCGCTGATGATTATTCTAGGTATTCCAAACTGTGCAAACTGCTTCTTGAGCTTGATAATGACTTGACTTGATGATGTTGTGGTGAGTAAATCAACGTCTATAAAATTTGAGTAATAATCAATCGTCAGTAAATAGTTTCTACCCTGTATTTCAAACAAGTCTAACCCAATTTTCTCCCATGGGTAGTTGCCGTCATCATGTTGCCGCAGGGGCTCTTTCTGGAGTTTTGGCTTTCTCTCCATGCAGTGTTCACAATTGTCTGCTAATTGTCTTATTTCTTGATTCATTCCCAGCCAGAAAATGGTTCCTCGTGCTCTCCTAACCATACTGTCAAAGCCAAGGTGGGCACTATGTAAACGTTCCTTAATTTGTCCTCTCCAAGCTTTTGGAATTAAAACAGCTTCCCCTTTCAGTATTATACCGTCATAAAAGCTCAGTGTGTCTCTGATAGAGAAATAAGGCCTCACTTCAGGCTTTAGGTCATTTTTGGTTTTGGGCCATCCTTCTATAATACGGTCAATCAACAACTGACAAGTTGTGTCTTTGGCAGTTTTTCTCCTGATTTCTGTAATTCGCGCATCCGGAATTTTATAAAACATTTCGACCTCACATACTTTCAGCCTAGTCAGTTCAGTGTCATCTGACAAACTATAAGCACGACTTAGTGTGTCCGCGATGATTAATTCAGATCCTTTGACGTACCGAAACGTAACGTTGTATCTAAACATCTACATTCGAATGTCTTGTAGCCGCCTTGGTGCTTGACTGAGTGGTTTCTTCAGGATGGTTTCCAGAGGTTTATGGTCGTTTTCAACAATCACTGGGCGACCATATGTGTACTGATCGAACCTCTCTAGCCCATATAATACTGCAAGCGCTTCTTTTTCTATTTGTGCCCAGTTCCTTTCAGCTGGTTTCAAAGATCTTGATGCAAATTCAAGTGGGTGTCCATCTTGCAGCAGAGCAGCTCCTAGGCCATCTTTACTACTATCAACTTGTAGTACCAAGTCCTTTTTTGGATCGTAGATTGCTAACACATCTGTTTGCTTTAACAGTTGTTTCACTCTTTCAAAAGCTTCAGTGCATTGTTTTGTCCATTTCCACGGTGTGTTCTTTCTAGTCAGGTTTCTCAATGGTTCAAGAGTCTCAGACAGATTTGGCACAAATTTAGCCATATACTGTACCAATCCACAAAATCGTTTGATTTCAGTAACGTCCGTCGGAGCATTCATTTCAAGAACAGCTTTGATTTTATCGTTATCTGGCTTGATACCTTGTGGCGTGATTCTGTGTCCATGGAAAGTGATTTCAGGGCCCATATCCTTCTTTCCTTCATTCAAAACAATGTGACTCTCTTCACAGCGTTTGTAAAGCTTTGCCAGCTTTTCATCATTGTCTTTCTGGGCTGCTATTTCATTATCACCACAACCAACGATGATAATATCATCCGCAATTGTAAATATGCCTTCAAGGTCGCTAAGAGCTTCATTCAGTTTCCGCTGAAATATTTCACTGGATACATTGAGTCCGAACGGTAGTCGAGCCCATCTGTATCTTCCAAACGGTGTTATCATAGTAGTAAGTAGACTGGATTTTTCATCAAGTCTAATATGCCAATATGCTTCTTGCACATCGAGTTTCGTGAATACTTTGGCATTGTGTAATCCTGGAACTACGTCATCGAAAGTTGCAAGTCTATATCGTTCCCTCACTAACACTTTGTTCAGCGGTTGAGGATCTAAACATATCCTCCACGATCCGTTGCTCTTCTTTGTAATTGCCAACTGGCTAACCCATTCAGTTGGTTCTGTAACTGGTATTAAAATGCCGCGTTCTGTCAGTAGGTCAATTTGTTCTTTCACCTCAGTTCTCACTGCTAGCGGTATGTTGCGAGCTGGCAATGCCCTGGGTTTTGCATCATCTGTGAGTCTGAGGCTCACTTCACCAAGATCTCCGAGGTGGCGTTTGACGCTTCCGATAAAATTATCGGTGTTGATTGTGACCAATTTCAGTTCTTGAACTGCTTTCAAACCTAGCAAGCAATCTAGCTCATTTGGCACAATTACAAAAGTTACGTCATAAGTTTCATTGTTAACTGGGTTTGTCACTGTCAGAGTTGCCTCCCCTAAGGATTTCGCTGTTGACTTGTTCCACATTCTGAGATGTGACACTTTCTGTATTCTCTGAGATTTTCGGACAAATCTCTGTTGGATTGTATTTACCTGGGCCCCAGTGTCAATGTGAAATGTTACATCACAGTCATTTACAATCATTTTGGCTTTTGCCTTTGAATTGATCGAACTGTCAATGTAGTTAAGCCAGAATTCTTCTTCTATAGCTTCTTCGGGCTTTTCATTTTGGTCAACTGTTTGCACTTTCTTGCAGCATGATTTGAAATGGTTCTTTACACCACAGTTGTTACATCTCTTTCCCCAGGCTGGTCATTTTTCTTTGCTTCGTTCATGAAACAGTCCACAGAAACCGCACTTAAGTTTCGGTCTTACCAATCCAGTACCAGATGCACCTGCTTGTGATCGTGGTTTCGCGTTATCAACTTTGTTCACCGAATCATGTACTTTGTCTTGTCTGATTTCTTGCACATGTCTATTTGACTGTTCAAATGCTCGGCAAGTTTGAAGACACTTGTCAAGTTCAAGTTTTTCTTCTCTCAACAACAATTCTTAGAGCTTACCACCTGTGCTGAGTACAATTTTATCTCTTATCATTCTGTCTTTTTCTTTGAAATTGCACGACTCTGCTCTTCTCCTAACTTCGGTAAGGAAATGTTCGAACGATGTAAAGTCATCATATTTCACACACCAGAACCTGTGGGTTTGAAGAACTTCATTCCTCCGTGGATTACAGTAGGCTTCAATCTGTTGCAGAACTTTGTCTGGATCGTTTTTGGCATCTTGATTTGCCCATACAAACTGGTCATAAATGTCAATTACCTTCGGCCCTGCACAGTGTAAAATGATGCTGGTTGGAACTGTCTTGTCTTTATTTTGGGAACCACTAGCGGTCAAATATATTTTTTTCTGTCGCTTCCATCTCTTGAAGTTTTCACTTATGTTTCTTTCAGTAATATCTAAAGTCCCAGGTGGCTTTAACGAGTCAGCCATGTTGAACGAATCAAATCGGGACGAATGTTCAATTGAACGTGATCTATTTTCGCGACCTGACTTGGTCAAATTTTCGGAGTTTCTTCAACTCTGTGCGTTTATCCAGCGAAAATCAACGTTGCAGACGTTATCAGGATATGCGTTCACCGCTGCCACCATGTTGATAGCATGCCTGTATCATCATAAGTGGTGATATCTTCAAAATAATAGCTCGTAGACAAAACACATGCTACAGGCATGCTATCAACAATATATATATATATATATATATATATATATATATATATATATATATATATATATATATATATATATATATATTAATAGTTTAACAAATGTAAACGTTTATGAAGATAACTACGATGTTAAGTCTCGTATGTTCACATCCTTTAATAAATACTTTGTGCTTCTAGCAAAAGTCTTGGTTTTAATTTTCTTTTCAGCTACGCATTTAACCTTTGCTTATCATCCAAACCATCACCCAGACAAAATGTATCCAAACCAGTACATTAAAGCGTTACTAATTCAAGTTAGCACATTGCATTTAATGTGGTACGCCTTTTAGCGGAACAGTAGTGTTGCCATCGCATTGCTATATCGCTAAACTATTGCATTTGTAAATTCTGTTGTTAATGTTTATGCTACTTTAAAGAAAATGATCTAGCTGAATCTAACTGTTTAACAGTGTATGATATCTTCATTGCCTTGTCTTCTTAATGATACTGTCATGAATAGACTAATTTGTTATGTCTTGAAATGTTAGCCTCTACTCTCTGTCTTAACGTAGGTTAGGATAAGATAATTCTCGCATTTTCGGCAAAATACGTCAAAAATAAAATTTGTGATTGTGGTACTTTATAAAATAATTATAGACCAATCAATTGGCATTTTAAATAAATTATTAAGTAGGTTTCTTTTCTATGATTTATCGGCCTTTATAAAAAAAATATATTTTTGGAATGTAGACTGCGCAATCAAGAAAACTTTTCCTTATATACTTACAGCACACGGAAACGAAGTCTCACCACCATGGATAACACTACGTGGTACGTGGTGCGTTTATTTAAATGAAATATATTCTGTTATATACATACATATTTTACGGAAACAAGAAGAAAATAGATTGATTTAGCCATGTCATCATTCATTATTAGTTAATAACCATTATTATTCGCTGTTTTATTTATTAATCCAAAAACTTATGTGTATGTGTGTGTGCTTATATTTGAGTATATTTGTGTATGAGTGCGGCGTCTTTACATCTTTCAGCATAAGAAAGTAGCGATAACGAAGTAGCAGAAACAAGTTGTGATCGCATACATCATTTGTAAGCTGGAAAGTTCAATAGAGTTGTTGGTGTAATAACGATCGTGTGTGTGTATGTGATATTCTGTTATTGGTCATTTGTGTTTCATTTGAATTCGGTCAAAATTTGAGTAGGCCAAATACGCTATAAGACTTTATACGGTTTGCATGATTGTTTCCGTTTGTATCATTATGTTTTTATTTATTTTTCCTTTTTCACTACCAAATTTTGAAATGCAAGGCTCGAACTATAATGGCTAAACAAACTTATAACTGTGGCATATACATCGGTCGTTTTGCTTGAGAAGGTATTTAAAAGATGTATATGACTAGATGTAATATGAAAGTAAACTACTATAAAATCTGATGTACAACGTCAGAGGGAAAGCAGGTTTTCATTGTACAATTACTTTTTTTCTAGATCTAAATATTACAATAAGGAGTAATTACTGATCATTTATTGCATTTTGGTAGTCTGTCACACATTTAAAATCGACTCTGTGTTTGAGTGAAAATAGCTCAAATAAATATCTGTTAAAATTTTCTGTAGAGAGTAACAATAACTAACTTCCAATAGTATATAATATAGCATTAAATGATATCAACATTCAAAAGGCGAATATTTTTTGTGCCAGAGATTTGGAGTAGTTACCGTACGGGAAGAGTTTTGGTGCCACGTTGAAATCAGTTTTTTTTGTGTGACTGGTAATTAGGACTTATATCTCGTACATACGACTTAATATGTCGTAATTAAAAGTTAACTATATCATAATTATGACTTAGCATATCTTAATCACGATTTATATAATAATTACGAGACAGCTAACTCGTAATTACGAGTTAGTAAGTCGTAATTATGAAATACTAATCGTAGTCATGAGATAAAAATTTATTTTCAACCAACGTGGCACTTGCACGCTTCCGTATTACCGTCACAGGAATGTCATTTCTAATTCTTATCTTTCGGTATTAGAAAAGATTTAAACAGAGAAGTATAATGCAGTTTTAGACACAGAGTGAAAATAATGTTATGCTATGTGAGCAAAGGCTAAAAATAATCGTAGGAAACAAGTAAGAATTAGCAATGAAGCAATGACTTCTTCCATCAATTGACGCAAATACATAATCTACATTGGGTTTAATTTGACTAATCTTGAAAACTCATAACGTATGCGCATATTTCTGTGTATGTTTGTGTTTGTGTTTGTGTTTGTGTGTGTGTGTGTGTGTGTGTGAGAGAGAGAGAGAGAGAGAGAGAGAGAGAGAGAGAGAGAGAGAGAGAGAGATTACATTCATTCTTCAAAATGAAATGAAAAATATGTTTATTTATGAAAGACAACATTCTTCTAATTATTCTTGTTGTGCTCATATATATTCTCATTGTGCAAAACAATCTTATGCCGTAAAGGAAAGAGGTTTCCGTGTATTATACGTCGTTCAAACTGTTGAACTAGTTAAAGCAAATGGCTGTTTTTAAAAATGTATTTCAAACTTATTTTTATATTTATGACATGTTCCTAAGCCAGCAATATAAAGGTTTGCGGGTAGAATCCTATTCTCTACAAAGTCTTACCATTGCTTGGGCACAGTTGTTTTGATGTGAGTAAAACTGCATATGAGTTTGAACGATATTGATTATAAATTATATTCTCATTTTAAAATGAATCAAGTCATTTGCGATAAAAAAAAATTACATCACAAATGTGAAAAAAGACTTCTGCTGCATGTAAATCTTGCAAATCTTGAGCGGACGTACCAAAAGAAAGTCAGAAAAAGATTTGGCTAATGTTACAAAATGACAACATAAAATATAACATTTCCTCGTATCATTAACAACGTTTATAAATTAGAAAAGATACCCCAGTTTTTCAGCCCCACTGTTTTAGTTTCTGTGCTAGCATTGATTAAAAGGCATTTTATTATAAAAGCCAAATATTTGGAACATTTTTATTAATTCATTTTAGAACAATTCCACTATATATTATTCGTCTATGTGCTCGTTAATAATGATGTCATTCAAGATTATTTGTTTTGTTTCAAAAATTCGTTTTGCAGGATGTTTTAACTACAGCAGCGGAAATAAAACAAGCAGTATCCAGAAAAACGAGCCAACACAGTGTTTCAAACATTGCTCTGGCTATGCAAAGGTCGGGTTAAAGGTAATTCTTTTATAAATTGGATAGCAGACTGTTAATGCAACTTATCAAGACGTTATCACAAAATTCTGTTATACTGATTTTGTTTTTTACTTTAAATATCCCTATAAAAATTGTGCATCAATGTAGATTGTATTTTGCTTAAGCTAAATGATGCTTGTAAAGTAAATTAGAATGGAAAACTCCTTTCTTTAAGTTTCCGTAATTGTTACTGACTACTAAAGACCCCCTCCTCCAATTCCCCGAGCAAATTAAAACAAAAATACTTATTAAGGTAATTGATTCAAAACTGTATGTGCTAGTAAATACAAAACAGTAACGTCAAAAGGAGTGTTTTGAATATCCTTTCTGTGTAACATTTCAAAGTTGCTACTCTGTAAAACATTGTCTTATCCCATAATCTATTCTTGACTGACTTGTTTGCATAACGTCATAACCTTTTTGTTTTAAATTCAGAATACAACGTGCATATGTAACCCATCAAACAATTATGTACGTTTAAACAGACTCTGTAATTTGCAATGTCCTGGAAAATCGGAAGTATATTGCGGAAACAATAGTGCGGATGATGATTTGATATCCGTATACACAACAGGTATGTGTACAATAAATAAAGGATATTTGCAAAGTGTTTAAAATAGTTATAATAATTATGTACTGCTTTTGTGGCTCATTAATTATCCGATAATAAAGAAAGACAGACATTCAGAAATTTAGCTGTGGTTCTCTATTCACATAAGATTTGGAAGTTTCAAAGGTGTAATAAATGACGAAGTAAACGAAATTCAAGTCGTTCATTGAACGTACAAAATATTCGCACACTATGTTTTTCAGGATTCATAAATCCATAGGCACTCAATCGACGAGAATGTCATGCTGATCGAACAGTTTTATACGAAATTCAAAATTTACAATGATCTAAAAAAAATAGTTCACACTTTCACGATTTTAAGAGAACGAACATTTTATTCATGTATGAAAAAGCTGCTCGTCTATATTCAACGTTATACAGCAAAGCATTTTAAGATCAAACCCACTTAGACCAACTTGAGGTTTCTCTTTTGAAGTCTGTTCTGTTCGCGGATGTTCTCTGTTTGTAGTAAGAAAGAGATGTGATCAGGATTGGTCTAATATGCAAAGTGTTTGTTTGGTGGCAATTAAAACATCTAATCTGGTTCAGGTGGCAATTTGCATTAGAAACAGTTACTGCCATTGGCTAAGTGCTAGGATCATTGGATCATTTGAATACCATTTCTTTTTGTCAGTTTATGTTAATGTTCCGTATTTAGAATCTTAAAACGTTATGCTATTTTTCAAAAAACAAAATCACTTCCTCTGCTTTTCTCCTTCATAAATTGTTAAAAAAAAAGTGAATTAAATGGCATGGGACGGAATATGGTATTGGGTTATTGTGATGTTTGGGTTGATTGCTATACCACAGACTAGAGGCAAGCATTGAATGCAGCAGATAATTGAGTTGAGTTTCAGAGTATAGGTTTTCCTGTCTAAAAATATATCCATAAGATCTGGATGCACAATGTGACGCATGGCTATCATACCAACTAAACAATGTTCTTCCATCTTCATGACTTCTAAACTTTTGTTCCGGAGGAAAGAGCAGATTTATTTCAAAATGCGAAAAATCTTGATCAAGGTTTCATTTAATGCCTTATTATGGTCTTTAATCCTAAGCCGTTCAACATAGTGTAATTAAATTTAGACGAAAGAAATGGTAGGCAGCACAAGTACATCTAAACGCATCCTAATTTCTCTTTACATGGTACACATATAATTAGAAGCAGGTCTGTATCAACATAAATTCACATATATAACACATTAACAGCAAATGTGTTCTTGGCTTCTCTCTTGTATTCATTAAATGGAGCATCTCTGGTCACTGTCCAGCAATAGTCTGGAAGCATTGACGGGCTCCAGTTGCCCTGACAGCGTTTCTCCATTGTTGCAATGTCCGGGTGAAATCATTCGCCGTGCTCGTCGCTCACTACTCCGGAGTTCGGTTGGAAACAATTCTAGATGAGTTTGTACAAAAGTATTTTTAGTGACATGTGCAACGAAGGTTTTTCTGTGCTTTGATGAGGGTTTCCACCAACTCCATGTAGTTTTCTGCCTTTTTTTCCCGCAAATATTTGTTGTCACTAACTGGAAGGCTGTCCATGCAGTCGTTTCCTTACCATGGAGTGCACGGTCAATTACATCATCTCGAAGAAGTTCATGAACATGAACCCAACAGACATCTTCATTTATCTTAACTGCACTCAAATTTGGAATGTTTACACGGATGTACTTTAAAGCTGCTTGTGTTTTTTTCCATGTCATTGGCAAAGATCGTCATCAGACCCAACTTGATATTCAAGTGTGGTAACAAAATCTTCTTTGATTAAACAAGTGGTGGATGCTGAACACATTTCCTCCTAGGCTCCACATACTGTGGGAGTGGCTAATCTCTCTTGTTACAGTGTGAATCTCTCGCACGACTATCCCATTCGCAGTGAAAACATTAGTAATTTGTGTAACTAGTCTGCAGACCTAATAAGAGAGCAAGAACCTTGAAATTGCTACAAAGCTGCCACTGATGCGAGTCATAGTTTTTGCACTTCAAAAGTTGTTTCAATTTTTCATAGGTTTCATTGATATGGGCTACATGATCAACTGGAATGGATTGCAAAATGTTGCCATTATGCAGTAAAACAGATTTAAGACTCATCTTCGATAAATCAATTAACAGCCGAAACTCATCTGGATCATGAACAATGCTGAGGTTGCCATCACACCACCTATGTTGTTGTATGCAACAAAATCATTTTGAAGGTCATGGAAGATGGAAACCCTAACATCACCTGCCAGGAGACTCCACTGCTCTAATCGGAAGACCAACAGCTCTGCCTTACTTTTGGATAGTTGGATGGGAGAACATATGGGTCAAGTGACATTGATGGTTCAAGACTAGAAGTTTCATCCTTTTCGTCTTCCTCGTCTGACTCAAGCGGAAACGCTTCTGGTGCACCAGGAATCGGCATTCCTGAACAGTCCACAATTTATTCTTTGACACACATTTCCCAACTGGAGGCACCATACAGAAGTAACAGTTGCTGATATGTGTTGGCTCTTTCCAAATCATTGGTACTGCAAAAGGCATAGATAACATTTTCCGGTTCAACAACTGGCAAATATTGGTTGCACATGTGTTGTAGCATACGTGTCGGTCCCACCTCTTGTGCTGATCTCCAGTTTTGCAGCCAAAATAAAAGTGATAGGCTTTCTTAACCAAACTGGTTATACTGCATTTTTGTTACGCAAAAGTCATTTCACAAAAAACGCAGCTGCATTTATCGGCATTGTTCACACAAGTACGCGGCACCTCTGCTCATTTGGACTACATATAAATGTGTCCTTTTGTCAAACCAAACACTAACAACTCAGAGAGCACGACACTGTATGATTACTAGAGCTGATATAGAGGAATGTGTTCAGTAGTGTGATGTAAGCTTAGTTATGATTGCATCATCCATGACTTCTAGGAATACCATGATGCAATTCATATCATGTATGACGCAATACCAGCTTCTTATTGCATCATTCATGCTTTTGAGTAAAAATCAAGTACGGTCCGAACCCATTCATAACTTTATTCGTAGATCCAGTCAAAAATGTAGTTTAGTCATATCTGGTTTAATTTGAGATCCTTTCATTTTATAATTCACTTATCCTCCGTTATTTCCTGGTCAAGGGGCGTATTTACTGACCCAGTGTCATATTTTTTAAACTTAAGTCAGTCAAAATTTTAAGGATCATTTCTTTTCTCAGTGACCCAAAAAATTGGTAAAGTTTGATTATATTTATTTAGGAATCATTTTGGCTGTAAACTAGTGTAATTTATACAGTTGGGAGCATATCTAATTATATTAGTGTTTGTGTTTTGAGAAACGTAGCTTTTCTATGCTCAAACATGAAAATACATAAGTCCTGACTGTAAAGTGTAACACAATAACATAATTTAATTAACTATGGCCTACCTTTAACGACAACATACTATTTTGTTATCCTTGAGATTTAAAGCCTCAAACTATAAATGCTGTCATCGTCTATTACACATATCGTTCTGAAATAAAATGCTCTAATTTACCGCTAGATACAGATCCATGTTGTTTCTTTCAGCCTGAGTGACACTAATTTTGATGCAGTGAATGTAACATTAAAATCCCAAACGTTTTTTTTTATGTTTAAACAGATACACCTTTGCCAGATGGTATGAACGGGAGCGCTAGTTACGGTTATGGCTATGTTGTCGTATCTGGAGGTAACAAAATTTACCGTGCATCAGAGAACAACACGAGCATGCAATATGGTTACCTGTGTTTTGACGGTAATATTTTGGACCGTTCTTCTGAATACATGGAACAAAATATACACACCATTCAGACAATCTCTTTGACGATTAAAGTATTTACACGTTAAGTTAATAAAGCGGTTATGAGTTTTAAACAATATATTTTCCATATTTCAGAAATGGCTGTAAATTGTAAGCAATAGCAAATTGGATCCAATAAAATGTTCACAATATATAAAATATGCACGGTGAGATCTACAGAAAAATAAAATAATAATTAGTTCATTACTCTACTGATGTCATTTCTACCAAAATGCTTTTGTTTGTATCTATCTATCTATCTATCTATCTATCTGTTACGTTCAGTCACTCTAAAGTATGGTTAGAAAAGATGGAAGGTAAGACACATTTTCAATATCAACTCTTTTCTGAAACAATTTCTGTCTCTTCCAATAGTGTGCATTCCGATTTGTTGAGGGCGTTGATAGGTAGTGTCAAATTGCAGTCCGCTACAACGATTGAAGTGATGAAAGTGGTACCTTGTTTCGTCACCGTTATTACTTATTGCTATGATGCTAATCAACGTGACGCCTGGGAGCGCTCGGACAGAAAAAAATAACATTTAAACATTGTAGTGTTAACAAAAAGTACGCCAAAATAGAATATAATAGAACAAATCCAAATAATAACCATATTGAAACTGAAACTAGTCAAGTCTACAAAAGATATAAAACGTCACACGTCACAGGAAATCATCAGAGGTTTACTGTATATGGGATCCACTGACTAACTATATTTATAATGAAATATCGTATAAAATCTTGTAGCGCAAAGTTTCAGACAGCATGATACATTTCGTTTGGTTTTTGGTCGGAGGAACTCGTGGTTTGTAATCATTGCACATATGACGTATATATTGACACATTATCGTGTGACTGTCTTCTTCCTTTAAGTGGGACGTTGTCTTTTAGACGAAAACGCACATTAACAGATCAATGTTTTCAAAATGTATAATATTTCTATGTTCAGTATTGGTCCGTTTTAAATTCACAGATTAAGATATCCACACCTAACTTCTTGCAAAGTGTCAAACCTTTCAAAGTTCCGGATATCAATATATGTGTTGCTAAATATTGAAACTGCGTTATTTGGGCTTGGATTCGGTCTTCTATCATATTTTAAAATGTATGTAACTTCTAATGGAAGCAATATGATATTTTAGCATAGTATTAATATCACAAGAAAGGCAGAAAGTCATCAGATCATAGTTTATCTTTAAGTAATTGTAACATATACTTCATTATTACACCACTGAAATTATAAAAAAATATACATATAACAGTCGCGTAATTGTTCTTTATTTTAAATTTATGAATTGTTCTGCTTGTCCATATAAGTTTTATTCACGGAACATGTTTGTTCGTTTAATTTTAGATATTACGTCTAGCACTGATAACCCGTGCCACTACGATAAGACACCCTCATGGACTTGGAAAGACGCCATGAAAGAGTGCAACAGTAGAGGTGTTAGACTTATTACAGCCTCAGATGTTTTAAATTGTGCAACTGTGGCTGTTTTCGAAGGAACATACTGGATTGGAATATACAGAGACTACCCTGACTGTAAGATTATGCTCACATTGTATTAAAAAGTAACAAATAGCTTGTTGATTTTACTTCAATCGTTGATGTCACTTCTTTCTGTTACATTTTTTAATACATATGGTCGTACAAATATCATTTATAAGCCAATGAAAGTTATGCTAATTAAGATTGCAATATAATATACTGTAGAAGCACCCGTGATAACTTTGATGACGATTCAAATAATTTAATATGTTCGGACAAAGCATAACCACTGTCCAAATGCTAACCTTTACTCAGAGCTGTTTTTATTTATTTTATTTGCATGTTTTGCTGTCTCCACATACATGCTGATGGCTTCCTCTATTCATATGTACAGTCCAGTATCATTACGCCAGCTGAGGTTATAATTTATATTCGACCATTATGCTTTATTAATAAATCCGTATCAACCCGTGTCTTGAAAATATCTCTTGTTTGTATTGGATGATAAAACCATACATTATTCATCATCATCAGTCTCTTGACCAATGTGGTTTCCGAGACACTGTGATGCTGAACATCTGATCAGGTCTCTCCACTTGTCTCGATCATGTGCCAATGCATGTATCTCCGCAGAACGTTTCCTGGTCCATTCTGTGATGTTGTCAGTCCAAGTCTTTCTCTGTCAACCTCTCCTTCTGCCATCCTGCAGTACTGTTGTGGATAGACTGTTGGTTTTAATAATGCTGCACGTTATTTATATCTATTGATAACGATAAATGATAATGATATCACTGATAATGCTGAACGTTATTCACATATATTAATTAATCTATACATTAAATGTATATGTTGATTTTACGGATTGTTTATCAATCATGTCTGTTGTTAACATTATTGAACAGATGATATGTTTTAAAAAAATGATATGACTTTTTATCTTTTTTAAAAAAATCCATTCTTTGATTGTCTCGACTGGGTTGCGATAGCACTTCATTCTATCTGTTGAATTTGAATGCATGAGTAGGGTAGAGTTGTAAGTGGTTGTAATTTCGTTTTGAGATGTGAATATAGGGATTTAAAACAGAGTTAAAGACATTCATTTTTCATTATTTTATTTTTAAAAGTTATAAATATGCATCCATATCAATGGGAATCTTGTAAATATCGTAGCTTGATCCAATCCCACCTGGTTTCTTCTTGTTACTATAGTGTCTATAGAATGTTATAGACATTCATAACACCGTGTAGTAAAGCAGTTGTTGTTCTGACAAATATGAGAACAGCTGTGCATCTATACGTCGGAAGGTACAATACAATCTATATTTGATTGCCTATGTCCAGTGTAAATTATACATTGTCGTTGTAATTGCACATTGATATTGAAATTGCTATGACCGCTCCTGCCCAAGAAATAAAAGACTATCAATCCGCATAAATCGAATAGAAATGTTTATTAAATTGTTTTCTGGAGTGGTTTACACAAGAAAATCTCATTCAGTTCATAAAATATTGTTTCACGAGAGAAATGAAAAAGAGATTTAACGGAGAAGAAAGTTAAACGTTTTTGTTATAAGATATTCTATCAAAACATGTTCTTGAGAAGATACATCGTGGACCTATTGAGTTCGTGATAGAATAAACTTTGTTTTCCTTTAAGCGATAACAACAACACGTGTGTCAGTAGATACTTCGAAAGTGTCTTCAACAACAGCGCCAAAATCAAGAGGCACAGCTGCAACATATACATCTACAGGCTGGATCTATGCAAATAATGCGACACTTGGTGCAAGTACAATCACATCAGCAACAGGTTTGTATACCTAAAGACAATTGTGGGAGTTGTACATGTTATGAAGGCAAAATATTTAATATAAGCAAGATTTCTTTATGGCCTACTCTGATGTGATTGGTTACGTTCTATTGTGTCGAATGTTTATTCGTACACGTATGTCTTAAAATGTGCATTAGTTTTATTTGTTTATTTCGCTATCACATTTTCAAATAAAGACAGATGATAGGATTTGTAAATTGATTACATCAGCATCAACCAGCGGTGGCGATCAGCACTGCGCGATGTACGAGTCTTCCGCAGGGCCGATGTTGGATCCGACCACTGCCTCCTTGTGGCCACGATCAAGTTGAAACTGAAAGCGATGAAGATGAAGACAGTCACCAAACCATTTAACACGGCAAAATTGAAAGAGAGAACCACCGCCGAACAGTTTCGGATCGAACTGACCAATCGATTTCAACTGCTCGAGGACTCGGACAATATCGAAATGCAGTGGACGCAGTTCAGAGAAACCGTTACCGAGGTAGCAGAAAGAGTGGTCGGACGGAAACGAGGCACACAACGGAAGCAGTGGATCACTGACGACACATGGGCGCTGATTGACGAAAGGAAATTAAAGAAACGCCAACGAGACCAGGCGAAAACAGAAGAAGAAAAGGAAGAAACGGCACAGGAGTACCAAACACTGGACCGATTGGTCAAACGGAGTTGTAAAATAGACAGGAAGGATTGGTTGGAGCAAAAAGGAGACGAGGCCCAGGAAGCGGCAGACCGTGGAGATGCAAGGACTTTGTTCCGGGTGGTCAGGGACCGTATAGGGGCCAAAAGTGGATCCAACGTTCCGATCAAAGACAAAAACGGCAAGGTCCTTGCCAGCAAAGAAGAGCAAGATGAGCGTTGGATGGAGCATTTCAGTGAGACACTCAATCAGCCACTGCCACCTTCCACTTTCGACTTCACCAATGCACCACCTTCTACAAATTTGGATGTGAATATGGAGGACATCAATACCGCCGAAGTCATGGCAGCGATTCGTCGCCTCAAAAACAATAAGGTGCCCGGCATCGACCAAATCTCAACAGAAATGCTGAAGGCAGGAGGAGATGTTGTTGTGCAGAGGATCACCAAACTGCTTAATGACTGCTGGAATAGCGAGTGCGTGCCAAGTGACTGGAGAAAGGGAGTGATCGTCAAACTACCGAAGAAAGGCGACCTGGCCGATTGTAACAACTGGCGCGGTATTACTCTCCTCTCCGTTCCTGGCAAGGTCTTCTGCATTATCATCCTCAAACGCCTGCAACGCGCTGCGGACCAGGCCCTGCGGGAAGAACAGGCTGGATTTCGAAGCAGCCGGTCGTGCAGTGAGCAAATCTTCGCCCTCCAAAATATTCTCGAACAATGCACTGAATTCCAAAAGCCGCTTGTCGTCAACTTCATCGACTTCAAAAAGACCTTTGATAGCGTCCACCGTGAATCCCTGTGGCTCATTGCAAGGTCATTTGGCATTCCACCTCGTTTCATCGCCATCTTCAAGAATCTTTATCGCGAGTCCACCTGCTGCGTACGAACGGACGCTGGCCACACACCCTTCTTTGTCATTTAGACAGGAGTCCGTCAGGGATGCATACTCTCGCCTTTCTTATTCCTTCTGGCAATAGATTTTGTCATGAGAAGGGCGATGGACCATCCGAAATATGGCATCACGTGGAAGGATAAGGCACGCCTGACAGATCTGGATTTTGCTGACGACATTGCGCTGCTGGCAGAGAATGCGAGATCTCTTCAGGAAATGACCACCAACCTGGAGGTGGAGGCGGCTAAAGTTGGATTAAGAATTAGCACAGAAAAGTCGAAGACACTGACGGTCAACCGGAAGACACCTGTGCGGGTCAGCGTAGGCGGCCAGACCATCGGCCAAGTCGAGCAGTTCACCTACTTGGGAAGCACCATCGACAAGGAAGGTGGAGCTGATGCAGACGTCAAATGTCGAATTGGCAAAGGGGTGGCCGTATTCCAACGTCTTCTCCCAATTTGGACACGTCGGTCGATTCACACAAACACCAAACTTCGCCTCTTCAACACTATCGTCATCCCATCCACCATTTACGCCTGCGAGACATGGAAAGGCACGAAGAAGCTGGTCAGCAGGCTGAACGTATTCCAACAGCGATGTCTGCGACGTATTCTTCGTGTCACCTACCACGACCACATCACTAACGAGGAAATCCTCAGAAGAGCAAACACCCGAAGCCTGGGAGAAGTGGTCGCAGAAAGAAGATTACGTTTTGCGGGACATGTTCTGAGAATGGCCGAGACGCGCCACGCAAAGACGGCGATGTGGTGGACGCCAGCACGTGGGAAACGAGGCATTGGACGACCGAGAAAGACATGGCGACGGACATTTATAGAAGATCTGCGAGCCGTCAATATCAACTTAGATGCAGCGGAGGTTAAGGCTGCCGATCGAGATGACTGGAGGAAGCTTGTTGCCCTATGCGCCCCACTGCGCGGAAGGACATAAAGAAGAAGAAGAAGAAGATAGGATTTGTGGACCATATAGCAAATTCTCTACTAAGCATTTTAGAATCACAAACAATTACTTATCTTAGGTGGTAGTCTCCCATCCTCTGACTTCTGTAGGCCCCCGGAGTTTTGTTTTAATTGCTCAGCCTTATCCGCAGCTCTGTTGCAATAGAACAACATTTTTCACATTTATTTATTGGGAATCTTCACTTTATTTATTTCACTGTAAACAAAAAGGATGCCTTGAAAATGAAGACGAAATTGTTCCGTACTGGAAGACAGTACTAACACGTGTATTTAACATCCATCTCACATTTGTATATCTTCTACCTTCATAAATGGCTTAGTTGCTGTATGTTCGCTTTTTTTAATCGATATATTTGCAATGCTTTTTCTTTTTCAAATCATCATTTCTCAAAACCTTGACAATATTTTAATATCTCCACTTTTGAACTATAAAGTTGGAATTTCTTTGTAACGAAATCAACAGTTATTATTATTTTCAGACTCTTCAAGTGGAGGTCATGACACAATTACAACTGGTATGCTTTTGATAAGTTCAAATAAAATTAATATTGGTTTTGTAATAAGATATTTAGAAACTGACACACATTAACAGGAAGATCGATTTCTACCTCAACGGTTTGTTTAGTCTATTAAATACATAATTTATATTGTTCTATTATATTTTTGAGCCTTTTATGCTATCTTAGGTAGGCCTTAAATAACTGGATAAATATCATTTATCTATATTTAAACTATTGCAAATAATTTCAATTCTCTTGTTATTATGTTTTTGTCTTGTTATATTTTACGAATGTCAAATAAATAATTAAAATATTTTCGTCCAGTTGTAGGTATTATCTGTCGTGTACTCATCATTGCTATTTCTATTTCAATCCTCCTTTCTCCAAAACGACACAATATTTTAATATATTCACTTTGATCTATAAAGTTGGCATTTTTTTGTAACTAAATCAACAATTATTTTTTTCAGACTCTTCAAGTGGAGACGATGACACGATTACAATTGGTATGCTTTTGATAACTTCAAATAAAATTAATATTGGTTTTGTAATGAGATATTCAGAAACCGACAAACAATTTTAACAGGAAGATCGAATTCTACTGCAACGGTTCGTTTTGTTTATTGCATACATATGTTATATTGTTCTATTATATTTTTGAGCCTTTTATGCTATCTTAGGTAGGCCTTATATAATTGGATAAATATTTAAACTATTGCAAATAATTTTAATTCTCTTGTTATTATGTATTTGTCTTGTTATATTTTACGAATGTCAAATAAATAATTAAAATATTTTCGTGCAGTTGTAGGTGTTGTCTGCGGAGTACTCATCCTTGGAGCCGTTGTATTTGTTGCGGTATGCAAGATAAAAAGACTTCTTTGCTTCAAATAGCAACCTCGACGGTACCAACTATCTCCAGTAACATCATCATATCCATTGATTATCATCAACATCGTTTTATTTGTTTTTCTGTTGGTTTTTAGCTGAGAAAATTTTAATGTGGAATAGGGTACAAAGAGTTTGTGACTTAGTGATATCAAACCCTTTCTCCATTTAGGAAACATTGCAACTGTTGCTTTTTGGTGGATTCGAAAAAATATTAAATGAGCAAAATACTTTACATGTAATGGTCAAGATACATTGGTGCCGATATTTAACTCATTTAACTGGTGTACAATTAGACAGGTCAATTCCAAGATTTAAGATTTTTACCAGAAAGCTAAATATTTGACTCATGATAAATTATTAACAATCGCAAGTGCTCTTATTCAGTGTCATTTCAAGTATGCATATTCCTTGCATTTACTCGTCGTGTTTATTACCTCATTTGAAATATAGATTGCAAAACACTCTAAAAAGCTTAGATCTGATCTAGGTTTACTACGATGATTACATCTTGAAACTGGTCATTTAAATCAAATCTAACAGCTGCCAGTTGAGTATAGACTGTAACGTCAAACTAATTTAAAGAACTAAACATTTTTAGTTTGTGAGAACAAACATTCATATTTTACATATTATAGCAGATAAGCAATTATCATTGTGACAGCTGGTTCAAACGCTTTCATTTATACTACCTGAAGACGTTTGAGTGAAGTAATGAAATTTGGATCCAGTATAAAAAGAGTTAAAAATTAAATTCAATTTATTTTCAAATATCTGGTTATTTAATCTAGTAATAGTTTCTTATTCTACCAAAACTATTACCCCATATTTTTAATTCTGTTGAACTCTGTAGTCCATTAGTTAAATTGTAACATAATTCATATATTTAAATTTTTGTTTAAAGTAGTGTGTTGTTTAATTGTCTATGACCAGTGCAGTTATAGTATTTAACGTAATTGTATGCAAAAGCTGTGAGAATAGAATGTGCTTTGTTTTCTTTGTTCATCACGTATTTAATACTGTTCATAAAATTTGAAATATAATGCTTATTTTGTGATTTGGTCTCAAATTTATATATGTCAATAAGAGCCAGAATGGAAAGAACTGACTGCTCATATAAGTGTATGAGCTATCAAATGTAAGTTCTATATGACATTGGGTTGCAAATTTAGTTTTTACTATTTTGTATTATAACCTTTACATAATACATGTAATATTATCATCATTTATCATGTTGATATAACAAAAACAAGGCACCCATGTTTAAGATATAGGTTTACGTATTTGCTGCATTCTTAATCATTAATAAACCAAACGCACCTTAAACTAAACATAGGAAATATTACCATGAAATCAAATAATAGCATACAAAATCCAGAGCCTAAATGAATAAAAGCGTGCTCTAGTATTGACCGAGATTTCGGTTTGTAAAACTGTTTTAAGTGCATCATGGCTTTTTTCACTTTTGTGTCAGTGTAATATGTATTGAGTGGGTTGTATTTTAAAGTACATACTACGAACATTGCGTCAATACATTATTCTTCATTAGTATGTTTGACCTGTCATAAAGTTCTGAAGCAAACAATTGCGACTAAAGTAAATTGATGCATCATGAAATCACCTGCTTTTTCACTTTTGCTATATCCAAATAATGCAGGTCAATTCATCGATAGATTCAATACTTAAACATGTGGATGTAAATTCGAGCTACCAATTTCTAAGTTTTATTCAAATAATCATAGAATCGACTTTTTCAGATATTACTACAATATTTTAAAATATTTAGACCTTTACTAGTGACGTTTTTAAATCTCGGAACGAATATAGTGTATAATGGGATTAATGTGCTGAAATTTATCCACATCAAGTACATTAAAGTTTGTGTATGTTTTCCAATGCTGGCGCACGAAATAAAACATTTCTTTGTGAGAATCACGCAAACTAAGTTCCTATCAGACATGGATGAATTTTGATTTTCAAATAGTGTGAATATTAACGAAGGTGGATGCTGTTCAGACAGAACTAGTTAAAACGTTATTAAAACTAATCTCCTTCATTACAAATAAAACTAGAAGAAACATCTAAACCATACAAATTAAAATAACCAATTTAGAGAGCAGTGACCTACTTGTTCGTTTCAACTGCTTCTGATATAATCACAGGTGTGGATTTTATTGTCAATCGGTTAATTTATTTGTATTGCAAATTTTAATAAATATTTGTTTCCATATTTGTCATTGTCTTTGATAATGTTTACATATTTTTTGATTGCTGTCCATTAATCACTATGTTTTGTTTTTATTGTCTTATGACACAAATCTAATTTCACTTCTCTCTCTGTCTGAATATATTTTTGCACATCCTATGATTATTGAATAGTTCAAGCAAGAGCACGAACAAACGATTTTGTTATTCTATAAATTTTGGTACATCAGCTGCATGGAATTGAATTCCGTGTTCTTTTGAGACGTGAAACAAGAAACTATTACATGAGTTACACATATAAGCAACAACTTTGATATCAACATGTAATCTATATCCACAATGTCTGACATGATAAAGATGTAGCAAACATAGTGTTACAAAACAACATACAAGAGATAACATGGTACGTGTTGATGGTTTAGTGTAGGGTGTTGGATATGAGATGACGGGGTATTGGTTAGTATACATGGTTGCACTATTATCACCATTCTCTTTTCTTTATATACATATTCAACTCTTTATTCATTAACAATTTTAATATTCTTATATATTCCCCATAAACACGTTTGTCCTCATAAACATTTATGTCTCCGTAATGTCAGCCCTATGTTACACATATGGAAAATTTTAAAATAGTATTTCCCGTTTGTCACCCACAGCATCCGTATTTGTAAATTTACGGCTTAATGTTGTAGTGATCAAGAATGAAATACATGAAATGTTGCGAATTATACATCAAATAATATTTATACAATTAACGTATATAACGGGAATCTCTTAGAAGCACAGCTTTCCTCTCATATTCTTGAATAAGAACTCTATAATTATCATAAAGTAATGAGCACTACTGCACAATCCTTAATGCTTCATTACTTTGCATATCATTTTTATGTTTGCCATAATAATTCCATTTTTTATTAATGAAATTGATTTTCTGCAATGCGATTGGCTATAAACGGTCACGTGATACTTATCTGCGAATTATTTACACATCGATAAGTTCTGGGACTACTCTCGGTTTTTGTACATTTCGCTTTAAAAAAAACAATGCAGACTCGTCATTGTGATACGATTGTTACATTTTAAAAAAATGTATTATTCGACAAATAAATATATGTTGTACCCTTTTTATATTTTTCTCAATAGTCTTTGATTGAATGATTGAAAGGCATAGTTTACTATATAACTGGACGTTGGTCTTCTACATAGTCGAGAAAAGTGTCCGATTACCGTGATGTTTCTTAGCAATTTTATGCGTTTTTTTCACAATTAGATGACAAGTATTTAAAAGAAACAATAGACTCAAGTAGATGGAGATAGATTTTACGATATTGTGATGGATGTTACATTCGCTGAAAATGAAACAGAAGAATAGATTGATAAATTCTTTCACATAGCACTCTATGACCTCGGTCATCCTTGCCATACACAACACAACAATAACCGCGTGGGATCAGGGCCAGTTCATTTGGAAGTTTATGAGGGACATAAACAAAGATTCAAGAAATTATTTAAGGACGACTTAAAAGCTACTGAAATAAATCAATACTTAGAGGCTACTAAACGAAACACAAAATAGGGCATTGTTGTTATCAATGGTAAAATGTTTAATTCTTTTAATTTTAACTTTGTTTGCTATTTAGGAAGAAGGTGTGTGGATGTTGGTGGTATGGTGTGAATGTGACCACTTACACGAAACTAGAAACTAATAGTTATGAGACCATTATTCAAAGATTAAATAAAGGTTTTAAATGTTAAAACTACAATCTCTACCAATATGATTTAACACCAGTGAAAATGTATATAATAATTCATAAAGATGATTGTTTTGCTTATTTAAATAATTTTGGATGTATATTCATTAGTTAAAATGGAAACGAAATTACATAACGTTTTGCGTTGCTGATTTTCTTTTCAAGACAAAATCTTATGTATAAATTAAAAAGACTTTAAATGTTGATGTATATAATTACAATATTTGATTATTCAATCACAACCATAAATATACAATACATGTGCCACCTTCAGGACATATTTTTATGTGTGTATCACATTGATCTTGACAAGTGTAAAACTCTCTTCCTATGAATACGTTTCTATGTATTTTTAGCTTAATGCATTGAAATTATTGGATACAAAATTGACTTCAACGCAATCAGACCAGACGAGTTCAATGGCCAGTTAACAAGGTTCTACGCAATGGCCCAACCCAAATCAAATTATCCAGGGTGCCAGATGATCAGACGCACGAATATCACAAGAATGCCTTGAAAAATATTCGTGCAGCCATAAACTGATACTTGATGGAAAATGGAAAAGATGATGATATTGCCAAAGACAAAGAATTAAAACATGCTAATTCAATGTTAAATGCAAACCTGAAATTTAATTAAACATTAGGTCTTTCAAGACAAACTCCGCACTAACAAGTAATTTAAATGGAATAATTTTGAAAATTCAGTATGTATCTTAAAATATTTAACTCTGCTGCCCTTCAATTCAGAATATGGTATCTGCTGCCTATTCATTTGGTGACCAGAAATATAGATGTTCGCCATCAACGGAGTCCAACTTCCTTAAAATTAGTAAATGCGGATCTGACATTGACTTCATTGCTCTTAATCGTGAAACAGTTAAAAAGAACCACATTCGGACTTTATTTAACTGGTGATTGATTAGGTAAAATTTAAACATCGATAAAAATACCTAACCACGTTCATTTAATCCTAAAACAAATAAAGCATCGTTTGCAAATGGATCGGTGTGTTTGCGAGTTATATCATCAGCTAGCGCTAGGATCCAGGTGAAGTAGACACAACACGTAGCCATAATATTTTGACTGGTGTATTGTTGTTAAATTTTTCTAATATATCAAGAAATGAAAATATTGAAGAAATTCCACTTGTTTAATGCCCTGTATTATTGGAAATAATTATGACTCGTCTGTCTTTAATACATGTAAAATCTTTATTTTAGTGACTAATTTTCTTTTTAAAAATAATTATATGTCGTGATTCACAGTAATAAAGTCCTGGTGAGTATCTAAGAAAACAGCAAACACTTTTTCAAAGTTTGGACAAACACAGTTTCGTGTAAATCAAATGCTGCAATGCAACCCAATCCCTTTTGAAACTCCTGGTTTTAGGTATTAGGAAGTTAAATACAGTTCAGTTAAGCCATCCAATTACTCGGTTACATAAGCACTTTTCATATAGCTTTATAATACTGGCCACAGATGAAAGAGCATATTATTGCGAGGGTAAGATTGAGATTTTCCTTTATCTTTAAATATGAGTACAACTCATCTTATTTACAAATCTCTAATTCTTTAACATTGGTCATTGACAACGTTATAGAGCCTTGTGATGAATTATTTGTCTTTTCCCCGTAACTTACATGTTTCCTGGTGTTTAATGGCCGATCATGTTTCTTGATAACGGATTTGTTTTAACGATTGGTTCATCAATACAGTACCCGTAAGTTTATTCATGATTTACAAATACGTCTGTACATTATTTGTAAAACTTATTAAAAAAATTTAAAAAAGCAGTTGAGATATCTCACTGTGATTCACCTTCATATTTTAATTCAAAACAACGTATTGAATATTTGTCACGTGTCTGATGTACACCTTTCAAAAATGCCAAAGTTATAATTCGTTTACTTCATCTAAATCTGTATCGCATATTTTTGAGCATTTCTGAGTTCCATTTATTTTGCTTATAATACTCATGGGCAAGCCTTACATTTTCCATCCACTTTGTTCCTGAAAGTATCCAGTTTTATTGTAAGCTTACTTACCTTCAGTGACCACCATTGTTTTATGTAGATCAGTTTCGTAGGTAAAAACTAAAAATCAACAGCATTCATTACAGAAATTAATTTATTTTCATTTTTTTTAAACTCGTGGTGACCAGTCCGATGGCACAGCATTCATTACAGAAATTAATTTATTTTCATTTTTTTTATAACTCTTGGTGACCAGTCCGATGGCCTAGTGGTTAGTGTCCACCTCAGATGCGTAACGTCTCGGGTTCTAACCCTGGTAGAGCCATACCTATAACTTATACAAATGGTACTAACAGCTGCCTTGCTTGGCGCTCAGTATTAAGAGTTTAGAGTTAGCACTGGTTTTCCTGGTGTCAGGATTATGTGACTGGGTGAGACATAATGCTGACATGTCTGCGGTATGATGACCCAGTGCTAGACATCACTATAAACTGTCACACTGCAGACATCAAATCGATATGAGTAAATAAATGTTAAGCTGTTAAACGTCTGAAACCACTCACAAAGTCTATATCTTGAGACGATTGGTGGGTCGATTCACACTCTGTATTAAACATTATATATCTACTTCATAGGCTAATAATTTCGCATCTACACATTTTGACCAGAATGAAAATGAAAATTTATGAAAACAAATTTGCAGTACTTTGCAGCCGGAAAAGTAATGATGCTGCAAGGAACGTAACGATTTGTGGCTATGCAGATATCCTAATTTGGAGCGGAAAAAATCTTTACAATCAAAGACCCACTCTAGCATTTGTACGTTAACCGTTATGAAATCCAGAATGTCTTTGAATGAGCTCTCATTTATTCTAAAATAATTGTTATACTAAAGTCAACGACCAATGAATAGTTTAAAACATAATTCTTCTGACAAATAGATTTGGTCTAAGATAGAAATCATTTACTCCTGTGTCACGCTGCTATTTATACATTTTTTGTGGGACCTGGATGTAAGTCATTCTAATGAAAAAGTCAAATGAAACTTTAAACAAGTTGTTTTTGGAATATTGTAGCCTAAAAAGCTGTCAGCATCCTATTTACAACATATAATCATTAATAAAGTTTAGCTATATGAAAATGTTGTTTACAAATAACCATTAATTTAAAGTACTATCTACAGTCATGGACAAAAGGAAAGCAAAATAGATATATTAACACACAAGTTAGCAGAACGGAGTAATTTTCATATATGGAATTCATCCTTTTATTTCCTAGAGGATAACGATTGTTTGCGAACGATAGTCAGCATTCCCTCATCTTATCATATATTCTTCTAATGTTAATATGATATGAGAACAACTAAATGAAGAACTAAGCAGGTTGTAGTTACTTATGTTATACTTAACTGATCACATTTAGAAACACCTCGAGCGTCATCGTTTCTGTTTCGCTCAGCTAAAAAAATTAGCTACATCTTGTAGGATCAAGGGGACTTAAGAGTTGTTGCCCTTTGTCAATATGACGTTGACAGCAAAGACAAATACTCATCTTTTTTTGTAAGGTGTTTTCATGAGATATTAGGCTTATAGCGTCTGACGTTATACTGATCAGGTAATCATTCTTATAGAAACATAATTGTCTTACTGTAAACGAGCGGCGTAACATGTGTCATTTCTCTAACATATATACAGAAGAAAATACATTGTAAATATAGATTATATTTTCCGGTGTAAACTAGCTTATCTATGATGAGGGCGGTAAATGCTTACTTGGTAGAAATGCACATGAAACATAGATTGAAATTTCATTATTTAAAAGTCGAATGTGTGACTTCGAACTTTCTAACTGTACTCTTTATTATGGCTTGGGACAGTTACAAAACTAGCAGATAATCGTCCCACAAATGGTTTCAAACGTATGAAAACTTTCCTCCTGCCATGTTCGTGCTTTCCAGCACGCAAATAAGCGCAGTTTCACTAAATTACCGATGCATCAGTTCATAGGGGAAATCAATCAAACAATCCGAATGCTTGACGTCAATGAAACTTGTATTGCTCTCTGTATATTTTACTGACTCCGAATTTTAAACAGGTGCTCGTTTTTCTAAATGGAAAACTAAATAATCGAGCGAATCAAACAAACTCTTGGTCCTCCTAGGACGAGAGTGATAAATGAAAGTTTCAATACAGAAATGAAAGAAAGTAAAAGCAAACAAAATTGGGATGAGTCAGTTAGAAACTAAAACATAAAATAAAATATAAAAAACAACATATGGGATGCAGATGCATGTTTCGAAGCCGCGACATCTCGTTTGGCGGGCATGATAAACAGAACGACATGCGAGGGTATATGGGGATAAAATAGTAAAAGAAAATTAAACAAATTGGGATGAGCGAGTTTAAAAGAAAGATGGAATACAATAATTTTTTTGGGGGGTGGGTGGGGACACCAGACAGATGTCCCCTCCTCCTATTTGAAAAACTAAAAAAAAGTGTTTATGTGTTGATGTGTACCCCCTGATGTGTAGTTTTTGTGCTTTTTTAAAAAAAATCATTTACATTACCCTAACCATAATTTTGTCCCATCGGGATTATATGAAAAATAGGAAGATATTTTGGTTCTTAGTGTTTTCTATGACAAGGTTTCCCGAGCTAAAAGGCTCATCATGGGTCTCCTGTCCTCTCCGTTCTTTAAGTTAACCCTGGCTAGGGGTTACCTGTATCCTGTGAGTGCTATTTGTGTTGTGCTATTTGTGTGATGTTATATTATACACACACATATATATATATATATATATATATATATATATATATATATATATATATATATATATATATATATATATACAGTGTGTCTTGTAAGGATAGCCTATTTTGATCAAATTTCTCAGTTTTTCTAAATTATATAGAGACCCCTAAACGGTGTCTATTTAATTTATTGTAAGTGGCTTTTTAAAAATTTAATTATGAATTTCAAATTTTTGTACAAATACATGGTGTATTAAATTAAGTTTTATAGTATTGTTTTAATGTTTGCCTTATAGTGTTCCATGTTTTGTAATCTTCCATATTTATGTAATAGGTCTACTTGGATCGAGACAGGATCAATACATTTTTTTATTTTATTTGTACTTCACCCGCCTCGATCTTTTCTCGCCCTTTATTTATTTCTTTATATTTCCTATTTCAAACCAAAAGGTGATCATTTATTTATTCCCTTTAAAACGGGCTTTCTGTATAAACTCATGCGAGTCTATACAGAGTATTCATATGTATTGGTTACCAGTGACTTTATATGATAGCATGCTAATATTGGGGTATAATGAAGTGATTTTCTTTAAGTAACCCTATCTAGTGCGTGAAATGTATTTGTATGGGTCGTGCTTAATCATCTAAGTGAGTTTATTTCCCAGCTCTTACACGGGCCTGCCCACTTCGCGTAGCGCCATGTCATTTAGCCCCGTGCTTTCCTTGCTAGTACTTCCCTCTCTTAAGGTCCCCGTCCCTCCCCTTCTATCTAATAGTTTCTCCTATATTATAGACAGGTCCGCATGCTATCATATATTTGACTATAAAACTAGTTATTTCTTGCAATAATATCCTTGAGAAATTTCCATCTAAGTATAGTAAATTTTTTATATTGTACAATTGTTTTTCGTTAATGGACTTAATTATCGTGTTCCTTTCATTTCTGGTAACACAACATTGGGTAAAGATGTGTCGTTTAGAAAAGCTATAATTTTTGCACAGTGGACATTTAGGCGACACTACGATCATATGCCTTCTCACTGCTTTTTCTCCTGGAATATAATAATACATAAGAAATATGAAAAAAATGTGACCTCTTCTTTGCCAGCAGAGACACACGTAAAAATAAAAAAGAAAGAAAGACATTTGTGGGTGTTTGTATATATGATTTTAAAATGGTGATCTATAGCAAACTTAAAAAAATAGAAAATAAACCGGAGCAAAGCTTTCGCATCAGCATTTCAAATGACACGAAAATATGCTGCGTTTGGATTACATCAAATCAATTTGAAAGCAAAATTTAATTACATTCTAACTTGAAATTACTATGTAGATCTAAGTCTTTGTGCTCACGACTATTTAAAACAGTCTGATTGTCCATACGCGCTTATTAACATATCATCACCTTCCCCCTTTTCGTCAGGGCCGCATTGAGGACTTAAGTATAATCAACACGAACAGATTCGTATTCCTGAGATTGTAAATATACATTGTAATCAGATGATTGATCTGGTTTCTGATTGGTCCATTATACCATTTAAGGCAGAACAGGTCTTAATTCGTTAACTGTCTGGGACAGAGATACCGCGTTTTTTTACACTTTACTTTTGTCTAACATGAGTTTAATTGTGAGTTGGCCGAGTCCATTTGTTTTTATTACTATTATGATGCTAACAGTTTTAGCCTGAGGTATAACAACCTAGAATTTGACATATATATTTCATAATGCTTTAAAATTCATCGATTTCCCCTACCCCCACCCCCGCTAAAGCGTTCCTCGCAGATTATGATAGCATGGAGTTTACATAGGGGGAAGAAAAACAAATTCGATATTGCCACTGTATGATGTTGAAATACACATTGCACAGGTATGACGGTATAATGCTAGACGAGGATTCGTAAAAGAAGAAAATAAACAAACCATCCGATGGGGGAGGGGAGGGGGACAGAATCATGCATCGAGGAGTGGTCCTTTTCTCTTGAGCTCTAATATTAGATCCGCTTGTTGTGGTAAACAATTTCATTGCTAGTATCATGATAAATAGTTTTAAAATAAACCAAAAGCATCATTTTTTTCAAAATAAAACATTTTTATTCAACAAACAAATAAATCACATCAATATATTTTATCATATAATTTTTTGTCCAGTTTGACAACGTTGTGAAGACAAGTTTGACTTCCAATGAAGGAGGTCATTTTGCCATTGACTTACAATTCTTTGTTTGCTCCTTTATTTTTTTTTTACTATTGTGTCTTTTCTTTAGCAGATACATGGCTAAGCGGTTTTTCGGATGCCAGGTCAAACATCTAGACTATCCTGTTCTATTTTCCTTTTTCTTTCTGGAAAGAAGAACGACGATAGTGGTGGTATGCACTTCTTGTAGGTGACATCATTTTGCGTTTAGGAGCACAAACACTGCAACCCATCGTTTGGTTCAGGTCTTATTATAGTGGTGGAATGCTCCTCCACTGATTTTCGGCCAGTTGTATCATTCTCATGGCTGGCATCACTCGACGTTGAGGGGTTCGCAACCGATTAAATTTGAACCGTGATTGATTGGATAAATAAAGTAAACTCTGTAACATGCCCAATCTCTCGTAGACATTGATTTGGGGGGTCTGGTACATGGTTCGCAACTTTTTCTGCATGTAAAGAGGAGGAGTGTGTCGCTGCTGCTGAAGAAGAAGAAGCTCCAGGGGACAAGGGTTTCCATTTTGTCATCACATTATGACTAAAATGTGTCTGACTGAGTTTGGCTAACAACAGTGAAGTGGAAAAACATGAGACTACTGGAGATGCGGTCACTTCGAATCAGCTCATGGCTTGGCAATGTAAGTTGGCGTCTGCAAGCAGTGCTTCTCTTGCTGATATAATCTGGTTTCTGGTGTCATTTCTTGAAACATTTCATTTTTAGCAGACTTTTTTTCTGTGGCCGTGACCTAGTCTTCTTGACACCAATGCTCCTTTTCGTCTGGGTACGTTTGGGTCGGAAACTGGATTGTTCTTAGATATGCCATTAGGGGCATTGGGATTTAATTTAATATATATATATATATATATATATATATATATATATATATATATATATATATATATATATATATATATATATATATATATATACTAAAGTTCCACAATTTTCGAAAGAACATCACATTATGGCGTTTTTGTCTCACTTGTAGCTACTTGTCAGACAAATAATATAAGCCTGCGACTAGGAATCCCTTATCTTGGTACCAACACTTACATATTAGTTTTCTCACCCAATTGTTTCCTACTAAATTAAAATAACAATGCATCTTTGTAATTTAGTTAGCAGATTCAAAACACACTATCATCAGGTAATACTATTACTTAACAATGTATACAAAGGTCGTCAGGTTTTGTACTCTTACGAAAATCTGAATATATGTATAGGTTGAATGTAGCTATAATTGTTATGTGGTGGTAGTACTGCAAGTTACGACTAAGGTGTTAATGAGGTGATCAATCGACACTAAGTACACAAGTTACACGCATAAAACAATATAAAGATAAAGGTATTTGATATTATTAATGTATTTTTACGTTTAATCAAACAATATCATATGAAATTAACAATATATAATTAATATTTTGTATACGATTAAATTTTAACGTTCATCAGTTTTAATTTGGAGAACGTTCTATGGTAGACAATAGTACGATACAGTGCAATGCAATATGTACACTGGGAACAGTTTTAACAACGTGAGTAACGCCATTAGAACATTTATCATTTATGATTTTTTATAAATGTTTATTATTTGTCCTGGAAATATGGCAATTGTTACTACCGCTTGCGCAATATATGGAAACATTTTTCTGTAATAGCATGTTGACTAATGAATGAACCACTCTGCCTGGTAAGTGCACGAGTTTTCGTTTGCAGTCTTTAATATTAAGGTTTGATGATCGCTCTGTTTAGATTTGTGAGGTACGGGCATATCAAATGTGACACGTGTAACATAAAGAGTAGAACGGAATAAATAAGGCTACCTTGGCTCTTTGACCGCCCCCACATGGCACACTTAAGGGCCAAATCGTTCAAAACCCAAGAACGGAGTTTTATAAAAGATAGGAAGAGTTAATAAATCGCTCTTCATGTCAGTTTAAACGTGTATGTAAAAACACGTTTTACAATCAATCCAGGTACAGACGAGGAACGCATGTCCTGACTATGGAATTTACATAACAGACATGCCACTGATTAAGGCCGGTATCCAGTTAATTTATAAAATCTGTTGTCATTTATATTCTTTTCCGTTCGATAATCTGGGGACGGAATGTTTGTCGCATTGTTATCACACATTTATTAAATTATTAATCGGACCAAATCTTTCATTAAAGTATAGTTTAATTCAATTTTGTTTTCGGAACTCTTCCATGGCAACACCAAGCGGGATAATCCTTATCTTGAGAAATGATGTGATCTAGAAGGTGTAGTATTCAATGATATTTTTTTTATTCATCCTCGCATTTGAAAAAAAGAGATTGAATGTTGTGGTGATACAATCTTTATATATAGTAATACAACGCATGTATGTATAATACGTCACACATCTGCACGTACCTTTTTAAAGACAGAAAACGTAATTCTTTTGCCTCTCAGAGTCTTTTACAAAGGTAAATACACAACATAGACTAGACAAATAATAAAATATATAAACCGTCTTGTTTGCAAACCATTACATCGCTGTTTCTACATGAATTAAACCTATACATTTTTTATGTTTATGTTTCAATCAGTTTATTTAAACTTGTTGTGGATGCTGGAAAATATTTTGTATTGACCTATAAATCAATCAGCCATAACGACATATGTTTTTCTATGTACATTTAGGAACGCGCAAATTATTACCCGGGTATTTCATTGTTATAGTTGTAATTATATGCTATTATGAAAATTTAGAGAATTATTTATAAAAAAAATTCAAATTTCTTTTCTCTTGGATGTTTTATATTTTTTTATCCTGGCACTTTGAAGTTTAATCGGAATTACCACCTTTTGACGCTTTATTGATATCCTGGTATTTTGAAGGTTTATCCGTATTTCTTCCCTTTCTCGTTTTATTGATATCTTGGCATTTTGACATATTTTTGGGTATGTCGCTTTAACATTTTTTGTTGGTATCCTGGCGCTTTGACGTTTTATGGGTATCTCCGCTCATTGACGTTTTATTGATAACACAGCCCTTTGACGTTTCACTGGTATTCAAGTCCTTTTGACGTTTTATTAGTACTATGGAACTTGGATTATTTAATTCTAAAGTTCATATCCCGATAGAAATTATTGACTTTTCTGAGATAACAAACGGTGCATAATGCAAGTTATTTAGATGCAGGAAAGATGTTTCCTTTTATTCACATCGCGATTTGTAAAAGTACGCATTTTAAAACTTTATTGTATGCACATATATTTATACATATATAATGTACACTGTTTCCTGTTTTAAAACAAAACCATATTCTTATATTCAACATATTTTAATTTACTCTTTTTATGATAAATGACGGCTAAGATATCAATCACATTACGGCCATTGTTGCACATTACCAATTGTCCTACTTACCATATCGTAATATCCTGATATGCCTGCTCAGAAAAGGTTATTACAAGCAGTATTTTCCCGGTGTTCTATATCGCTGCGAAAATGAAGTCGCTATATGAATTAGTTCAAGGCTAATATAATTCGCGGTAGGCACTTTTTAATAAAAGAAAATTAATTGGTGTTTACATTTACATGCTCTTTCTAGTTTTAAATTCCAGTTTGCTCATTTTCCACTTTAGCGGTAAAGGCATTTAATTTAGCTTTGTCTCTCTATCGGTAGATTCTGATTGCTTATGCCTTGTTAAGACAAATATTTATGACCTGAGTAATCCATTCCTTTTACAAGCATTTGAAATACTTTTTCCTAGATACCTGAGCAACTGATTACAGCTTTTCCTATGAGGCGCCGTAGCGGACAAAAGCTGGTCCAATCAGAACGTTGCCATTGATATTTTAATGTCGTATGTTCAGAATTCCAATTTCATGTGTTGTATAAAATTGTTTATCCTTAAAGTCCCATTTTATAGGTCGAGATTTTAGATTGTTGCTGTTGTTGCTATTGTTGTTGTATGGTTTAATGCCATTTTTCAGCAGACGATAGGTACATGGCGGCCAGTAATAATGGTGGAGGAAGAACCCGGGAAACCCACATTGGCCGAATCTGAGCCTCGAACCCACGCAAGAGTTTAGATTGTATCTGTTGAATTAAATAGTAGTGGCTGAATGTTATATTTTTTAGGTCAAGGTTTCAGATTGTGTCGTTTGAATTAGACGGCAGTGGTTGAAATTTCAATGTCATACGTCGAGAATTCATAATTTAAGTATTGGTTCAATAGCTAATGTTGAAAGTTCCATTTCATATATTGAGTATCTATATTTTGTCTGTTAAATTACACATAATGAGTTGAGAATTTGATGTCCGATGTTGGATTTTGAGATTGTATCTTCTGCATTACATAACAATTGTTGAAATTTTAATGTCATATGTAGAGGGTTTCAATTTAACACGTTGAATAACATTGATTGTGATTGTTCTAAAAGTTCCATTGCGTATGTTGAATGTTTAGATTATATCTATTGAATTACACAGCGGAAGATTGGACATTTCATTGTGGTTGTCAGAATTGCAATTTTTATATGGTTTTAGTGATGTGGTTGTATTTAAAGTAACATTACATAATGTCCGCTTTAACAAATCAAAATAATATTGAGTATTAATACACATCTTTCCTGTATTCAGTTATGAAGCACCATTAAATTACAATGGATTATTTGTTTGAGGTCGCTCTTGTTATCGGACCGAGTTATAGTTCAAAATGCTTCTTTTTGCTATGAAATTCAGCAGATGATAATCTAAATACTCGACATATAAAATGGAACTTTCATCTCAAACAGTTACATTCAACGTTTGAATGAAGGATTTTTGACATACGGTATTGATATTTCAATTACCGCTGCGTAATTTAAGATATACACTGAGAAACGTCGATATAGAAAATATAATTTTAAACCGTCACTGAATAATTGAAATATGAAATCTAAAATCCCGATCCAGAAAATGGAAATTAAAGACATGCAATTTGATCAAAACTTGATTTTGGATATCTCGTTATACGACATCTGAACTACAATTTCTTATTGGATCAGCTTTTGTCCGCTACGGCGCCTCATATTTTCCTTTTAATCCTTCCTTCACAACGTCATGGTATCAAATGAATGGAGGGTTGAATATATCTGAACCGGCACCTGTCTGAACGTCTACTATTTTAACGCTAATTTTTTATGTCGGGAAACTCATAATTCATACTGACATTTTTCAGAATCTCATAATGGTTTATTAGCTTGCTACAATCAAGTTACTTTAATGTTCATAATTATTGCCTGAAAATCTGTCCATCTGATTTTTGCAATTATTTAGACTTTATTAAATTGGTTCACATCAAAAGTACAAATAATGTATCTCTGCTGGTTAAGTCTAGTTTCTTAATCTTGGTAGAAGTAGGACGATATATGCCAAGCCTGACTGTCATGTGTCGGTTCCTAAGGAATTTAAGTTCTACTTGGTTGGTCTGATAAGAAAGAACGTAAGAAAAATAAATAACTATTAGATACCACTTAAATACGTACAGTTGTAAGACAAATAAAAACTAAAACGTCTTCCATGCCTCTCCAAACCAATGGAAATATATCTTCATTTATCTACGCTTCATCTTAGGCTTGGGACCAAATTTAGCTTCAGTCTGTGCAGTAGTTCTACAGTTATTGAGTAGGAACGATATTTCCTATGGACGCGACGTGATTTGACGTGGCATGGAAGGAAGGGACCAGCTTGAGAAAGCTGACTAATCTTTCATGATCCCCTGGGATATGGTTGAAGATTAAATGGACTTATGCTGGGATTTGGACCAAGACAAGGGGTTGTATTTTTTGTATCCCCGCGAAGGATAGGACTGGGGTTGCCTTGTCATGGTACAAAACCGACTTAGATTATTCAATATTTTCCAACTAAATCAAAATAGCCTGCATCTTTGCAATTTAGTTAGCAGGTTTAAAACACAGCATTCATCAGGTACTATTTGTGTTTCTAACTCCATATAAAGTTAATCATGTTTTGTAACTTTAATTGGCGGGAATTGTGGCTTTTTGACAAAGTCAGAAGGAACCAGTTTGACATAATATAGTTATATTTATTAACAACTTTGCAGTAGCAGGTGAGAATTTTGATTTATGCGGCCTGTGATGTGTATTTCTTTAGTGTCTAGAGCTGTTTCAAATCGCTCGACCTGTGTGTGTATGTGCGTGTCTCAAAATGTTTGGTATGATGGTATTAGTGTTGGATAGAACTTAAGTTTTTTGTATGAGTAAATTTATTTACACACAATATAACTCCCGGAAAGAACCATCGACCCACGAGAAGCTACTGGCAAGCTTTCTCACATAACTACAGTAGCCGAATCTTTGGCTCCAACCCACGCAGACAGAGGTGAGATGGCAGTGATCCGTAACAGACAGCGCTTTAGACCAATCGGCCACTCAGGGCCCTCTTACTAAGAGGCAGACTTCACAATATGCTATTGCTCTTGTTGGAACAGTAGAATAAAATTCTTTTTAAAAAAGTAGTTCCTGGCGCGCTGTGTACCATGACTAAAACGATAGTTCTGTGATAACACGAATGAGATAAGAAAATTAATATTAGCAACATAGATTTCTCTATCGCATGAGTGAGAATAATTATTACAAGTAGACACTTTACCAATGTGTATGTCGATTTCAGTGTGTATGTGTGTAGTTTGGAATTTTAACGTAGATTTAAAAACATTTCAGTCATGTCGTTACGATCTCTGCAGTGTGGCATTGTATAGTGATGTCCCAACCAGTCACGTTGTCCTGAAGCCATGTCCTAATACTAAACTCTTAATCCTAAGCGTCTAGCATGGCAGCTATTAGTACAATGTGTTTGTATAAATCTTTGGTATGACTCGGCCGAAGTTCTAACCCGCGACCTCCCACACCATAGGCGAATAGTCTAACCATTTAGACCATCGGAGCGGTGAGTCAGTATCAAACTCCCCATATTTTATTTTAGGGTATGACCAGTGGGCTCTAAGTCTATGTACACGACAACAGAAAACTTACAGGAGTAGATTTTACTGTAGTTTATCTGTTGCCAAGTTACGATATTTCTATTTTGTATGTTAATAGTTCATATAAAATATCATTAGTCAAGAGAGCCAACAAACTCAGTTTCTTTAAGCTTTATCTCAAACGACGATATAATATTATTGCATCGGTTGTAGTCCTTTAAGGTCACGAATTGAAGTTAGACTACAAGGCAATTACACTTCAGTATTTGCATTTTAACATCAGTAAAAGTAAAATGATATGCGAGCCTTGTTACTTAGAGAGCAAACGTAACATGTTATAAATACAATCACAACGCTAAGAGATTAAAACTCGTCCATTAGAAACGGTTACCTTGATTTAAATGAATCATTCTTATTCTGAAACAAGCATTCTTACTGTTTTGCTACTTAAACATTTGTGCATTTCTTATATCTTCTTTGAGTTTATGTTTAAATCCCGAGTAACATCATTTGGATACATTTTTTTAATGTATCAAACATAACAATTGTTCTAAATAACCGATCCTTGTTAGGTAAATATGACACGTACATTTGATTAGTTATATTATTCTGTGCGTTTCTCTTAATAAAGTTTTAGAAAGTAACAAATTCGAATAATAATTACCATTATAGTTCCTATCTTTATTGGGCCTTATTGAAGTGCTATTGCAAAACATAAATTTCAATATTTAGGCCTTTCATTGGTAATGTACATGTTTCCAGTATGGCAGTGAGAGCAGTAGACGTATCAGCAGAACTATGTAATATGGGTTAGAAAGTTTTAAGTGCCACGTGAGAGCGAAGGTGGAGGTTGCGAACTAATGCCCATTTACACCCTAGGTGGAATAGTTCAGATAACTCGATCCAGATTATTTACCTATGGATTTGAAAGACTTTATTTTATTGCATCCACAACGACAATTCATGTCACGGTTAAAAACAGTAAATCTTAATAACCTTACTTTATCACTTATTGGCCACCACATAAACCAACAATTAATATGCAAACATTGTGTTGATTAAATAAATATAACAGTTTTAATATGTCTTACCATATGCTTTATATAATACGAAGGGTTATTCCATGCCCTTTTTATTGTTTGCTTTTGAAATGAAATACAAATTTATATCCCAAAAAAGGATCACAAGATTGATTGATTGGTGTTTGACATCAATTAAGCACACCCAAAAATGTTTTCGTAGCGATCAACAAGAAAATGATTGCTGTATAAAACACGCACTCTATAATACAATCACTCTGGCTGCAGACACTGACTGGTCTGGACAGGATTTGAACTTTAAAAACTTATCATGTATCCTAGCTTATGAGTCGAGTCCAAATGCAGCGTGCACAGACAAAAATCGGCGCGGGCATATCTGGGTCTTTTTAGTTTATTAGTAGTAATTATGGAACAAACAACATAGACCCTGATCTGCAGGCAAATTATACTACAGCATATGAGGATCGATTTTGTTTGCAGTTTGACTCTCAGCTTGATAGCGGGTATAGACGTTAATACTTGTGAATCCGTCACCTTATATAATGAATTACCTGTCACTTACAATTCAAATGGCGACTGTGATAAGGAATGAAAATCGTCTGTTACCAGTGAGATACTTATAAATCAATACAGAGAACTATTACAGGGAACGCGATTTAAACATTTTACGTTATTTAGGGACTGTTAAGAAAGTCGTTTGGTACGAAACAAATGTATATGTCTACATATATGGTTGTGGAACTTTAGACTCGTCCGTGTGTTTATAAAATGGCGGTTATTTAAATTCGTTTAATATTCTATCACATCTTTGAATAAAAGTCTAACTGCAAGAAATCTTACGTGACGGTTAGCCAACCTAGATCACTGCTCATTTAACCTAGATCACTGCTCATTTAACCTGGATCACTGCTCATTTAACCTAGATCACTGCTCATTTAACCTAGATCACTGCTCATTTAACCTAGATCACTGCTCATTTAACCTAGATCACTGCTCATTTAAGTTCGTTCTGTTTTGTTGCTTGCAGTAGTCTATCATTGGAAGTCTTTGTGTAGGAATGCCTATATTTTCTAGTGCAGGTAATGTAACTGTCTTTCAGTACTAGTAAAAGTTCATTAAATCAGACAAAAACTGATACCAGGGCAAAACGAATTTGATTCATGTAATTAAAACTTTTTTCTGGACACTATAACTTTAAATTATGCATGACTCAGTAAGTAAATACCTGCTTAGACATGTATAAATGCACACATTATATCCGTAGTGTTAAACATCTCCCTTTAGTACATCTTCAAACAAACATGTGAATATTTTAAATGTAATGTCAAACTGTTTATACTATAGAAAACTGACATCCTAATATGTTTCTTTCATTTTCATAGAAATTATGTACTGCATATTAGAGGGTGATTAAAAATCTAGTTTTTTTTATTGTAACATTGTCGGGCAGAACAAAAGAAAAGTATTGATAAAAGGATATATTTATTTCATTTTAATTAGTATGTTATCCCCTAAGTATAAAGTCAGTGTACTATCATCACAGCTAACTAATTATGAACAAGGACTTACTCTAAATCTTTACACTATTCCGAGCTGTTAGCATACCGAGTATTTTAAGCTATTCTAAAGCGGTAGAGTGTACACAAAAACTTAATAGTAATAGAAGTCCCGGATCAGACAATATACAAAAATATCCAGTCTGCAGCTTGGTTACAGAATGACCGACATGTGTAGGTTGACGATATGTGTACATGTATATGTGTGTATACAATATATAATACCAAATGGATTGATAGGCGCACAAAACTCAAGGACCGATTAAGAAACACAATGAGAAACAGACAAATGAAGCTAGAAATTAGCACGTATTAATACGTGGATCACGTATAATTCCATTACATTAAAAAAATAACGTATTGATTGGCTGCTTACACATATATACTGTCCATTTATTATTTTAGTCTTTATTTAATTTTAAAATCTGATTTATCTCCAATCAATGTATCAATGACGGAACAGATTATGGCACTATATATATATATATATATATATATATATATATATATATATATATATATATATATATATATATATATATATATATATATATATATATATATATATATATACAGGATTTGGCGGTGGCGTCGCTAGGAGAGTGCGGGGGGTGCGGACCGCACCGGGTGACACCATCTCAGAGGGGTGACACCAAAAGGAAAATTTTAAATAAAGTAAGTTTAATGTAAAAATAACTATAACTTAACGTTGTTACAGTTCTTAAATACTTTTACCTTCTGACCTTCAATTAATTTGTTTTTGTTCTTGTCATTTTAATACTGTGAACTTACTTTAAGAAGAAGAAATCCATGGTGGAAGTCTGGAGGGGTGACACCATGAGTTTACCGCACTGGGTGACACTAACCCTAGCGACGCCGCTGGGATTTGGTCTCGAAGACTTGACTGCATATTTTTGTCTAAGCTAAAAGGCACATTCAATGGTTCACAAAACGGTTATTTTGCTATCCAAAACTTGAAAAGAATACGTCGTTACTATAGTCTTTAAAAAAGTTGAAAACAGGTGATATTATTTTGTGTAGACACATGTATCAAAATAAAATTATTAAATTTGCTAATAATTGACAACACATGAAAATTCAAAGATGAATATTAAAAGCAAAATTGTAATCCACCTATTGAATGTAATTGGGAAATACCATAACCGACTCCAGAATTTACAGATGTATTAATAAATCCGACATATGATAAATCTAACGTAATACACAACAAACATGTTACGGGATCTATTCAGATTTTACTAAAAATGACCTTTGGAAAAACTCAGTAACCATACGCAAATATTTTTAACTGATCAACATTACTCATGTCTACGTTGACATGCATAATGTCAAGAAACATGAATCAGTAAAATCTGTTTATGAATGATAATTCTGAAATGTAGTAATAAAACAAAAATTAAGCGTGCTGGTAAAATTCCTGATCAAAGGACAGGTTGGTAGGTGCTAACTATGAACTGTTAAGCGAAGTACTTGAGTAGAAATCATGTTCTATGTTGGGCCGGCATGGTCTGTGTAATTTTGTATTTATTACGAGGCTAAATCCAGTAGCTAGGACACTAAGCTTTAGTGTCCTTATATAACCACTCTAATTCAATCGATTATGCACACACCAATGACATTGATATTCAAGTAACTTAGGTTATTATTCTGCGGCTGGGAAATGTTGGCAAACAAATTTCGATCGTGTTTAGGACTTTGTGCCCGGAAAAGTTTTGATACTCTGTAAAATGAAAATAGGATTGCTGGGTATTATTTGTTTGGGGAGTGGGGGTCGAGTAGAGTCGGAATGTTTTGTCTATACAAATGCTTATATTGTGGCTGGGATGGTATGGTACAAAAATATTATTAAACCTTTTATATTGTAGCCTAGACACCTACTTTGACCTTATGAAAATATGCTCCTTTTATAGTGACACGTCTCAATGCCTTATAAAGATTGCTTAGAAACGTATGGATAGCAAATAATAACGAGATATATTAATGATATATATTCCATCATATACTTCATGTCATGATTTAAAATAAGCAACTCCTTCTTGTAAAGTTCATGTATTAAGTCACGTATTCTAATGCAGTCAACACAAGTCAATTTATTCCTGCGACCCGTTTAAATATGATCTCCGCTAAATTACTGTTTTACAGAGAACCAAAAACAAGCATGGAAAACTCAAGCTTAGAAAGAAAAATATATTGGCAAATTTAATTTAGCATTCCCAATATTTTAACGTTTGTCATAATTTTCATATTTGTACAGATTTTCTATAAATTTAAAAATATCAATTTGAGCAAAAGCATGAGAGTATTAAAATAAAATGTTTACTTATACTAAAATGTATTGGATGACTTTCACAGTACTTAATTGTTACTGTGAATGTGTGGAACCTTTGTTTTAATAGAAGTATTTGTTTTCTTAAAGGAAGAAACAACTTGTTCAAAAGAAGTGAAATCTATTATAGAATGTTCAGCTAAAATGGAATTGCTAATGGACAGGAATTTCTGCAATTAATTGCTTTAAAAATAAACACAAATAAAAAGAATGCTGATTTAATTATGAAATATGTCACATGATTGTATGTTTCATGTAAATGTCCTCATATTATAATGATGAAAAACGACCTCTGAATATCAGCGACGGCGGGTCCAGTTTATAACATTGGTCATCATTGCATTGATAGAGGATCTCAAATGGTTAACGGTTTAATATAGATTTTATGAAAAGAGTTGAATAATATCCAGATTTTGCGAGTCTTGGCTGGACATTATTTAACGAGTTTCATAACTTTAATATTAGAGGATTAACCTTTTGAGATTCTTTTTAGATATCAATAAAAATGAATAATTTCATTCATTCTGACAGAAGCTGTACCTTTCAATTGTTGTGCGTAAAAAAATAGTCCCAACAATATAAGGAGTAAAAGTATGTGATACATTTGTGTTAACTATAAATCAGAGAATAATCGTCAATCCAAATAAACAGAACATTTTACATAAGACAAAACTTTTGTTTGCACAAAGTGTTCAATGCGTGTGGTATAAGATTGTTTAATACTGTGCATAGTACCGGTTTGAGTTGACCTACAGAACACAGTGCCAGTGGTTACGTTGAAATTCCACATAAATACTAAACAATACATTGCTGCGATATTTATGTGAAAAGAAGATTACAGGATGCAGAAAAATAATTATTTACTATAAAGCATTTTTGACCAGATATTTGCAGTATTTGATTTGGAACATTAGATTGTACAGACGACTTAAAGAATATCTTTTTTAGTCGGACTTGCATCATAAATTTACTGTGCAAATGTGCTGCGTTTGGATAAGGTTCTGATAGCTGGAGAGGCCGTTTAATGTCTACATTCTTCCGTAAACAATAGTGAGTTGATTTATTTTAGTAAGATCACCTTCAGACCAGGCTTGTATACAGGGCGGATTCCACGTTACAAATATACTGCCCTTCCATTCACAATCCTTCCTCGCTACTATTTGAGACATACCCGTTGTTTTACTTGTTGTTATCGTTATTGTCTTTTTTGGTTGTTGCCATTTTGCATGTTATGGTATGTTAGACATGATAAAACATGTACCCTGTCGTGGTAAATTGGCAATATTGAAACAAGCGAGATCACTTTACCCCCAATTTCCTTTCGCGAGTCAAATAAAAATTCGACGCCCGAAAATGTTAAAAAGAAAACAAATCCATAAGTCAGGATTAGCAAAGTTTTCATACGATCGCAGTCAATCAGTCATGATCATACTGCACAATAATTTCATGGGCTTAATGTCATCAGTGAGAACACATAAAGTGATGTGTTCACATGTTATAATATCAAAATTATTAAGCTGCACAAACTATTGGCAAAGTGTACCGACCATAGCTTGCATGCTGTTATCAGCAGTGAGTCACTTATCGAACACATGTTGATGGCAGTATGGATGCTTAATATGGCGGTATGTTGATTTACTTCAGCAGAATAGCGGATAAGGATTTGTATGAGGAACTGATGTTTGAGAAAAAGAGTGATTTAGTGAAACAGCTTTTTCATGGTATGTATCTTAATTCCAGTCTTCACCGATATTGATAGAGTTTTGATAATTTGGTTTCTATGGGCGTGACTCGGTGTTGACAAGTAGAAACAAAACTTTGAGGTTATGACATTCTTGAGACAATCCTGTATAGAGCAAAATACATAGTGCATGTACATGGTATTAGTCACATTTTGCAGCTACAGGTTACATTTAGGGGAACTAGAGTAAACATACCGTTAAATGGAGTTTTTTCACTTTTATTTATCGCCTTGTCCATCCAAATTCCATTGAAGATTAGTGTGTAAATTCCTTAAAAAATACTTTATTCAGTAATAATGTACATCTACATTTTACGCAGAGTCAAGTTCCATCGTACTGGGGTATTTTTAAAAAGGCTTGGACAATTTCGTATTGATTTTACATGTTTGTTTGCAGGGAACATCAACACATGCGTAGCTATAGTTCTGAGTAAGTTTAGTATCCCAACAAAAACCATGCAAACTAAAAAGAAAGCCAGTAGATATTATTTGATAATGTCTCATAGTGTTTCTCATCGCACATGGGTCATACGTGGGGAGACAATGTCCATAATATTTGGCCATCTCATTTATTTTCTAGTTACATGTAAATGCATGTGCTGCATATTTTACTTCTACTTTCGGTTTTTTTAAGTGGAAGAACTTTACATTTAGCTTGTCAACATATTTTTGAAAAGTAAAGAAAACTTAATACATGACATTTTTTACATCTTGATCTTTTATTCTCTGCAGTAAAGCTATTTAAACTGCAGCAAATATTGATTTTGATATGTTTAATGCCATATCTATCTATCTATCTATCTATCTATCTATCTATCTATCTATGTATGTATGTATGTATGTATGTATGTATGTATGTATGTATGTATGTATGTATGTATGTATGTATGTATGTATGTATGCATGCATGCATGCATGCATGCATGCATGCATCTATCTATCTATCTATCTATCTATCTATCTATCTATCTATCTATCTATCTATCTATCTATCTATCTGTCTATCTATCTATCTCTCAGTCAAGTGGAATCACTTAACACAGAATAAAGTTCTTATCGTGGATGAATGGCACGGAGTTCGTTACCAATATTCAAAAATATACAGTCATACAAAAGACGTTTGGATAAATTGTCAACGCTGTTAAATACAACCGGTCATGTTATTGTTATTGATTATGATGCCAATAATGATGATCTGACTCTTATTAAATTGTTCTGGTCAAATATTAAATTTGTTCTTAACGATTATAAACCCAATCACGATAAGAAATTTATTGTTGAAAATTATCATAGAGACAATCTAATCACTTTGCTAGAAGAAAAAAAGCAAACCGTTAAATGTGGAAAGAAAATAACCGTATTTACCCATAACAAGTCTAGTACAGAGTACTCAGTAGAAGGTCTGGCAAATATATTACAAATTAAAGGGTATCGTTCAAGACATTATCATGCCGATACAGATCGTGAACATAAGACTAAAGACTTTGTAGATGTCTGCAATATTTATAATGGTGTTGATGGTGGTTATGTCATCAGTAATTGTAAATGTGCCGAGCTTATCTTCGCAACTATCATGCAAACTTATACACTTTAAATTCGAATCAATATCAAAAGTCGGATATTTATATTTATCCTCAGGAATAATCTTAGTTACAGAGTATTCATTTTTAAATATATCACCAACTTGTTCAAAGTTATCGTTCGCCGAGAACACGTAAACTGTATTGAAATGTTGTATTATATATATATATATATATATATATATATATATATATATATATATATATATATATATATATATATATATATATATATATATATATATATATATATATATATTATCGTTATCATTTGCGTTAATTTAAATGATATCCTCATTGCCGTTTTGACGAATATTTTAATGATAAACAGGTTAGTTAGACAATGTTCCTCGAAAGAGCTACATAGACAAAATAATGTAATTTAAGTTGTAAAAAACCTAATTCCAGACTTTAAAATGGTAGAAAAGAAAAGACACTGCGTAATATTTCGATGCATTAACAATACTGTATAAATCGTTTCGATTGCCAGATACGTACATAAATAAATTTTCATAAATAGGCATCTATTTCTATGTATTTATTAACAACTTGGATGCTGTAAGATTGGTCGCATAGCCATACAGTCCTTAACCTTGGATAATTTTCGAATTATATCTGTAAATACCTGTAATGTCTTCTGATATTTTGGAATCCTGTTTCCTTAAAACAATGGGAGTGAATTGTACACAGGTATATGTCTATATTGGACTGATCTGTGCCTGAGCCACACGTGTATGAATATTATTATGTAAATTTAACGTTTTGATACATATTTAAAGCTAAAGGAATACTTATGTTCATAAGTAATCAGCCAAATCTAAAAAAATATAGAACTGATAATAAATGGTTTTGCAACTGTTGCTTTGACCTGTAGCAAATTTATCTTTGTATAGTTTTGTAAGGACATTTAAATTTATGCTGTTAGGTATGTATTGTTCCCTAAGGCTAATAAAACAAAAATGAAAGCACGTACATCAATAATTAAATGTTGCCATATTTTAAAAGGCTGACACAATTAGCGGCACGAACTGCAATCTAACCTGCGGAATCTTTGGCTAAGGAGCTTCAAAATGTGCCGCACTGGTAAGTTTAGTTTCTTTTCAGCTTAGTCTTTTCGTCTATCAAATGTTGCAAATTGTCATCCAGCTAGATAATAGGGGGATATTTAACTAATGATCTTCAAATGTATGGACTCACAGACAGACCTCTTCACGATACATTCCAGGCCATTACGTTCGAGTCTAACAAGCAATAGTAGACAGCCCTTAGCAGATTAAAGAATTATGCCATGGAAATAATATTTTATTTGTGTTAAAATTAAATGCGTGTGTGTCAGAATGCCAAATTACTTCCTCACAAGTGTAGTATTAATTTGTTTTCATGGTAATGGCCACATGTTTATTTATATATACATTTTTAAAAGGTGTTTTCATATCAAGTCATTTATCTCTGCTGTGTTTTTTGTGAAGCAATGTACATATACGGAATAAATTTAAATATCGATACAATTGTTTACTCGATCGCTACATTTTCTACGATTAAAAACAGCCAATATGTCTTTACTCTGTCACTACATACTAATAAGATTAAGACGTGATAATATGGCCTTTATTTAGTAACTTCATGCTCCATGTTTTAGGACAGACCAATATGTATGTGTCTTAGTTGTGAACTGCAATCTCTTAAGTTATGAAGAAGCCATTTAATGATCAAATGTGTTTGCAATAGAAAATGATTACGTCATTCTTGAACTTGACAATATCATAAAGCCAATGAGCCAAGCCGGTAACGGAAAAAAATATTCCCATACAGCCAATGGGATAGACCTAGTCTGTAACAAAAAAAAATATTCCAATTCAGAAAGTCAGACAGGCACCTCTGTAGATTAATAAATTACTCAATTAATACATGTATTTGTGTGACGTAGATTTTTCACAATAAAACAAGTGGGGGTGATTCTAAACTATTGCAACTAATTTGTTGACGATGTTGATAAGGAATTCAATGGTAAACGTTGATGGAGTTGAATATCGATCACATCTAACGGCAACGGAAATATGTAACTTACCTTGATTATCTTATTCAGATTATACCTGCATTTAACATTACACTTTTAAGGCAGGATTTGAAACATCTATATAAATTTTAATCGGGCGTAGAACAGCAATGTAACTAGATTATTACATCGCAGATTATATTTTCAGCATTTCCATCCATGGTTTTGTAACGCATCCGAATTTTTATTCTAATTCTTAAATGTTGTCCAATCAGCATTATAAGTATTCAGACAGAAAACAGAAGCACCACTTAAAGTAATTATATCGTATTTAAAATAACTATGTTTCATATTTACCAATGTATTATTCCTGCCATCTGTTGATGCACTAGTATCGCACTGACTTAAATACAATTATATGAGCCTGCAAAACGGTTATTGTATCAGCAACATTATATATAAAGGCGCGGGTGGCAGTCTTATTGCAATTATGGTAATTTCATATTAAAACTATAGCTATTTTAGTCTATTGAATTAAACATACATTTAGTGCTTCGCATATTTTATCTGACGTTAAGAAAATGTTTGGGACGGTATTTTCTTCGATGGAATTTTAACAGGATACAGTGACGTACAAATGGACTTAATGACCGATCAACACTTTAAAAACCTTGAAAAGAAAGGGAATTACTAGGTATTATTCTATATTTAGAATGAATTCCTAGAATGTCGAGTTTTACGATTTTCCAGGAATGCAAATGCAATACTTTATCAATGAGTAAAAAAAAAGAATGTTCTATACAATATCCACACTGCAATTCATGATATATTGTCGTCTGCTACATTACACTTTCAATGAACAAATACGAACCTAGCACGTTGATACAACTTAAACAAAGGAAGGTTAAAAACTATAACTTATGATGTGTATGCCATTTCAAGTCTTTCGTGAGAAACGTTATTTTTTTAGAACTCCGAAGAGATTCGTTTATCACTTGATGCCTAAAAATAGTATTTTTTTCCAGATAAGTGAATGACAGTTCAATATGACCTCAAATAATAATAATAATAATAATAATAATAATAATAATAATAATAATAATAATAATAATAATAATAATAATTATAATAATAATAATAATAATAATAATAATAATAATAATAATAATGTCATAAATTTGGAGTAAGTGTTAGTGAATTTGAACCATGCTTGGGTCGTTAGTAGTGATTTTGGGTACAAGCCGAATGACTGTCCCTGGCTGGAGTAACATAGTCCATATTAAAATTCAGTGGTGTATACAAGTAGTGTGATTTAAAAGGCAGCATTTATGGTTGGAAATCAGTAAATTATAGAATGGAATCAATAAGTTGGGACTTGGTAGGTACCGTTTATGTGGCCATAGTGGAAAATTGGCGTATGTATATGAGTGTGATACGCCGGAAATTCTGTGGATGGACTGGCCTAGGGTCGCGCAGTTAAATATTTCCCAGTTAGTAAGGGAATACTGGTGTAATTTCTATGGCATGACAAGCTATCGGTACGGAAAACGGATAATAATGAAGAAAAACCATGTAAAGGTGCAGTTAATGGACGTTTGGGCAAGTTGTCTCCTCTGGGTCGCCCATTGATTACAGCAAAGATTAATAATTATAGCAGACACGTCTTTCTTTCCATTTTACAACTTAAGTTGTATGGAAGTCTTTGGAAATTTGGGGAAAACATATGACTTCCAGCGTGACTCGCGCCAGGGTTTTGACACCGCTCGGTCAAGTGAATACCCCTGTGCGTGTAACAATAATAATAATAATAAGAAGAAGAAGAAGAAGAAGAAGAAGAAGAAGAAGAAGAAGAAGAAGAAGAAAATACTACTACTACTACTACTACTACTACTACTACTAATGATTACAACAACAGCAATACGTATAACACAATATTAATAATATATATCAAAATATATTTAATGGTTTCTCATAGAGGCGAAACTGATGCACCGTGTTTAGATTGGCAGGAAATATTGAAAATTAAAACATCGCGAAATGCACAATTCTATTAAGCAGCGTCATTCATAGGTCAAACTATTATTCATCTAAGGCATTTTTGATCATGCTATTAGAAAGTTCCCGTCAGTTATACATGGTATTTGCCATTTTTGTTTTTGTTGTTGTTGTTTAAACATTTTTCATAAAGACATCTTTCACAGAAAGAACGTTTTCTAAAATGTGCTTGACATTAGCCACAAACAATCCAGGAAATTGTATTTGACATTTTTGTTATTGTTGTTGTTGTTGTTGTTGTTGCTTATACATTTTTCGTAAAGACATCTTTCACAGAAAGAACGTTTTCTAAAATGTGGTGACATTAGCCACAAACAATCCAGGAACTTACTTATTTTATTAGGGTAATAAGCCGGATAAAGTGTATATTGACTGGCCTAGGGTGGCGGAGTTAAATAGTTCCCAGTGAGAAAGGGGATACTAGTGTATTTTCTATGGCATAACAGGCTGGCGGAACGGAAATCTGAGGATGGTGAAGAAAAACCATGCAAAGGTGCGGTTGATGTATGTTGGCAAGTTGTTTTATCTGTGGTCTCGAATTGATTAGAGTAAAATTTAGTATATAAAGACAGACACATCTGACCGTCCAATGTACAACTCACATTGTATGGAAGTCTTTGGACATTTGTGGAAAACATATGACTTCCAGCGGGATTTGCGCCAGGGTTTGACACCGCCCGGTCAAGTGATACCCCTGTGCGTGTAACAATACCTTACCATACTTTATTATGTATAACCTTTTAATTGTAACATATATATCACAACATGACATATGTAACTATGGGTTTGTGTTTTTGAATGAAATACTACAGCTTGTCCAATTATATTTTTGGTCTGGGCAATCGTTTAACTACACACACACACACACACACACACACACACAACCATATATATATATATATATATATATATATATATATATATATATATATATATATATATATATATATATATATATATATATATATATATATATATATATATATATATTTATATATATATATATGTATATCTTATCTTATATGCGATTTTATGCTTGTGTGAACTGATACATAATCTTTATTGATATGTGTAATAAATATTTTTATGAAATAAAATGGTATAGCACCTAGTTGTATGTTTGCATGCATGTGTATATGTGTTTGCTTTAACCAAATATAATTTCCAACACGTTTTCACATGTGTATTGTTCCTGTGTAAATCTGATAATTGGTTTTAAACGAAACAGTATTCTACACACAATTTGTGTGTTTGTTGCAAATAAATATCGTACAGTTTCCTTTTGTGCTGGTAACTGTAATAATATGAATAAATATGCTCTTCTACTTTGTTGCTTCAATTATATGTTGTATAAAAGAAATATCATATACAGAACTCCTTTTGTATGAGTTATTATGTATGCATGAACAGCATTCGAATGTATGACTGTGTTAGTATGAAAAAATACCCCACCTTACCCCATTGTGCTTTTATACGAACACATACCCATATCTTATCCCTCTTTTTATTTGCTATTGTAATATATCACACTTAGCATGCATTATTTTGCACTTGTATGAAACATATATCGTACACGTCTGATATTTGTATTTGTGAACGTGAGGTTGTATGAGAAAGATCATACCTTACCCAAATTTGAATTTGTAGTAGGACGTTTGCATGAAATAATAATCAAACCCCTTTTGTATGTGTAAACGTATGTTTTATGAAACAAAAATCATTTTGTGTGTGTAATTGAGTGTTTTTATGAACAAATGCTTGGTACGTAGACTATATAAACACTAAATGTGTGTGTTTATGTGTTTGCGTGATCGAACTAACATACTCTTATCTCAACTTTAATTCAGTTGGTTTTCATTTTTTCGGAATTCGATTTTTGCCAGATCCAGATATCTGACAGCTGCCAAACGTTTAAATGTAGATCTGTCATTCTATGTTGCCGTGTTTTAAATGACCTAACTATCGGACAAGAGATGTGTCAGACGATTACATTATGTTGCATACCTAAATTAGCTAATCTTTCTACCAGTGAAGTAATTCTTTGAGTTAAACGAATAAATTCGATGTAATTTTAACACAATTTGTTCATAATGTTATTATTTACGATATGTATAGTTTAGATAAAAATTAAATCTATATCCATGGTTACTAGGTTAATTCTTTAAACTCAATGTATTTAGTTAAGTTACAAACAATGTACATTTGTTTAAATTATTTATACGTAATTATTAGTTAAAACTTAATTTGTCTCATAAATTGTACAATATGTACGATATTGAATGTAAAGGATTAAAATGAAAGCCAATACTGAATGATGTTCGTCTCCTAATAATTATTTATAGAGAGATATTTTTGTTTTTATGAATAATGCCTGACAACGCACAAGCGTCAAAATACAATTTCGTTACTAACTACAATCTGAAACGAAATAATGCGGTTCATACTGATTGATAACGTAAAACAGAGATACATCGATCAAGCTCAGGAATTTGTACTGTGCCTATTTCGACCGTTTAATTAACTATCCAGACTGAAAAAACGTGAGCCAGGAGATTATAATTTCGAATGATTTGTCCGTTATGAGCCTGTTAAAGTTAAAATTATTATAACATTCATGTCAGGTGATCTATGCCTGGGCATGCCCTTTGCTTACTTTTCTAATCAATATTACATATCGTCTGCAAGGATAGAGACCTAAGGATACCATGAAATGTATTGACGATTTCTCAGCGGGAAAACTAACAAAGCGAATATAGGGTTTGCGAAATATTCGATGATATAGACAAGAAGATTTGGAGGTATTAAAAGGGATCAACTAACTCTCCACTTAAACTTTAGAATGCGATATTTGGGAATTAGCAATATACATACAAGCAAGGCAAACAGCTATACTAACACACTCTAGGGAAACTTCAGCCATTTTTGGTTAAATGTACATAACATAACATCGTTGAACTATAAGACCTTAAGAAATAACGGGGAACAAAAAGGATTAGAACGAACGAAAACAATCTTAAATAATTTTGTAGAACTAAAATCATTCAGAATATTGTCGAACTAAAGGACCCACGATTGTTGTAAAACTAAAAGGCTTTAGAATATTATCGAACTAATAGAAAATACTATTAAGAAACGTAAAGTTAATTTTCCCGACTGTTCAAAATATAAAAAAATATTCTAAGATACTATCACATGGTACGTAAAATTCTAAAAATAATGCTTTATTAGACATCCGTATTGGTTCATTCACTGTAGTGACATGTCTTAACGGCATAAATAAACCCGCTGATGCCAGAAGAAGAACGTAAAACGAACAAGGGAAAATAAGCTTACACTGTATAGAGGTTGTCCCGTGCAAAAGTGAATTTACTTGTCAAACGGAATCTGCGAGAGTTAACAACACAGCAACGGTGCAACGAAGGCTAAACAATTTTACCCTCTAATAACTGTCGTAAGGGGCCTGTGTTAAGTTGCTACTTCAGTTATGCGTAAAATATAACAAAGAAGACATGGCCTTTCAGTCACTGAAAAACACACACGCGTGCGCACCCAGACACACACAAACACACACATTAATTTCACTGTTTGTCAGTTTTAAATAATTTTTATTTTTCATTACATGCTATTGTAATGCAAATTTATTCAGTAGAGATGATATGTTTTTATCGGTTGAGCTGAATTATTCTTTGGAAATTAACTAATGTTGACCTATATCGTGACCTTGATTCAAAGGTAGTGCCGCGACGTAAATATGTTTTATTTAAATTTTAAATCGATTAGTCCTCATCAGTCTCATTATAGGTATAACGGTACCTATTGCGCAAGTCCATGTGGGTGGAGCTTAATGTGTAGGGTCCATTGTATTCAGAAATAAACAACAACACAAGCTTTGATTAGTGGATTATGTAAGAGTTGTACTTTCTGTTAGGGTTAAGAAAAAGTTTAGCCTAATGGCAACATGTGGATTTATGCTAATTTCTATATATATCATATTTTGTATTTTTTGTGATTTTTTGAAAATGTGATACATATGACTGAAAATAGGTATGTTGTGACTAGATAATTCATACCCCTGTCTAGTTCCAGCAGAGTTATCTCTCTTTTAAATGCAATGGAGTACCTGGTTTTGTCATCATCAAATTGACAATCTAACATTGTTCTCTATAACAGTGTGTGAGATAAACGATAAATTAGGATAGAAAATATATTTATCTCTCCAAATATTAGCATTGAGGTCTATAGAAAAACAATTGGTACCGTGATATCATTAGGAATAGTGTTATAAATACAATCACGTGACTCCTTCCATTTTTTTCTCGATTACGCAATTCGGGGATTTTTTCGAAACTGCGTATTAGAATAGGAAACAATCTTTTTTTTTATTTACGTTAAGTCATTTTCTTTTGTTGTAGCCAGTTTTTGAATCAATGTTAACGCTAATTCAGTGCAGATGAATTTTAAAGGATTAATTCGTTTCTCTGGAAATATTTAATGTGTTCATACATAATTCTTAGACAAAGACAGTTTATTAAACATTTATTCGGATTCTTAACACTGGAGTGTTCAATATTGTGATTCTACAAGGAACTATATATATTAGTACGGATTACAGCATACGTCATCGTCTTCAATCTTGGATTTTCCATCAGGACTCGAAATTGAATCTATTAAAACATTTCATTACTAGGCCGTGGTTTATTTCTGGATTTGATTATTAAAACTGAAAGTTATTTTTCCATGTCTACAATCTTTTTCCAGGGAAATAAACTATTTGTTAAACTTTATCAAGCTTGTTGTTTTCACTTTTTCTGTATTACTGTATATTAGAGCCTAAATTCGTAAGAATATAAACTCATTTCTGTTAAATTATAATTGTCTAATACGGATAAATGAACATTTTATAATGTCCATGATTCGATGTTGCATATATTTTTGAAATGTTTTTGTATAAAGCTGATAGAATGACGCCGTTCCCATGGATTAAGAACAATAAAGCGAATACAATTATTTTGCCAAGAGTGAGAGTAAGAGCTGTTATAGTATGACATAAATATACGAATAAGAGCTGTTATAGTATGACATAAATATACGAATAAGAGCTGTTATAGCATGACATAAATATACGAATAAGAGCTGTTATAGTATGACATAAATATACGAATAAGAGCTGTTATAGTATGACATAAATATACGAAGGAATATATGAAAAACCTTTGTACTGCTGTTTTCGATTTAGTAAATACTATATTGATATAAGTATGAAAAGCTATTACCTCTGGATCTCTTAAAAACAACCATACAATGGAAAATATAATGCTCATCAGAAAAGCAGTTTTATGTTCATTTGAGTATAACGGTAACCAATTGCATTATGGATATCGGAATTTTACGTAAGGAAACCAATGCTGCCGTAATATGTTCTAAGGTCTGAATCGAACATTCCATACACTGACCTCAAACATTATATTGTGAGGCATGTTCTATATGCAAAGCATCTGCAATGAAACTCTATAAATAATCTTCGAATTCTGAAGACCATCCTTAGAGAGAGGCATATCCCGCACAGACCAAATCACATAGATAATGTGGTATTTTAGGCGATCGAGTATAAGCCACACACCTGACATATACTTACCTTGGAATGGGTAAGCCTCAGCCAGATTACATATTTAGACATGTCCTGAATAAAAGAGGACAATATAACATACCATCAATGGTGGTTAATAATGTTAGGCCATATTTACCAATCTTTTTTTATTATTATGAATATTGGTAAACATTCTGAATTCCACATTTTTTGTCGACATTTTTGCAATATCATTAAAGTTTGCACAAAAAATTTGAGTGGGTAGAGCTTCACGGTGTAAACGGAGCAAGACTTAAAATGAGAATGACTCTGCATATTCTTTCAAGCTATTATATCTAACTGTTAGACTGGTGCACATTTAACACAGAATACAATCGACAGTGAACCAGACGGATATACTTTTAAAAAAATCAATACGGAAGAGAAAAACTCAGCTTATTATCATTAGAATGGTCTTCAAGCATTACATTACGTATAGATTAGGAATTGGCAAATTAGGATTAAACAAGTATGCATCGGCTTTTCACAAGGCTGAAAAATAATTTGTGAAAATTTAAAATTTGAACTTTTGTTATTTCAGCAAGACTGGCTCAGATTCAGGGTAGTGTATGTTAAGAGTCGTGATCAGCACACTGACTGGTTTACATCTTCGCGCAAGATGATAACGTACTCAGCTCGGGCAATCCATTTAAGCAAGAATTTCAAAGGTTTGATGATTGATATGGATATCGAATAAAACATGCATCTTATACTTGAATCAATTCTTGTCAGTCGTTGTTGTTCTTGTAGGGTTTAACGCCATTTCTTAGCACAAGATAAGCTATACATGGCGGCCAGAATTAATGTTGGAGAAAGAACCAAGGAAAACCACAGAAAGAACCACCAACATACCAGAAGCTAATGGCATGCTTTCTCACATACCCACATTGGCCGAACTGAGAGTCCAACCCACGCAGGCAGAGGTGAGATGGTAATTATCCGTAACGGTAAGCGCTTTAGACCACAAGGTCCCTAAGGGCCCCTTCGGATCAGTTATTTTGAACCCAATGAAGGGTGCAGTAAATATCTGTAAATTTGCTGTCCTTGTAGGAACACAAACATACATATACATTGACACATGACAATAAATAATGAGGACATTGTATAGTGCTTAATCGCTAGAACCTCAAGCACTTTACAACATATATAATGATGTGATTACAAAACACAAAACAAACACCATGAAATTATAAAACATACAAAGTGCCGAAAATATTTAAGGTAGGAAACATTATTGGGTCTTTTAATTTGTTCTTTCTGTCACTTAAGGTTACTTGTAAGAGAACTCTTGAGAGGGGTCGCTGTGTCGTTGTGTCTAATTTCACGCTGCTAGGCCCTGGTACGCAAAAGCACGTTGTTCAAATGACTTCGTTTTCATAGTGGGAATAATGAGTATATGATTGTCATAAGAGGAGCCTAAGTATCATGCTGGTGTGTACACGTGGGTGAGGCTAAATAAGTATATTGGGCTGGAGTCCGTCAGTGAAACATGGCACACAGAACACATTGTGTGTTTGATTCTGGATAGAATTGATAGCCAGTGTAGGGTACATAGCAGCAGGGAGGTGTGCTCTGATCCAGGTACTCTAAGGATGATCCGAGCAGCTGTGTTTGGAACTTGTTGAAGTTTCTGGAGTAGATATTCAGACGAACCGGTCATAACTGAGTTACAATAGTTCAGTCTTAAAAGTACTAATGAATACACAAGTGTTTAAGTGGCATCAACTGAATGACATTTGCGAATGGAGTTGATGCGTCTCAGCTCAATATATGCAGTCTTGCATATGTTCATGACATGTTTGTGCAATGCAAGAATACTGTCCAGAGTAACAGCTAGGTTTCGTATCAAAATGACCTCAATTAATCATCATTCATCTGCTGCTTGTAACATGTCATCCATGATTTCACATTAGAAATGCACCTCATTACTCCTCGGATGGTAGCAGCAATTCCAGTTGGATATTTAGATTTGTTTATTTGGATGTCAGCGTACAATTGGTGATACATTGGGTGATAATCTATGACACTTGAGAGCGGCTAAGTGTATAGAATGAAGCGAACAGATCCAATTACAGACCCCACATAGATCAACTGGGCTGGAGTGTATTCCATTTGCAAATACATTTTATGTCCTGTTGACTAAGTAGGACTTGATACACACACACACACACACACACACGCACACACACACACACACACACACACACACACACACACAGTGCTGACGGTGCTTTATGCACAGATAAGGTTTCTGTCTCTGATAAGGTTTCTGTCTCTAATATTGAAGCAAAACGCATTCCGAATTTGACCGATTGACGAAAATAAAATACCGGTACTGCAATCCATCCCATTTGAAAAGAGACAACTGTCCCCAGAATATTCTGTTCAAAATAGCTATAAGTTTGGACACAAGAGATACACCCGCCCTCGTGTTTTTAGGACTCGTTATATGTCGGCCTATTCTGCGCACAGCTTTGAAAAGATGCAATTTTTATCCATCGGGCTACAATATTTGGACTGTTTTTGTCAGCAGTTCAGTCGATTAATTAGGTCAGGTTTATTGCAGGTTTTACAAAATTGAACGGAACAATGGCAATAAATTACAAAAGAATAAACTTATATCGCCAAAGTTTAGTAAAATTCAACATTTCATTAAAAATAGCTATTATGAGGAAGTGGAACAACAATGGATAGGACAAAATATGAATGCGTTGTACTTTCGAGGAAGCAGATATTCAATATCACCATTGTTCTCATAAAACCAGTCTTTATGGGTCTGCTTCTTGGCGCCCAGAGTCGCTATAGCTGTTTATTTTATCATGTCCATGAGCCTGTTTCATTTCTAGGTGGCATTTACATGTAAAGGTCCGTTGGTGAACGGCTTGTCATATAGGCTCTCCTTGAAATTGAGCTGAGTATATATATATATATATATATATATATATATATATATATATATATATATATATATATATATATATATATATATATATATATTAATTTGGTACATGTATTATTAATGCTAACAATTGGAAGTAAGTATGTCGTGTAAGTCATGTGTCTCTTTCGGTAGACGTATACTGCAATCGAGTCTTTTATTGATATTGTAGAGTGTTTTAGGGATAATATCTAGTCTTTAATTTTTAAGTCACGCCGTTCCAAGACTAATCTATACTTATAAAGGTGATGTAATTACAGCTAAATCTCGAAACCTCAAGTTCCTCAATTAGCTCACATAATGGAAGAGAAGATAAATTCTTTTGCCCGAAGAGTTGTATATCTATTTTAAAAATTACGTTCCTACCTGTGTATGAAATCAGTGTCAAGTTACGCAACGGTTTTCCCCTTTGCACCGCAAAGCAAAACATGATTTACCTCAGTTAGCCAATCCCTTTCCCCGAAATATACATTCGAATCTAGCCTTTTAGTCTGATCATTACCTCATTTGACATGCCCATTTGTCGGTGTGGAATAAAAAAGCGTGCTTTATAAAGACATGTTTACATGGGCTTTTAGACTTTCTCAACGTTAGCAAGTCCACCTTCCAGGTGCAAAATAATGAGAATATACTTTATAACAAAATGGTGAACATTGAAGATGAAGATTAATGATTTATAATTTGCTTAGAGTCAAGTAAGGAATGCGGTATTATGAATGAATCCGCACTTATTTCTGTGTCATAATGCTTACCCACTCACCAACTCTCATTCCCCTCACTCCCCAATCCACACACACACACACACACACACACACACATATTTATATATATATATATATATATATATATATATATATATATATATATATATATATATATATATTTACAGGTATTCACTTAAAATAATAATACAGTTTTGGTTGCGAATTAGCCATAAAGGTTTGATGACATCTTTGGATAGGGGTCATAGGGTAGCACCATATGTTTGATATTAAGGAGATTCGCACATCCATATACACATGCGACATTATTTCTGGCCTAAAATTAATGCCATTTCATCAATACTATACTTGCATAAAATTAGACGTAGAACATAAAACAATAAATCTTCAAAAGCCCGATTGAAGGTGATTCTATCTGTGACAGTACACTAAAGTGGCACGTATCTGGCCTATTCTAGGTTCTCATATGCTATGTGGGCTATTATGTGACACTGGTTTCACACATCCATGCAATTTAAATTTCGTAGGCTGATTGGCGTCAAAGTCTGAACATTGCCAATGTTACCTTCAATTCTATGATACCACAAATGTATTGCATGCTGGTATGTCACCTGATACAGACTCATCTCTCTCAAGAGCGGTGCAGTGTTTTTTTTTTAAAACTTGAATGGTCAACTAAATGAATGATTATTATTCAAGTAATTAATACGGTAGTAAAGGACAGTGATGAAACATTTGATCTCAGGTTATAATTATGAAAAGTTTTCAGTGGAAATCGATAAAGAAGAAAAATCAAATCTCTAAAACCAAATGAAAATTATCGAATATTTGAAATAGATATCAAATCATCTGTAAAACCGATTTGTGAAAACAAAGGTTTGAAAACTTTACTTATTACAAATCTTTATGTTTATCTCCTTGCAGACTCATACATATATTCTATACGTGACTGAAATCTTACTTTTCATCTTTATATAGATGATAGGGAACCATGTTTATGCTATGCGAGAGTGTTCCTTAAACATTAGTGAGCTTACTTTTGAAAATGTAATGTGTTAAAAAGTCTATGGGATGATGCATGTCAGACTGGTTTCGGAATAAAGTGCACATTGGTGCTGTGCAAAGTGTAATAATTATTGTTATTGGAAGATACGCAGAAAAGGGACATGGAGGTAACCTTGTTTTATTTTCATCAATGCTAATACTTTTTACATACATACATACATACATACATACATACATACATACATACATACATACATACATACATACATACATACATACATACATGCATGCATACCTACCTACCTAGGTAAGATGGATAGAAACATTTTCTTAAAGACGATTATAACTTAGAATAATATATAGCATTTTACATTAAATAAAACATACAATTGTATATTGATTTGCGAACTTAGGTCTGATTGATTGGATAACTCTTCTTAGTTTTCTCTATTGATTCGTTCGTTCGTTCGTTCGTTCGTTCGTTCGAGAGAGAGAGAGAGAGATTGCTGCACGTTAAAATGATAAATATGCTACTTTGACGTATTGAGTCTTAAGCAAATATTGCACTTAGTACAAACTGACTGCTGGAGAACACGTGGAAAAGAAAATATGCATTCAATAGTTGCACAACTGTATGTCTCTGTCCTGTAAGGTTTTAGTATCTTTTGACAATTTATCACACCTTGATATGTTTAAAATTATCAATATACTGATAAACTTGTATGATAAAGTCGACATGTGACAAGCATTAACCTTCTGAATTAATTATTTACAAATATATTAAAATAAAATTCCTACAACGTTTACCTTAAATAAAACAATAATATATATTTGACAGTTTTTGATGATATACATCAATGTGCAAAATTTACGAATTTTTATTTTGCCATCAATATTAAAATAATTGGACTAAACATTACACTATACAACATGAGAGAGAGAGAGAGAGAGAGAGAGAGAGAGAGATAGAGATCTTGTTGAAGAAAATTAAACACACACATATACACAAACACAGACACAGACACCGACGCCGATACCGACACACACACACACACACACACGCACACACACACACACGCACGCACACACACACACACACACACACACACACACACTCATTGAGTCTCTCATCAAAAGGTAATAAGAAAAAAGTGACCTGAAAAAATTTAGTAAATTGTAACAAATAATTTGTTTCCCTCGAAAAACAAACTACAATGAGAACAATAATGCATGGTTTTACGAATCAAATAAAAAAAAGTATTACAAGAATTATTAAAAGAAGTCTTAATAATAAAAGGTCCTAATGAAAATGATTTAAAATCGCGATGAAATCCAGAATGGATGATGATGACGTATGATGTAGTCAGCGCCGTACTGATGTGTCAACAGTTCTGTATTCAATCACAGAAGATTATACTTTAGTTTCAATTTTGTATAAACTTCATTAATTGTCTTTGTCCAAGAATAACTTTAAAGAACAAATATTAGCAGGGGAAAATATCTCTTGGAATCCCAAAAATTTGAAGAAAACAAATTAGCACAAAAACTGGTCACAACATATAATGCTTAAACTTCACAAGTGTTAAGGCAAGACTGACTATTAATTCTCAAAACATCCATAATAAATCTAGTTACAACGCCAACCGAATGCACGGATGTCGGCCAATCCTCTGGAGTTTGTACCAATCGATACATCCCATTTGAAACGTTAGCTAGGTATAACCTTGATCCCACTTTATTAATCTAACTCTGAAGAAAACTAGAGTTGCTGTTTAATAGATACCATCACTGGTTCTAAAACAAGGCCAGGAACTGGGGCAGCATTAGATACAAACTTGTTGTTATTAGTTATTTACCTTGACAACATAAAGCGTCAGAACTTTATTCCAGTAAATACCGCTACATTACAATAGCACGTAATGGAATAAACAAATTTAAAATAACAAACAAATAATTAAATTATAAAATAAACAAATGATTATTTTATATCAAATATAAATTAAAACAAATATACATAACACAACTGACTGTACAATGGTGTGTGTTTGTACGAATTTGCCTTAGCTTGGGAGGCGGGAGGGTCCTGACACTCTGAAAGCTCTCTAATATGTCCCTGATTATATTAAACCATCATTTGAAATTTTTTTTATAAAGGTCATTTTTGTTTTCTATTTTAAAAGTAGACGCATCATATTATTATATCATTTCCTTATTATTTTCCTTTGTATTTGTTTCCTTATCATTATTATTGTGATTATTATTATTATTATTATTATTATTATTATTATTATTATTATTATTATTATTATTTTGTACGAAAGGATTGTTTAAAAGATCTCAGTGTTCTTTTCCCTTCATGGGTCATGTTTCTCTGAGAAATATAACGTTCAAACTAGTCGTTATCTTTTTTCAGTATTGTTTCATCGTCGAAGCATAACAGATCAACACCTTTAATAACATAGTCAGTCCCTATTCTTACCGTCTTTGTATCAGCACAAAACTGACTTTGATTATTTGGTACAAGTTTACAAGTTGTTAGAATACAAGATTTCTACTAAAATTATGTTCTTTATGATAGATGTTAGTTACGACTCCTCGTCTGTTCGGTTCTTTAATTTGTTGCTATTGGCGTACTTATCGTAATTGTTAACACATTTATCTCTTGGACACATGCATTTTGATAATGGTTCCAATCAAAGCATGTGTTACAAAACTAAAAAAGAAAATTACTTAATCAACTGCAAATGCATACATGTTGTGTATTAATTAATTTTAAATCAAGGAAATCCATTTCAATTTCACACGTTTCTCTCTGTGTAATCCTTGAATTTCGGATACTCTACAGTAGTTCTGTCAGACAGAAAAAAATAAAACAATGAATAACAAAACTATTCTTAGCAAGTGTGATTTTCATTAATAATTTACATATCTTAAATGTTTGAGTCTTGCATAGATGAAATATGATAAAAATGAAGAAACAAAAAGTATCAAATCCAATGCACATACAAGTAAACTTTATCAAAAGCACAAAAGCACAATGTATCTATAAGAAACAAAGGTTTCTTCTCAGACTTGAAAAGAGACTCTGTAATACAAGATTACGGTCTGATTATCTCTGGTGATATTGACACATCTCCGTGTGCTTCATTTTATACATTAAAAAGGTGAACCAAATGCTTGCAATAATTATTAGACACTTAGAAATATGTATTTTGTTTCTTTCAGATGGGTCTTATTTTCGTAATCTGGTTTGCCCATTTTCCACCATGTAAGTGAGGCTACACGTTTCAATATCGGAAGCGCATGCTGGTCAGGCGTCAAATAATATATTACGAAGAACGGTATTTTTTACTAAACATACAATATTTTTAATTTTTGTATCCGAATTGTTTTTTCTGAAACGTTAACATCTGCGTATAAAAAGATCCGAAGTTCATAACCATTAATCTTTCCATGAATACTTCTACTGAAAATAAACTTTTTGTGGTGAAACAAATTTCAGGCTGGTGCTTTTCTAATACTAGAGTACTACAGTTGAACAATCAATGCATCAGATGCTTTTTTTAAAGCAAGGATTAATGCACATAATCAGACGCTTCTGAAATCCTGATAAGAATTTTTTTTTAAAAATATTATTTTTTGTTGAAATTGAGTCTCGAGGCTGATTACAATCTTTGCCAATAATATCAAAGTGCATTCAATAGGTAAGCGTACTGGTTATATTCAATTTTGTCCAATAATGTACCGAGACAAGAAGTTCACATAGAAAGTTTGAACAAATATACATAAAAAAAAACCGAGTCAATAACAAGTTTATCAAACTAACATAGTTGTTTAATATGTGTAGACACTGTTCATACATACATACATGCATGCATGCACGCACGCACGCACGCACATACCTACCTACCTACCTATCTGCCTGCCTGCCTGCATGCATGCATGCATGAATACATACATACATACATACATACATACATACATACATACATACATACATACATACATACATACATGTAAATCACATTGCTGTATTGCAAATAATCTTTCTACCTTGCATAAAATACTGTGGCTAGATGATAAATCCCCGATCTTATAAAGTGCACAAGTTGCTGATCCTTTCGATAACCGTATCTTTGTGACACTATTTGCAAAGTGTTTCTTACTAAATTCTCCCATGCCCTCCTGGAGCTTTATCTGTAACAAAATTCAAATATCTTGTGTCGTTCAGTGTTGCATAAGGTCGTGATTTGCTTTTTGAATCTTATGGTACATTTGGTTATAAAGAATTACATTTCCTACAAATGTCTTTGCGATGTTTCTTAACATATTTAATCCATTTTCGGAGACTCTTTGCACATTTAAAATTTTAGTAAAAGTTAATGAATGATGTTTCTTAAAAAGCAGGAAAAAATTGTCAAAATAAATACGTCACATTAGCAATAATTTACTTTTCGCATGGAAACATAACATATGATTTGTTTTAAAACTGACTCACTAGGTGAAAATAATATTATAAGTGTACAGATCGTTTTACCCTCAATTTATTATCGGAAATAAAAGTTACAAAAATGTCAGAAAAGGAACGAATATTTTATTTTTGTAACATGTCATATAGATTATGTCGTTTCAACCTCCCTTATTTCTATATGTGACGGAATTATTACGGTAGGTTGGATTGCTCCCAAATTTTTTTGGTTGAAATTATTATAGAAGTCCTACCCAGGCTCATTTTTGTAGGAAAGGATATTACTGATAAAGAGAGGAAAAGCTGCGAGCCTCCGGTCAGCATGCTGACAGTTAAATTATTGAGTATACAAAAGGTTCAAATGTATTAATATAACTCAATAATCAATGACACTAATTTTCCGATCACTCTTCTTTATCTCGACCCTGTTATAGCCTATTACATCACTCGATATGTAGTATGAGACAGCTTTTCACCTGTCACTTTATTCTACTCATCTATGTATTCTATCGTATTCTTATAATTTCGTCTCCTCTTCATCCAGACTGTTCCAAAATCTTTTCCGTCTCGACTTCTCTATAATATCTCCTCCTTCTGTATTTCTCATCTACGACTCTTTGTCCTCCTCCTCGACTCTTTGTCCTCCTCTACGACTCTTTGTCCTCCTCATAGACTCTTTGTCCTCCTCATCGACTCTTTGTCCTCCTCTACGACTCTTTGTCCTCCTCATCGACTTTTTGTCTTCCTCCTCGACTCTTTGTCCTCCTCTACGACTCTCTCTTGACCACTTTGTCGACTCCAACTGTTTTGCCTAGTCTCACTTCCGTCTATCATTTTAGAGACTCGGGACTAACTATACCGGAACTCTGTCCCCTGAAAGCTTCCTGCGAAAACACAAGGATGTTAGCATATTTTCTTAGCCATCATGTCTCACACTAACCAATTATCAATCATCAAATAACGGCTATGTCAGTTTTCGGTCACGCATTCGCACACATCGAGATACCCATATTTTAGTTTATTTAAACGCGTTGTCTCCAGGCAGATGTTATTTTTTTTAGACGCAGACCAAATTTTTTGCAACTGGAATTAAACGCGGAGTTGTATATTGATTTTATAACATTATGTATATTTTTATCTATCTTATTCGATCGCCAAAGTGGTTAGAGCGTCCGCCTTGGATACGGGAGGGATTTCGCCAGTTCGAACAACAACCCATTTGTATCAATGACTTATGAAAATGGTACTAATATCAGCATCCACTGTTAGGATTGGTCGATCTAGTGTCAGGATAATGTGACAGGGAGGGACGCAATGCTACTACTACTACTACCATTGCTACTACTTCTATTGTTAATGAGGACTTTGTATAACGTTTAATCTTTAGAAGCTGTAAGCGCTTTACAACATCCATAATGATATATCTACAGAAAAACAAAAAACAAAAACCATGAAATTGGAAAAAATGAAACATGTTGAAAAAATTTAAGGTACAAAAACATTATTAGGTCTCTAAGTTTGTTCCTGCAGTCGATAAAGGTGAGTTTTATGAGCACTCTTAAAAGGGACCACTGTGTCTTTCTGTCTAATTTCAATGGGCAATTCGTTCCACATCGCCGGGCCCTGGAATGCAACAGAACGTTGTCCATATGATTTCGTTTTCATAGTGGAAAGAATGAGTATACGATTGTCAGAAGAGGAGCGTAAGTATCATGCTGGTATATAGACATAGGTGAGGCCGGATAGGTATGTTGGACTGGAGTCTGTCAATGAAACGTAGCACAGAGAACAAATTTTGTGTTTGATTCTGGATCAAATGGATTGCCAGTGTGAGGTAAATAGCAGTGGTGAGGTGTGCGCTGATCGAGGTACTCTAAAGATAATCCGAGCAGCTGTGTTTTTAACTTTTTGACGTTTATGGAGCTGATTTGGTGACGAAACAGCCAGAATTGAGTTACAATAGTCGAGTCTTGAAAGTACTTATGAATACACAAGTGTTTTAGTGGCATCAACTGAAATTTATTTCCGAATGGAGCTGATGCGTCTCAGCTCATGATATGTATTCTTGCATATCTTCATGATATGTTGGTGCAATATGAGAGTAACACCTGGGTTACGTACTAACTGTGCAATTTAATGTTGGTGTTGCTGTTATTTATTGTTTGTTTGTAAAGGATGTGAATGAGAAAGTCTTTGTGTTGTGATCAGAATGACCTCAGTTTTATCATCATGCATCTGCAGCTTGTGACATGTCATCCATGATTTCACATCAGAAATGCACCTCTCTACCTTATGGATGGTGGCGTCAACTTCAGTTGTTTGGTTAGACCTGTATATTTGGGTGTCATTAGCGTACAATTGGCGAGACACTGGGTGATGATCTTTGACACTTGAGAGCAGTTGAGTGAATAGAACCAAAAACAGACCCATGTGGAACAATAGAACATAGATTCCAATTTGCAGATACAAGTTGTGTCCTGTTGACTAAATAGGACTTGAAACACTGTAAGGATGTATTCTGAATGCCAAATACATGCTGGAAACAATGAAGTAATTTATAATAATCTATTGTGTCAAATGCTGCAGACAAATCAAGGAAGGTGAGGACTGTAATCTTTCCACAATCCAAAGAAGAGAGAATGTCATTAAATACCTTCAGAAGAGTAGTTTTAGTACTGTGTCAAAGGCGATATGCAGATTGTACATTGCTAAAGAGACTGTTTGATTTCATTTGAGATACAAACACTCAAGCAGCAGCGATAATGTAATTGGATCAAGTTCAAATGACTTTGATGCACTCTTCATGACGATTATCAGCACAAACTCATTTGAGACAGGTTCATATCCTCTTAACGGTTGTCGCTGAAATTCTGTATCATAACTGTATGCTGACGACAGGTCAATTGAAATGATAGTGTTAAGCGAATTTCTAATGGTTTGTATTTTGTCACGGAAGAAATTGTCTTCTCTTGTACATACACATTAAGCCTTTATTGACTGTTTTGTTCACACTCACATGTAAATCTCTGCTTTGTTCACACTCACGTGTAGATCTCTGTTTCCTCCATGGCAATATTATATTAATCTCGTGTCTCTTTTGCGCAATCTCCGCTTCTCTTATAAACTGCATTTTTGATGCCATTTATTCCACCAGATACTCCACGTGACATTTGCAGCTTTTTATTACACTTGCTGCCAATATTTGTTTCATTTAATTTAAACAGCTTTATGTTAAATACTAGTTGATGTGTGTTAGGGAAAAGTACATTCCGTATATGCGTGTACACAAACTATTATCAAATTACTGGTTTGCACCGCTTCTGTGATGTCATAAAAGAAATGACAGAATAATGTCAATATTGTACTTGGCAAATGATGCGTTTCCAGTGTAGCATATTTATGTTTATCTGCCACGGCTTTGGACGTAGTTGCTTATCTCAATATTTTCATCATGGGTGGCATTTTATAATCATTGACAATGTTCTGACAATCACAATGATTGCATAAACGCTGTGTAATACTTTATGTTTTAAAATAGACAAGTCAGCATTTTGAAAGTTGTTTTGCATGATATCTAAATTAGACTAAATTATAATCCCATCTAAGTCTGTAGAAAACCTATTCAAAAGATAGAAACTAGTTTCAATCAAACCACTAGTCATGTCAGCTCAGTATCTCACATGCTATTATCATTATGTATGCACCATAATTAAGCAAACTGTTTCAAATTCATTATCGATTCTATTCGTATTCATACCATCTGTACTTTTTTCCTCTGTTCCATACTTCAACCAAACAACTGGACAAATCGCATTTACTTTCAGATAAAGCTACAAGTGCTGAGATATAATTAGTTTTTCAATTGAATCTAAGCGTGCATGCATGTAGCTTCATTATAATGAAAGCGATAACTTTCATCGTGGTAGGTTATCCTGTTGTTCTATAAATATATACTTTTCTGAATAAAACTGAGTGAATTTTCACCTGCATATGACTTTATGAGATCAAGCATCCATTGTTTATCCGGAAGTAAAATTTGTGCCAAAGTTGGTGATGGTTGGGAGTATTTCGAGAGATATACTCGAGATCCGTTGTAAAATTATTTGAATGTTACACATTCAAATCACAACGGATCATGGTTGAACTAGAGACGCTACTGCAGGTATATAACAGTGCCCATCCTTAGCTTATCAGATTTGTTGAAATGACTCAGGTATTCTCGGGAAGACTGGTTACTTGTTGACAGTAGCTATGCACGGTTGCTTGGGAACTATGGCCAGGTAAATGTATTTAAAATCTCGCCAATTAACCATACCTAATTCTCATGACGCAAACCATTTGAGTTTGGAGAGATTGGTTGTTTTGTTGATAATTCATGGATCTTAACAAGAGTTTGGAAGTTATTTTGTGTATTTACTGAGAGATCACGTGTCATTTTATTCAATGTTAAGTTTCCACTGATGGCGGACCCAACCTTACAGTGAAGTCGAAGCTATCGAAGTAAGTATTTGCTTAAAAGTGTACTTCTGCAAAATACATTTACATAATATGCAAATCTTCCCAATAAATGCGATTTAAACAAATCTCTGAATATTAAAAAAAATTAAGAAGAAAGAACTGGTCTAAAAGTCAATCCTGTCAAAAGGACAAACGTAATCCTCTTGATTTAAATACTAACTCTCTGTAATAAAGACATATTCCGCAAAATGCATTGCACTTATCATAAACGTATTAACCGTACATTTATGGTAGATGCAGCACGTAGCAAACAAATAGAAAGCATTTTTTTCTGCAGAAACTACTAAATATTTTGCAAATAATAAATATTCGGTTGGTTTTATCTACCCTATACTAACGACACAACACATCGCTATTGACTGAATCATGCCGAGGATATGGAAGTTGAGAACACATAGGCACACCCATGCAGCTGGACACGCCTGGCTTGAATGTTATTTGAATCAGCGACAATTGTATTACGAGACCGACGCTATATAAACTATGTAATGGATGTAAAATCTCATGAGAATGTAGACCAAACTATATTCTAGTCTAGAATATGAAGACGTATTTCAAAGCGACCAGGGACCCTTGCTACTGTCCACACTAGATGACCTGTGAGAACGTTTATCGTGTGTGTGAAAATTGTTCTCTCCCCTTCGCCCATTTACATGTATACCTTTATACCCTTATGCAGTACTAGCTACTTCTAAATAATCCCAGTATAAATGGAGATATCAATAGTTTAAATGATACTTAGTTATCTATATTGACCCATTTCATACCTCAAGGTGTAAGATATGCGTATATTTAATATATTTATCGATTTGTTATTAATATAATCACTGCGTTCTATGACATACTAATTATGAAATCATATTTTTTGTACAGCGTTTCTGCAAATCGTGTTTGCTTTAGAGAGAAATGACAAAAGGCAAGACATTGCTCAATGATAAAAATATGTTCTGCAAATGGACAATTAATTATAACTCGGATTCAAGTGTACCAATACTAATTACCCTGTAAGCCATATGATACAGCTCTTATGCCTAAGCTCAAATAAGAAATGTATAAAAACTTCTTTTTCTCGTTCAATCATTTGAAAACGTCTACCATAAAATGTTAAGAAGCATCGTCAATGCTTTACTTTCATCACAGATGTTTTGAAATGGTCGCAATCTAGTAAATGTAGAAAAAGTTAAGACCAACTTGAATGACACTTGTTTCCCAGCTGTATTGGATTGATTTAACCTTACCTATGTAAATAATAGAAGGCCATTAGAGCGGCTAGGATGTGCATAATTTGTATCACTCATAAAATAAAGACATTACTATTATTATAATTATTATTATTATTATTATTATTATTATTATTATTATTATTATTATTATTACAACTATTATTATTATTATTGATATAATTGATTTTATTACTATTATTGATATTATTATTGCTATTTTTATTATTGATGTTATTATTATTATTATTATTGTGATTATTATTATTATTATTTTAATTATTTTAATTATTATTACAATTATTATATTATTATTACAACTATTATTATTATTATTAGTGATATTATTATTATTGATATTGTTATTGCTATTTTTATTATTGATGTTATTATTAATATTATTATTATTATTATCATCATTATTATTATTATTATTATTATTATTATTATTATTATTATTATTATTATTATTATTTGGTCAATGTACACTTAGACAAACTATTTATAAACGGAATCGTTAGATACCGTCCCAGCAACGTCTATCTCGCTGTAATAAGTTTAGACTATGAAATATTAATATAACAAAGAATATTTGTATGATTGTCGATTTACTTCTGATGCGCCATCAACATATTTGTACTGCTGTTTATTCGTTTTTCGTAATGTGAAAGACAGTATGTCCCTACGAATGCACACTCATGTATTAAACTTAGATATATGAAATTGTACAGACTTATCATGGTCGTAAGTACACGTGCTAATGAAAACTGCATACAAATATATCCCATGTTTCCTTTTTATCGATATTATTGACATTTTTAGAAATTTTTAAAAATAAGAAACATACTTGATATGATTGACAAAATCAACTTGAGGTAGACTTGGTAATTTGGAAGGCTGACGTAATTGAGATGTATTTTTCGTAGTCCGTTAGACAATATAAAAGATTAACCATACGCATGTCTTACAACCATATCCCCCTTTTGGACTATTGTAACAAAAATAGTTTTAGCAGGATTAAGGAAACAGTATATAATCACACTAATTGTATCTCATTTCTTTGGATTTGTATGTGTATGAACAAATTAGATGTGGGTACCGCTGCAATGGTATTTTCAATTTAACTTTTAAAGAAAGCAAACTTTTGAGCTTTGACCCTTTGAACGTAAACTTTGTTAGCACGACTTAGCAAAATCCAAATAATGCAGACAATGAAATCTGGAATGCATATTTCTATTTTTATTTAGATGACATGTCAATATTTTCAAGCTATTACAAACAGTTCTATAAAGTTTCGGGGTGGGGTGGGGATTAGGACTGTTTGACCCCAGAGCAAACGATTTGTTTTTTAAGACGTATGCTAACATTATTACAGATGTCTGGGATTAGATGCCGTATAAAGACAAATTTCCAAATTATTAAGCTCTCATTTATTGTAGTTTTATTTATTTCATTTCATCTCGATATTAATCTGAAAATGTAAAGCTCAGGTGGAGATATTGATAACAAGGGTGCGAAAATCGTGGTAACAAGCAGATCAATTTGTTCTTTTATTCAGACTAATTTTAAGTATCTATATTCTTGTACAGTCAAGTATGTCATACGTCTCAGTATTCCCGCCAGCGATCACGTGAGACGTAGGTAAGCTTTTCTACATATAGTATTATTGATCTTCACCGCTAAAGATAAAAACATTTAAGTGGATCTAGCTAACTTGTAATTTGTTTTATAGCAGTGGCAGGCACGTCAATTGGGGAGGGGTATGTATTTGCATTTGCCCATCCCTCCCCATGAATTTGCATGTGCTGTAAAATTGCTGTAGAGACACACACAAAAAACAAAAGAAAAATATAGTAGATAAATAAAAATCCATTTTATGGATGATGTTAGGTCCCTTTCCGCTTCCGAATATCTATTTATCTATCTGTCTATCTGTATGTATGTCTGTCTGTCTGTCTCTCTCATAGGCCAAGTTTGCGCGTCGGGTAATTCTGCGCACCTATATGCCATTTCTCTTAATACTGGATCACGTGCTAATTTGGGTCAAAATCCATTTTGTATCAAGAAAGAAAGATCGTACCTTAATTAAAAAATTAATATTCATTAAGTGCACAAAAATGTCCCAAATGACTCGAAATGCATATGGACATGTGATTTCTAAATGTCCATATGAAGACAGACTCATGGCCTTCTGGAACCCGTAAACCAAAAAATACTATATAATATATATCTTTTAGAATCATATAAATAAATACATAATATAAAAGATGGAAATGTATATCTGAAAAAAAATATTCATTGTAATCAAAGTTTCCATTTTGACAAAAAGTTAATCTACAGGTACAAAATCGTCTGCTACCTAACGTATATATTTGTCGCTAGAATGGGATTCTCAAGAAAGGCCCAAAGATGAGTTGAAAGAATGTCATTTTAAGACGTAAGTAGTGGTTAACGTTTCAGACAATGGAACATGACTACAATTAATATGGTCACATGATGCCTAAGTAGACTTTATAAGATGCGAGTAGCAGGTAGACCGCATGATGCTTTGACAAAAAATATATGATAATATGATCTATTTTCTGCCATGTGACGATATCCATACTCAGTGATATATCTTTATGCAGTAAAGCAGTTTTGATTGGCAAAATTTAGAGCAATAGAAAAGGTAAGTCATTCATTGTGTTATGGGATTGTCTAAGTCACTGTGTTACCAAATGAGAGCTAAAAGTCTCTCTCTCTCTCTCTCTCTCTCTCTCTCTCTCTCTCTCTCTCTCTCTCTCTCTCTCTCTCAGGATGTCTAGTGCCGGAATACACATTAGACACCCCAAGTAATCGCTTATGACACGAGCCCGACCAGCGGCACCAGAAAAAAATAATTTTTGTATGATCTCATATTTATATATTATGTTCATATTTATAATTTATGTTTACGTAAATAACAAAAAATGAGGTTCTAGTAACCCGTATTTCTTACTAAATTACGTTACGTTTGTGGATTATGTACTATGCCTGTTCATCTTCTGGATAGACATTCCACAAAACAAAACGCGTGACAGAAGAGAAATCAATGTTTCATTTGGCATGAATTTATCTGTCATGTAAAATGTTTTCTTTCTAAATGGGCATCTCCGGTGGCCTAGTGGTTAGAGCGAACGCCCCTGATGCGGAGGTAGCGGGATCTATCAAATGATACTATCAGCTTCCTTGCTAGGCGCTCAGCATTAAGAGGTTAGTGTTAAGACTGGTCGGCCTTCTGTCAGGAAAATGTGTAAGGGTGAGACATCATGCCACATGGTTACATTGCATACATTGTATTGATATGTCTGAAACATTTGTTAATGTTACGTTGCAAATTTAAATCACACACACACACACACACACACACACACACACCAAATGTTAAATATTGTTATCTTAATAGCAACTATACGAATTAAAGATTAGACATTTTTACAAATGCTCGTGATTCGTAAGCACATGCCATCTATTGTTAAAGATAAAGATGTGCTCAACATAGCGAGGTGGATTGCAGTATTTACTTTAGCACTTCAGATGACGTCACACCTGTGATGAGCGGCATATGAGCAAGCGTGTATAAACGAAATCATAAACTACGTTGCATTGAATATTGTTTCATTTTGTGTCAATCAATGCGCATTATATTACGCACAGACACAAAGATAAATATTCGTGATTTATTTAATACAAACCTTATACTGATTTATATAGATATATCTCTTTGTTTTAGACTAAAAACCTGGACTATTTTAACTAGTTTGATTCACCCTTTTCGCTTGTTTTTACTCTCATGCAAACATTCGGCTCATGACAGATATTCAACACATACTATAAGAACACACAAGAAATGGCATTTTGTGGAATTCTTGTTCTTTGTTTCATGTTCAAGAAGCTTAAGATTTATACTATTTATTTCAGGCGTTAGGGAGACGGCTCAATCTGGCATAAACATGTTGCCTGAATCTGATAATGTTGCATTTTGTAAATTAATTGAAACAAAAATGAACATTGAAACAATCCCAAATACTGCTGAATGCCGAGTATGAGTATTAAATTCCATTTGCTGAGTATGAGTATTAAATTCCATTTGCTGAGTATGAGTATTAAATTCCATTTGCTGAGTATGAGTATTAAATTCCATTTGCTGAGTATGAGTATTAAATTCCATTTGCAGAGTATGAGTATTAAATTCCATTTGCAGAGTATGAGTATTAAATTCCGTTTGCTGAGTATGAGTATCATATTCCATTTGCTGAGGATGAGTATTAAATTCCATTTGCTGAGTATGAGTATTAAATTCAATTTGCTGAATATTAAATTCCACTTGCTGTGTATTGAATTACATTTGCTGAGTATTAAATTCCATTTGCTAAGTATTTAATTACATTTGCTTTATATTGAATTTCATTTAATGAACATTGATGTCCATTTGCTGTGTACTGAGTTACATTGGCTGAGTATTGAATTCAATTTACTGAGTAGTGATGTCTATTTGCTGTGTATTGAAGTACATTTGCTGAGTCTTAAATTCCATTTGCTGAGTATTTAATTACATTTGCTTTGTATTGAATTTCATTTAATGAACATTGATGTCCATTTGCTGTGTACTGAATTACATTTGCTGAGTATTGATTTCCATTTGCTTAGTATTGATGTCCATTTGCTGTGTATTGCAGTACATTTGCTGAGTCTTAAATTCCATTTGCTGGGTATTGAATTCCATTTGCTGACTATTAAATTCTCGTTTACATTGTATCATATCTTTTGAGGGATATGGGCCTTGTTATGTGGTTAGGTCGCTGGTACATTACAGCTAGCCGATATGTGCCATTACCGCAGCATAGGTTCAAGTTCTGCTTGGAAGGAATTATAACGCTCTAGCATGTTTAATTTGATCGTTGTTTCCATATACAGTTCAGCCATATAATCATGTATCCAATCTATCACGTGCACTGAAACGATGAAAGACTGTTTTTATTAGGTGGATATATATATATATATATATATTTATGTCAGATTAAATTTGCATCTCTTCCGTTTCTTTGTTTTAGAAAAGTGACTGCTACTGCCACCAAAAAAGACAGTTTTATAGGAATAAGAAAAGCAAGGTAAAGGATAAGACAATGACTACGAAGAAATCTGGATTGTTTTTATTTGCCTGTGTCTGCATGGTGCATTTAGGTAAGTAAATGCTGAAATAGTATTCATCTATTAACAAATTGGCAACAACAAATGGTATGTCATCATACCGTAGTTTATGTACGTTTACATGTTCATAAAATATAAAAGCTTAACTCTTTAGTGAATGCGCTTAAAAAGCCACCGGTTTTTATGCCTCAGAAACCAACTGTAGCTTATACTTGTCAGTTGTGTCATGACCCTTTCGGGATGATATTTATCATATCGTTTAATTATTTAGTTTTAATGAGGGGAATTATTATTTACCGGTATATTCTTGTATTTTTTGGAACACTTCTGACACTATGGTCCATACTATGTTCCAAATCGGCACATATCAATTTTTTGCATAGTCTTTCTTCATTCCATCTAGTTATGTCGGTTTCCTGGTATCTATCTATCTATCTCTCTCTCTCTCTCTCTCTCTCTCTCTCTCTCTCTCTCTCTCTCTCTCTCTCTCTCTCTCTCTCTCTCTCTCTCTCTCTCTCTCTGGATAGTTAGGTAGAAAGATTAAAAATATATTTAACATTTTGTTTTTCAGTGACATATACGAATGGCGAGGTAACACCACCATGGATTACGTTGCTAGGTAATATTTTTTTATTCACTAGAGTCGATATTTATATAAACATAACATTTTACAGGTTTATGTATAACGAACGAATCATAATCAACTATACTATTTTTATTTCTCTTTAGTAGTACCAAGAATGAATTAACCGCCCCAGTTGCCTAGTGGTTAGAGCGTCCGCCGCGGAAGCGGGAGGTCGTGGGTTCGATCCCCGGCTGAGTCATACCAAAGACTTACAAAAATGGTACTAACAGCTGCCTCGCTTGAGGCATTAAGAGGTTAGTGTTAGGACTGGTCTGCCTAGTGTCAGGATAATATGACTGGGTGGGACATCATGCTACATGTCTACGGCATGATGCCCCATTGCTAGACATCACTATAAACTGCCTCACTGCAGATATCGTAGCGATATGACTGAAACATTGTTCAAAGCTACGTTAAAAATCCCAAACAAACAAACAAACAAACCAAGAATTAATTAATACAATGTCATTCGTACGTATCTTTCAGAAGAAAGAGTGCTCAAGACATTGCATATCATTACTTACATTATCCTTTACCACATATTGAACCGTGTTTACACAACAGTGTGGATGATTCGGTTTTCAATGTTATTTCACTGAAGACGTTCAATAAAGCTATTATAATGAATTTAAATAAAACATTCAAATGGAAATCAGAAATGTTTCATTTAAAAAAATAGGAAATAAAATGAAATTGTAATTTATTCAGTGATTATCTGTTTAATTCCCCGACTTGATCTGGCTTGTGTGTTTTCATATCTTTTTTATATATCTTAAAATACGATGGTCAGGATAACAATGTTTTGAATCTTTCAAGGAAATAGCAATGAGGTATAAACACAAACGTTAATGAAAGATTTAATGATTTGGAAATCCTATTCTTGTGTACACGGTCTACAGCGTTAATTAAAGATTTAATGATATGGAAATCCTGCTCCAGTGAACACCGACTACAACGTTAATGAAAGATTTAATGATTTGGAAATCCTATTCTTGTGTACACGGTCTACATCGTTAATTAAAGATTTAATGATTTGGAAATCCTGCTCCTGCGAACACCGTCTACAACGTTAATTAAAGATTTAAGGATTTGGAAATCCTGCTCCTGTGTACACCGCTTACAACGGTGATTAAAGAATTAATGATTTGGAAATCCTGCTCCTGCGAACACCGTCTACAACGTTAACTAAAGATTTAATGATTTGGAAATCCTGATCCTGTGAACACCGTCTACAACGTTATTTCTGATTAAAGTCTCTTTATTTAGTCAATGTATTTTTAGAGTTGCAAAGGCAGTAATAAATGACTATAATATATTATTGTGTACAAATGATTTTTTGAAGACTATACCATGTAAGATTATTGCTATCAAGCTGAGACGCCTATCTGTTTTGTCATCTCTCTCTCACTTATAATAGTTTTCCTACTACTTGTATTGAACGTATTCTATTTATATGCTTTACTGAAGACAAATCATCTTCGATCAACTTATATTTAATGACCATGTAACAATAGACAAGAGTTTGTATATGAGTTTTAGCCAACAACCCAATCCTTTTGGCAGAAGGTTGCATGCAACGATCTGTTGGAAATTATTTCAAGTAGATGGATGACTATTATTATTATTATTATTATTATTATTATTATTATTATTATTATTATTATTGTCGTTATTATTATTTATTATTATTAAATATTATTATTATCATTATTATTATTATTATTATTATTATTATTATTATTATTATTATTATTATTATAACCTGGCCACTGAACCATGATACATATTCATGCAACATGCGGTAAAAAAAAGATGCTACAGTGCATGAACAACGTCGTATTTATAAGAAATAATATACATAAAAGAAATAATTATTGCTTTTCTCGGATATTGGTGACATACAAAAATATATTGCACAGTCATGAAATAAACGGATGTAATTTTAACCCTAACACATGTGAGGGGCAATATTTGTGATATTGATCTAAAGACTTAGGCAGCAGGTGTTGTTTAGAAAACGATTTGTTTAATCTTTAAGGATTTATTTTAGTAAACAATGCTAAATTAGTCATCAGAACTTTACTAGTATCATTGTGTATAATGGATGTCTTTTCTAAATTTGGATTTATATATACCAAGGTAGGTAAGTAATTGTTTCATTTATTAATCCACATAGCAAAGAAACAATAATAAAATGGTTTTCATTTTCTTTTCTTTCTATCTTACTTTCTTTCTTTCTTTCTTTCTTTCTTTCTTTCTTTCTTTCTTTCTTTCTTTCGCCTTCTTTTTTTTTCTTCTTCTTCTTTTCTTTTTTTTTTCGTCGTCTTCTTCTTCTTCTTTTTCTCCGTTTCGTCTCGTTCTCCTCCTCTTTTTCTTCTTCTTCTTCTTTTTCTTCTTCTTCTTCTTCTTGATATTATTAAATACTAACGACGTTTACATGCATTCAATTCTAGATACCTTCGTGCTAATATTGTCAAATTAAATATACTGTTACATTAAGATGAAATGTTTTAAAATTTGTTTTCGAAATAAATACTGGTCATATATCTGAAAAAAGTTTTTTTAAGAGTATTTTCCATGACTAAAACTTTCATCTTAACTATCGTTGCAAATATATACTTTGTAGGATGCTTTGATGTTGAAATCGGATCCCAAACCATACCGTTGCCAAACAATAGTGTTACAACTTGTTTAAAGGAGTGTACAACCTCTACTTTTGTTGGGATACAGGTATCCGAACACATTCTTGATTTGTCGGTATCTTAATAACATAATAATTTTGATTCCTTACATACTTTATGCCACGTTCAAAATAACGAAGGCTAAACTCAATCACCCATAACATGTGCATCTGAGACTGTATTTGGCAAGAAACCTATAACGGCAATGTTATTAACAGTTACTAAATTCATTTGAAGTCACTGAGAAAACACCGTTAACAGGATCCATAGAGGAGCAAGGACTTTAAGAGTCTGGTAAAGTATATTATCGGTTATTGATCCCCAACGCCTTTATCCGAAATATATATATATATATATATATATATATATATATATATATATATATATATATATATATATATATATATATATATATATATATATATATATATATATATATATATATTTCTGTTCAGCTTTAATCAATTTCAATGACGTTTTCTCCTCTTATTTAATGTATGTCATTTATCGACCTTTTCCAGTAAAAGCTTTTTTAAAATCTATAAACATTCTGAAGCAAAGAAATAAACTGTGATATAAGAATATAGTTTTTGGTCGGGCAAATTGCCAAGTACTTCTCATTCTAAGGTTAAAATATTGTGGGTACACAATTCGACATTTTGCCTACAAAAAGAGGGCGATAATTATTGTATCATGCTGAAGAAAGGCGAGTAAAACAATACAAAATGGGCAACAAAACAACACCATACCCCCACCCCAGATTTTTATTATATATCTGATCAGTTCAAAGTACCGCTATCTGAATAAATAATGCATACTCATTATAATTGTAACATGAGGTCAATATTTCATTAGATTATATGATTTTACTTTGCAGTTGTTATAAGTACATATAGGGAATTATAATTTGTTTCATGAACCATAAAAGTAAATGAAATCTTGCAATCTTAAATTGCAAGCCAATGACCAGTGGGTTTGAAAAAGAGTGTACAATAAATAAAAGTAAGTGTTTATTTATTCTCCTTTGACGGTGATATTGGATTTCAGGTAACTATAATAATTCACAGAACGACACGTACGAGAAAGAATACTGCCGATACACGTTTTGTATGTCGCAACGCAGTACACAGAGATAGTGCCATTCGGCGGATGTTCAACTGTATAAATATTGTAAATACAAGCAAGTCTGTTGTATCCACTGAAAAGAAAACCTTATAAAGAATCTTACGGAAAATGGGCATAATTATAATGTAATCCTAAATACCTTATTGATATAATGAACTAGTTCACAACAACATTATCTCATAATGACAAATTCTTTATTCAGTGACAATGACGCGTTTCCAAGCACATGGTCGCATTATATTATGTGTAATAAAAACATGTGAAACGATTCTGGAAACTAGAGTTTTCTCCCATCCTTATTTAGTCAAGATAGTTTATAACATCAAAGCAAATATGACATGTACTGTTAGATAGGTAAAACATAGAGAATGACGTATTTAATTTAAAAAAGAAACATGTTAAAATTGAAGAAACAACTTTTTTCACAGGAATACAGATTCGCATGTTTAAGGAAACATAAGTAGACCCCAAATAACACTAACATTTATACAAGAAGTCAAAACTTATGGTGTGTTTCAAATGAGATTCTGTTTTGTTCTGAATACATTCCAGTAATGAATGTGCTGATGTGCTAATGCTCTCAAAAATGCTTATTTGCAAGCAATCATCTCAAATTGTAATTGACGAGAACTAAAAGCCTCATTCCACTATATATGTTAAGATAGGAATGCGTAAAGTAATGCTCATGAAAAATAACCTTTAATATATGAATCTTACATCGCTGATATAATTGGAAAGGCCAGTAAGTTCCATGAACATACATCTTACAACCTATCAATCATTATCGTCAAAACTCAATAAATAAACCAATATTGATGACAGAACTACCAAGCATTTTGTTTAGAAACCTAGCTAACAAAATTCGCTTTGTGATAATATGTGGTTTAATTGACATTAAAGAAATTAGTTTTTGAAATGACGACTTATTAACATCAGTACCGTAAACAGTGGTGACCGTCTGCTTAGCGATCATATTGCTATTCATATAGAAATTATATATGCGCATTATTAACAATTAAATCATTAGAAAACCAACGAATATTTACCTCATATGTTATGTTCCACATTTTGCATACCTGGAAATCTTAAAATAACTAAAAAGTTAGAACGTTTAAAATTGCGTAATACATATCGCATAGAAAGTATTAAAACTGGGGAATATGGTCTAGCCAGAGATCAGGGATTAGGAAAGTATTTGGCCCAATATAAATTTTTAGTGTACTCTTCGAATGGTACCTAGCACCTGCTAGCTCGATGGTTCAACTCAATGAATATCTCCGAGGCCTATTAATACTACTTACCTGTTTGATTACAATTTTAGGCTGCATATGCCTTTATCGGCACAATGTCACAAATATTTAAAATTCTTAAAGTTATAACATGAAATCTTCACATGACGTTGGGTGACACTAATACCAGCATTGATTCTGTCGTATGTTCTTTGCAGAAGAAGAACTGTATTTGTAGCACTAAAGCAATCGAAGACGTACAACGTGCGGCACGTTTCTCATACACCACATGCAACAAGGATGATACAAATAGATTTATGTCCCTCTATACAAAAGGTTTGGTATCTTTTATGCTTTATTTTATCGAAAACAGCAAAGAAACGTTGCTGTTAGTAGTGATGATAATGATGATGATGATGATGATAATTATACAACAAATACTAGCAATTATTATTATTATTATTATTATTATTATTATTATTATTATTATTATTGAATGGATAGATTTCGACTGTAAAGGTATCATTCTGCATTATCTTGCACGAGTTTATATCAGTATGTTACATTAAAGACTTTGGATGTAAGATATTAATTTAAACTTGATCTATAAAATGTGACAGATCTAGACTTTTACAAACTATTTTGTTTTCTTAGTGATTAAACTGTAGATTACTTCAAGCTGTATTTGGAAACGTTTTGTACATGTGTCACTAGCATAACAGTGCAGTGAGAAAATAAATGGGCTTTTTATATCCACAAAAAATCATTCTTATATATATATATATATATATATATATATATATATATATATATATATATATATATATATATATATATATATATATATATATATATACATATATATAGTGAAACTGGAAATTTCAATGCCAACATTCTTGTATTTTCTAATAACTAGTGTCTTCCCTGCAAAACACGACGATCAACCAAGATGCAGACTATGGATATGTGTATGTAACCATAACGTCATCTTCGTACGAATATCATGCATCAAATGATTCACACGAGAATATTCATTTTATATGCTATGGTAAATATTGACATTTATATTTGAACCTTAAACAGAACTTCTTTTGAATGTAAAAGCACAAACACTTTGCATACACACAATTTGTAAATAATCTATTGTCTAGTGGTATGTAAAAAGATTGCGTTTCTAATCGGAAAGATACACAAAAAGATCGGGCTTATGTCATCAGGTCAGGCGACAGTAACCGAACACACTGTCGTTGTTCCTATCGAGAACATGAAGGGATATTTTGATTTCTACACATCACACAAAGAGAAGATGGTGCTGGATACTTATTGGACAAATGATGTTTTGAACCAGTTCTATGATATAAGATTCAGTTTGAATTGTGTGTGGAAAAAATGGCGTTTGCGTTTTTCATCAGTTGATTCTTGGATCTTAGTGAGATCACTTTATAAATCATTAAGATGGACTCCATTTCCAAAGTAATTATGACAAATTAGTATATTTTGGTTTATAATCGTTCTGGTTGTCTCATGTCTCAGGAACAGAAACGCATTTTATTTTTAATTGATTTCCAAATTAGAATGTTGCACATGACGTGGAGAGATTATCATGATCCTCCATCTTCATTCCGTTGTTAATGAGAGAGAGAGAGAGAGAGAGAGAGAGAGAGAGAGAGAGAGAGAGAGAGAGAGAGAGAGATATATTTCCAAATTAGAATGTTGCACATGACGTTGAGATTTATCATGATCCTCCATCTCCATTCCTTTGTTAATGAGAGAGAGAGAGAGAGAGAGAGAGAGAGAGAGAGAGAGAGAGAGAGAGAGAGAGGGGGGGGGGTATTTTAAGACAAAAAGTTTCTTTTGAAAGAAATAATTTGTTTCCTAATCTTCATCTTGGATTATGTCTTGGATGTTCTTATATTCTCTCTCTGTCTTTAGAGGGTTATAGCTTCTTCCTAATGGGGATGCATTTTTTATGTCCACGTGCTTTGACATGGAGATAAAACTCCATGGCTTTCCTGTGTGGCATATAAGTAGTGAATTCTCGTCTTTCCAGTTATCTTTGACCTTTGAAGGTATATCAAGAAAAAGTATACCATAGGTAACTGGCTCGGGCCTAGGGCCATTGGTCATTGTTAACAATAACCTCGATTCGATATATATGAGACTCAACCATGTGCCAACAGATGAAACATCAACTGAGAAATAATCCATTTTAAGACGAATACATCCACATAATAGATATATTAGACGAAAAGAGGGTAGCTGAGAAAAATGTATTGGAAGAGGAATAGTGTTTGCAACTGGATAAGCAATATACATAACAAGATCAACTCCGACAAGAACAGTGGTAGCTGTTTCAAGAAAGGCCTATGTAGTCGCAGTAGCAACAATAACCACCAAAAGCAGAAAGCTTTCTACTAAAGAGTAACGGATTTGAATCGGTGGGGTTTGGTCTAACGTACATCATTTTAATATCTGCGTCTCCTTTAACCATATTAATCCAATCAGTGGAATAACAAGTAGAAATACAGGCCGTGCTTCACATGGGAGATAACGTCAGCTAAAAAATGGACACTTTCTGGGATAACCAACTGCCCCTTTTAGGGAACCAAGGGTTCTTGAAATAGCTACATTATTAAATATTTACATATTGTTGTTGTCTATATATGTGTCTGTTATTGTCTTCGAAATATATAAAAACCTTTAAGCACAATCTTATTACACTTTTGAGTACCTTTTTAGTTTTTAGTTTGTTTAAATGTTTTAAAATTTGATTTATCATAGAAGTGTTTATTATTGATAATTTTACAGTATGTTTTTGTGATAAATAGTTTCACGTGTTTATCATTTTTGCAATTGGTATATAGTTTAGAATATATATATATATATATATATATATATATATATATATATATATATATATATATATATATATATATACGTTTCTTACTCTATGACCGTTTAACCTCTGACGTATATATTTCATTGATCTTGATGTAATGTTGCAAAATATGTTTAATCTCTACTATGTTTATTTTCATTTACGTACTTTTAGAATGACCAATTTAATAAAATATCCCTTATATTGTTATCCAGGACTATTCTCTGTCCGGTTCAGAATGCTAAATTCCATTGAGCACCAAGTGCCACGTTCTACACTATAGCCATCCAGCCATAAAGTAATAAATCAAGCAGAATGATCTTTAAAATAAGCACACATAGGCCAGCAAGAAAGATATAGTATTTCATTTTTGCAAAAGTCATGCACTATGTCACCAATTGGAATTTAGCTTGAAGTCACAATTAAGTTGATAAAACTTTCAAACCGTTAATGTTTGTTAGTTTTCGGTCGTCTGAGGCCTAGTGCAGAATATTGACCTAACACTTGTTTTTGACAGTGTAACAAGTTAAACATTAACCTTCATGACTATTCTCATTTTTGCCTCTAACTATGCAAATAAAAGATTCCCGTTGAATGTATATATATATATATATATATATATATATATATATATATATATATATATATATATATATATATATAGTATAGTATACAATGATATTTTAATAAATTAAATCTTTGCTGCTATCCATTTTGGCTATGATAAGAGTTGAAAACGTAAAAAGAAAAAGTCGTTCTTCAATGGCTTTCACTTTTTCACTACAAAACTCATATCTTGGTCTAGAGTATTGCGTCGTACTGATACTATCTCTGCCTTGTTACAACATTTTCCATTTCCATTCAATTTTTTTTCAGACTCAAAACAATGCTTGTTTCGTAGCGGTAATCTTGATTATATGGATATAAATTCTGCCAGGAGTGAATGCAACCTTGTTTCCTTCTATGACTTAGATTCATGTTTAAAACAGTTTCCTTCTGAAACTGGGCAGTTTTGGATCGGGATGTATAGGGATTCTCCTTGTAAGTACCATTTTCCACCCTTAGTCCTGACATATCAATTTTGTAGTCGATCAAAATTACAATAAATAAAGTATATCTCTAACAAAGATATATGCAATATGGTGCTCCTGAATCATATTTTAATCTCATTTTTGCAGAATGCAAATATTGTCTCTTTTTTGATATAGAAGTCAAAAACACAATGTTGTATATAAATTTCAAACTTTCGTTCATTAATTACGTCTTTGTTAATATAATGGATTGAAAAGCTTTGTTCATTGACTTCTAGTTCCTCGATAAAAGGCGTAAATATAAATATAAAATGAAAACAACGATAGATATTGTTAATAGTCGAATGGCGGTGATGTCCATTAGACATCTTTTGTGGCTGACGATGTGTTCTTCAGACGTCCATTTGAGCCATTCCGAAGGATTGAGTAAACGTGTGCCAACATTAAAAATCTCCACACAATGTTCTATCTCAGCTTTCAAATGAAATGCATCCTAGACGAATCGGACAATAAAAAAGCAAAAGAAAACAAAGCAAACCAAACCAAAAACAGAAATAAAACAAATGCAACTGCATCGTGAGACAGCTCACAGTCTCTTAGGCCCATACTGATATACAGATTTAAATAGTTTTAAACTAACCGTTTTTGTCATAAAAGGGATTATTAGGATGTTTAGAAGATATCTAAGACTCTACGTAATTTGCAGCTAAAGACAAACTGGAAACAAATGGAAAGGTTTACATTAATGTGCTCTTTTGTGATTATTTTGAGTCCGATATATATTATTTCTACTCCAGTTTCCAATTTTTTGTATTCGTTTGTAAGATTTGCGCATAGTGGGTCTGTTTTTCTCTTAATATTCTGCATGTTAATGCTGCATGCCTCATGACATATGTTTCCGATTGTTACTACCTTTATCTTTAAAAGTCGATGCAAAATTAATTCGGAACGTGGCTACAGTTCATGGAATATTTATTTTGTTTCCATGACTGTTCCCAAAGACAAAATGTAACTATGAAAATATACTTTTTCTATGCCAGACATATTTATTCGTACGAATATTTGTTTGCAGATGTTGAAATAGTTTCCTTGTCGGGCTAAACTACAGCTTAGGTTGCTATGATGCCACTTTAGGCCTTTAAAAAGCGTTGAAAAGCGGGTAGGTCGCTCTAGCGGCTCAAAAAAAGCAACATGGCTTTTGGAGTAAGTGGGTCACTGTGCTATGCCATCATGCTCAAATCATGAATGGAATCAATCTATGAATAGGCGTGTTTACGTTTCTCAACTAAGCAATGACAAAGTAAACCATTTTCACTGCTAAAAGGCATTTCCGAAACATGTCTCCGGCATGGCACAAATTAAGCTACAAAACCTTACATTGTACCATAAAATGCCACCCTGGAAAGGCTATTTTACGTCTTTTCTGAACTTGTAGGAGAGGTACATCGAATAATTGTTACCTGATGAGAGGCTCCATGCACTAAGTTTTAAGACACCTTTGCAGTTGAAGCTGTTAATATTAAGATCTATTTATCTATCGATCTGGTAATTATTGACAACGATAAGTAACTTATCTCAACACTGATTCACGTGTTTTTATTTGGGTATATATATAAGAAAAGTTAGTTCAGAATGTACGATCTAATAATCCTTTATGTATACTCTTCCTACTTGACTTTTATTTGTTTTAATAAAAATTTTTATATAATATTTACAATGATTTTAAGAGTAAAGTAATTCAGAATTAAACGGTTGCTTAAAACGGCGGTACTGATTCAAGGCTATACATAATATTTTTTATCGCATTTGCGTTACCTTAGAGTTCAAGTTAAATCAAAAAGTGTTCTTAGGAAAACCCGGACATCTTACTTTATTATCCATGTTGTATGAACTTCTTCCAGATTTCATTTCGACATTATCAACGTTATCAACCAGAGCATCGACATCTACATCAACGTCAACGTCATCTACAACACCTCAGTTGACAACAGAGACACCTACACCATTAACAATAGCCACAACAGACACGCCATCTGCTACTTCCCCTAAAGTGGAAACTATAACACCCACTACCTCATCCTTTCGTCCAGGAAACATGACGTCTACAGGTTTGTACACTATAATACCCACTACCTCGGACTTTCGTACAGAAAACGTCGCACTACTAGTGTGTACACTATAATGACTGAAGGAACAATTTGTCAGAATTTCCTAATTTTGTACTGCGAGTAATATGAACTGGTATATGAATGACGTAATATATGCTAATGGGTTCGCGTGTTATATAAATCAGCTAGTTTTATTATAGTTTTATGGCATAATGCTATATATTACAAGAATCGGTACAGCGTCTATAACGTTTCAGCAAAAGAAATATATATATATATATATATATATATATATATATATATATATATATATATATATATATATATATGCAAAGCTTAATTTGTTTTAAGGTCACGCTGCTGCAACTGAGTGAATTTTCTGATGATCGTATTGTAACATCGGATATGAAATCATGAAATATTATGTAAAATGCAATGTTTTATTAATATGAAGTACGTAAAGATTCCCATTATAAAATACGAGCGCTCAGATATCATCTTACGAAGCATAATAAATCATCCGCGTCCTTCGTGAAATGCACCCTCTGCAATGTACAGCAATACTGTGACGTGGAAAACAACTATGCCTCCGTACCGCGTAACATGTCAACAACAGTGAGTACAATATTCGTTTGTAATCCTTTTAATATTTGCTTTCCATTTTCAGGGGAAGCATTTACATGTATGTTGAAATACACTTTGAAGTTATATTTAACAAGTTGTTATTATACAGAAGAATGTAAATTGAAGTACATTATGAAGTATTGCTACATATCCATTGTTACTCGATTTCTTATTGTCTTAGCAAGTAACATTACAAGGACATATTATTTAAGTACATTTTAGTTGAGGGATTACAATCTACGACTCCATTAAACAATTCAGGTCCAGAACCTTCGTTGTATCATCGGGTGTATTAATTTGTGACTGCCTATTTGCACATATATTCATACAATTTTGAAAAGAACTTATGAATACACCAGTTGTCAAATTATGAAATACTTTTCAGCATCAAAATTTGTAACTTAGACAACTCACCCACATTGACAACTATAATGTCTAATATACAAGATACACACCCAGTGGCATAGTGAAGATATTTGGCGCCCAGGGCAAAACACCCAAATTTGCGGCGCCCAGGGCAAAACACTCAAAATTGCGCCCCCAGCTGCCCTTGTTGCGCAGTTATTTTGATACTTTGGGCCCCATTTGGCGCCCCCTAGCCACCGGCGCCCGGGGCGAATGCCCCATCTGCCCCCTCCCCGTCGATGTACACACCATACAATAATCTCAAATGCGGAAACGTTGTTAATTGAAGGAATTAGCAAGCTTTCAGGTTCAAGTCCAAAGTTACCTTTAAGAGGAAGGACATGTTGGGCGAGAAGCAGCTTTATTGCATCAATAAATACTGGCTTCATTCGGATTTTCCAAAACACTAATCTACATTTTGCACTATAAACAATGCATCAAGGTCAGAAATAGTCAATATATAAAGGTTTTAGTGATTTAAAATACCATATTATACTTTGTTATGAACTGCTTTTGTTTTACACAATAATACGTCAAGTTTGATATGCTATAGTAAACACAGTTTCATATTGTGCGTAGCTAAAGTCAAATTCGACAGATCATCACAAACTTTTAAGTTGATGCAGTGCTTAAGGCACCATGTTTCTACTAATTATCCTTGGATTCTCATCCTTGAGGTTCCTCGACCATTTCATTTCCTGCTGTTCCGCAAGTATGCGAGATGTTCTTCTACTTGTCAGAAATAAACGGAAAATCTACCATATTTGTTTTAGTATCGATGATACATGTTTTGGAAAGAACATTGTCTTAAAGTGAGTGACAAATACCCTCATGCTAATCCATAAAGACATTTTATGCAGTATGAGCGCAATGTTCTTTCAATATTCCACATTACTCTGACATTTAAGGTAGATTACCTATCATAATCTTCATACGTACTAGATTGTGTGATTGATAAATACTTTATTTGCTCGGTTTATCAATGGCTTGCAAAAGCTAACAATTATGACCATAAAGGGGTCAACGCAAGTCAGATAGTCGAGTCTTTTTTACGACCGTTTTGGTGTCTATACCCAGCGTAAATTCGCATTACATGAAGCAAATGCGTACATCACACATTTATAATTCGCCATTTGTAGCAACGCAACATTTGTCCCCATCACAAGATTTCCATCTGTTTATTCTAGTTTAAGCTGGTCTGGTACGCATAAATTTTGTCCCAATAATTAACTTATTCAGCTACATTAAGCATGTACCACAGTATGAACAATGTAATTTAGACGTTGGTCTTAATAATACACAGTTTGTGTGGTGTACATGATACAATTACACATATAGTTGAAAGTTGAATTCGCATGTTTAATCATTCACCTCTCTCTATTGAACTCTGGATCTTGCTTACAATAACATCCAAATTGCTTATTAGGATCAAGGCTAAATCTGAAAGAATGTGTAGAGGTAAAATAACTTGCCACTGAAATATATATCTCGCGTTAATTAGATCAAGCTTAAAAAAGTTCATCTAATGACATGTCCATTTTCGAGTATTTTTGTTGAGGGACGAGTGAGTAAGTTTACGTAGTCAATTTGCAATGAAAAGGTATAATAATTTAAAAACATATAACACACGTTTAATAACTGGTAGTAAACGATATCTAGTATTTTGGAAACGTACCAAGTTGATGGATCTGTTTTCTTAAAAACATTTTTATCTGACATCGTTTTAGGTTTCAAATGCTTGAGTATGAATTTTCATTAAAAAGCAGATATCTCGTTTTGATTATCATTTTATCAAATGGATAGAGAAAATTATATCTCAGAATTATTTTCTAGGAAATCCTAACAGAACATTGACGATAGGTGCTGCAGGTAGGTTCAATGTCACTGACCTAATATATTCGCTAAATGTTTAAGTCATTCTCTCTCTCTCTCTCTCTCTCTCTCTCTCTCTCTCTCTCTCTCTCTCTCAGACACACATACACACACACACAAACACATACACGTACATTGGTTCATTATACTCAAATAGTAGTTATCAGATGATGTTTAACATATAAATATTTTCGTTTTAAGCATGAGCTCAATATAGGCACGGCTTAAGATGGTCTTGACTTTCAAATCTATTTATAATTACTTTATAGTTAAGATGTCCAGCGAATATTAAGTTTTGTTCCCAATGTTCTACACTGAAAAAGTGTATTGCATCATTAAATGACATTGTTGATGAAATTACAGTATACTCCTATGACACGAAATTTTACATAATTAATTGTTTTTTTGTTTTATTAATAGTAGTGTTTCTTTTTTATAAAAAAAGAGTTTATTCTTTATAATTTTGTGCTTTTATACTTTGTAAGAGCAATTTATTTTCCTATTACTCATGATGAGAAATATCATGATATTAAAATATCGGAAAAAATGATATAATTGAGTTATCGTCTGTTAAATTCCAAATTATCATAACCCTGTAGAGAAAAGTAGCTATTTAATTAGCTAGGTAATGACCCTTACAATATGTTATGATTAACAACAATGCATACTATGGGCATACATAACGGTAATTTGAGCTACCCATCGTAATATAAACTGTACTTAAAATCATTTACAGATGAGATGGAACTCTCAGTGCTCATATCAAAAGTAGAACCTTGTACAAAGTGAATTCCATATTTATCCAGAGTGAAATTTGCCATATGTTTATTCTAGTTTAAGCTTGTCTGGTACACATAAACTTTGTCCCAGTAATTAACTTCTTCAGCCACATTAAACATGTATCACAGTATGAACAATGTAATTTAGACGTTGGTCTCAATAATTGACTGAGTTTGCAACAAACAGTGTGGTATACATGATACAACACAATTATACATAAAGTTGAAAGTTGAATTCGCATGTTTAATTACTCATCTTTCTCTATTGACCTCTGGATCTTGCTCTACATTAACATCCAAATTGCTTAATAGGATTAAAAATAAATCTGACAGAATGTATAGAGGGAAAATAAAATAACTTGCCACCGAAATACATTTCTCGCTTTCATTAGATCCAGCTTAAGAAATTTCAGCTGATCACATTTTGATTTTCAAGTATTTTTGTTGAGGGAATAGTCAGTGTATGTTTTTAATTTGCTTGTCCAAATGTTGTTTGATATTTTATCAACACTTTCTGCTCCATGGGCTCTCAATATTAATATAGCAAGTTGTATAACCGTGTCTGTTAAAATTATATTTATCCTATTACATGTATCATTCATAATGAACGGAGTGAAGTTGTGGAAGAAGGATGCTGATGAGGATTTCAAATCCGACATAGCTATAAAAGGAAAATCGAATATGAAAAACATATCGGGATGTAAATTACCATTAAAAATTGACATCACGGGGACACTAAGAACGGATTTACCAGTAGCGACACGTTTGGAAGAAGTTTAAGGTGGAGAAAGATATACGTGAATACCATTGTAGCCAGCACATAATACTGGAACCTCTGTCTAATATTATTTACAGTAGAGATTGTACATGTTTATGCATATGGTAGCATATTTAAATTCCCTACCCACTTTAGAGATAGAAAATAAAAATTACCAATAACACGTCGACAAATGATGACCATTTAATAATGTAGGAATTGGCATCCCCGTCCAACAACATTGGCGTTTCAGTGTCAATTTTTCAGTTCTAACTCCGATACCAATGCTCTCCATCGAACAGACGGGTTTCGGAGACAAACCCGTGATAGGTTCCATTCAGTTATTTAAAAGCTTTGAGACGATTCCTTTCGGAACGCTACCCAAGCCTGGAAACGTTATGTGTTACTCCCTCGTGCGTACGCCATTTGATATTGCATATATTTAAATTACAAGCACGTGCCTCATAACCTGCCCACAAGAACAAGATGATGTAGTTTTGTACGAGGTCAATTCAGATTTCAATAGCATTACCTGCCATATAAGTTTAAATTAGAGCATTACCCCCTTATTTATGTTTTCCCATTTACTTAACTAAATAATCGAAGGATCACAAACGAAAGCTTTTCTGCATTATTTGAAATCTTCTTTTAAAAATAATCTGAAATGGGTAATATTTACTATTAAATTTATTAAATACGTTGGTTCACAAACGCTGAACATTGTTTAACTCGAAAATACAATGCATCTAGCTGTAAAAATAATTTTTAAGTCATATTGCATCCGTTTCATATAGCCGTTACTTTGCAGCACGTAAAAATATGTGTTAACACAATCTGTTGTCTTTATTTTGATATACAATAATGATAAACGCCTTACGACATTTGCTACTCTTTATTATCCAATATAGTGTTTCGTTTCCACAATTCACATTAAAGTAATGAAAATGTATGATAATTTAAAGAAATATAAAACAAGTTTAACTACTGGCATTAAACCAGATATATTATTACGGAAACGTTTTGAGTTTATGGATCTGTTTTAGTTTTTTATAAAGATTTTTCTGACATCGTTTTAAGTTTCAAATGTTTGAGTACGACGTTTCATTAAAAATCAGATATCTTACTGTGTTGATCATTTCCTCAAATGGATAGCAGAAAAGTTTATCTCGTAAATATTTTCTAGGAAATCTTAACATGACACGGACTGCAGGTAGGTTCAATGTCACTGACCTAATATATTCGCTAGATTTTAAGTCATTTTTTCTCCATGTCTATCTATCTCCCTTTCCCTTTCTCTCTCTCTCTCTCTCTCTCTCTCTCTCTCTCTCTCTCTCTCTCTCTCTCTCACAGACACACATACACACACACAAACACATACACGTACATTGGTTCGTTATACTCAAATAGTAGTTATCAGCAGATGTTTAACATATAAATATTTTCGTTTTAAGCATGAGCTCAATATAGGCACGGCTCAAGATGGTCTTGACTTTCTAATCTATTTATAATTACTTTATAATTAAGATATCCAGCGAATATTAAGTTATGTTCCCAATGTTCTATACTGAAAGGGTGTATTACATCATTAAATTACATTTCTGATGCGATTAAGGTGTGGTTCTATGACACGATATTGTACATAATTGTTTTGTTTCATTTTTGCATTAATAGTGGTCTTTTTAAGATAAAAGTGGGTTTCATTCTTTATAATTTTGTTCTTTGTCCATAACGAAACCTGATTCAGTATGAAAGCAATGTTTCTTCAATATTCCACATTGCTCTGACATATAAGGTAGATTAACTTTCATAAGCGTCATACTTACAGAATATTTTGTGATTTCTAAACACTTCGTGTGCTCAGTGTATGAATCGTTTGCAAAAGCTAACAATTATGATCATAGAGGGGTCAAAGCAAGTCGGATAGTCGATTCTTTTCTACAGCCTGTTTTGGAGTTATACCCAGTGTAAGTTCTCATTTCACGAAGCAAATGCGTACATCACACATTTATAAAACCCCATTTGTAGAGGCGCAACATTTGTCCCAATCACAATATTTTCAACTGTTTATCCTAATTTAAGGCAGTCTGGTACACATAAATTTTGTCCCAATAACTAACTTATTCAACCACACTAAACATAGAGCACACTATGAATATTGTAATTTAGACGTTAGTCTCAATAATTGACTGAGTTTGCAACAAACAGTTAGTGTAGTATACATGAGAAAACACAATTATATACGCAGTTGAAAGTTACATTCCCCTGTTTAATTACTCTTTTGTCTTTATTGACCTCTGGATCATGCGCCTACATTAACATCCAAATTGCTTAATACATTCAAGACTAAATCTGACAGAATGTATAGAGGGAAACTAACTTGCCATTCACGTTCGTTAGATCCAGCTTAAGAATGTTCAGCTGATGACATTTTCTTTTTCAAGTATTTTTTTGAGAGAATATTTGTTGTATGTTTTTAATTTGCTTGTCCAAATGTTGTTTGATATTGTATCAACACCTTCAACTCCATGGGCCCTTTGTATTAAAATAGCAATTTGTATAACTGTTAAAATTGTATTAATCCTATTTTCATTAATAATGAGCTGAGTGAATAGATGAAAGGAGGGTGCTGATGGGGATTTCAAGATCGACATAGTTATATATTGGAAATCGCATGTTAAACTTGTATTGGGACATGCACCACAATTGAAAAATAAAATCATTGGTACTCGAATGACGAATTTATCATTTGCAAAACGTGTGGAGGAATTTGAAGGTTAAGAAAGATATACGTGAATACCAGTTTAGCCAGCACATTATTATGGAATTGCTTTGTCTAATAAATATTTACAGTAGAGATTGTACGTTTTGATGCATTAGGTAGCATAGTTACATTCCCCCACCCACTTCAGAGAAAGCGAAATTCATTGTATTGTTTTCTGTTGGAAAGAAATGCATATATTGGGGACTTTACTCAAATGCTCATTTTGTAAAATAAACTATCTGCATTGCATTCGTTGCATTAATCTTTCTAGTAGAGTAACAGTTGCAGCATCGAAAAATAATAACGTAGAACGTTCCAAGAAAATTGAAAATATCCCTTTTCTCACTTAATAAGACTTTTGATACTTAAGGTGTCTTCCTCTATTTGTTGATGTGAAACACGTTTATATTGTGGTATTTAGTTCTGCATGCTTGCGTTCATATGTAGATGCATTATTGTGAACTTTGTAACTGCACAATGCAACACATGTCATTTGGTTGTGATTTATAATTTAAATATATTTCATGTTTCATATTAACCATGTCTTAACGTACATCTGATGTAATGAATTCTAGTACGAGTAAGTTATGGAAACAATCTGACATTTTTCAGACAATGAAACTATCTTGACTGCAGCTTAAAACAGTAACTAGTCGCAATGGCAACTTGTCCACAATTAGTGTCTTATAACACTCTGACATCCATTCCTATCATGACTATATATCCTTTTATGCAATGCTTTATAATTTTATATTGTTTGAAAGTTGTAAAGTAACTCCTAGGGTCCAGTCTCTTCTAGGCATGAACGATGAAACATTTGCAGAATCTGTTTTACAATTAAACCTAGAAAATAAAAAAGAACAGTTCGATATCAAACATGTACTATTTGTTATACACATTTAATTGCACAGGTAATTAATATTTTTTTTTATCAGTTTTATGTTACATCATGTTAAGTTTCACATGTATATGAGACTGACTTTTGATTAAAAATCAGATATCTCTTTTTGTTTCTCATTTATTCAAATGGATAGAAGAAATTTATATCTTAGAATTTTTTTTTATAGAAACTCCCGACAGAACATGGACGATAATTGGTGCAGGTATGTTGAATGTCACTTACATAATATATTCGCTAGATTTTAACAGTCATCCCCACCCCCACTCTCTCTCTCTCTCTCTCTCTCTCTCTCTCTCTATCTCTCTCTCTATTTCTCTCATACACACATACGCACAGACACACACACACACACATTGGTTCGCTATAAGTAAATAGTAGTTATTAGCAGATTTCAAACTTATGAATACTTTAGGCTTAAGCATATAGACATGGTTCAAGATGACTTTGACTCCCAAAAATATTTATAATTACTTTTTAGTTTGAGTTGTCCCGCGAATATTGAGTTATCGGCCCTATGTTCTATACTGAATGGGTGTACTGCTTCATTAAACGATATTTACGATGCAATTACCGTAGGGATCTATGACACGAAATTGTACAATTAATTGTTTTGTTGTTATGTTAATAGTTCTGTTTATATAAATAGTTTCATTCATTATATTTCGGGCTTTTATACTTTATAAGAGCAGTTTTTGTATTCCTGATACTCATGATGAGAAAGATAATGATATTCAAAGATCGGAAATAAATGATTTATTTGGGTATTCATCTGTTAAATGTAGTACATTGATATTTTAATACAATATGGTGTTTTGTTATTATTGCTGTTTGAATTTTGATCTAAGTTTGACCCCAGGTAAGTCATACCAAAAACATAAAATTGGTACTTAAGTTGCGTCGCTAGGCGATCAACATTAAGAGGTTAGCGTTAGGACTGGTTGGCCTGGTGTCAGGTTAATGCGACTGGGTTGGACATGTCTGTGGCATGATTTCCAAGTACTATACATATCAAAACACTGTAACACTGAAGATATCGTAAAAACGTGACTGAAAAATTGTTAAAGCAAAATTAATATTCTGTCTCTCTCTCTCTCTCTCTCTCTCTCTCTCTCTCTCTCTCTCTCTCACACACACACACACACACACACACAAGATTTGTCCTGATCTGATCAATGAACGTTCAGTGCATGGCATTGTATTCTTGGAGTTGGAGAGGTAATTTTAACCCAGAATTGCACAAAAGGGATGGCTCTGAACCCCCACTCCCTTTTCCTTTGATATAAGCTACTGTGGCGCTTTCGCGCATGCATTATCATATACTCTTTATTTATGGTTCTATAAAATGAGAATCAAGTCTGCCATTGAAACATAACCACCAATAAAACCACAATAGTAACGGACGCTGGGCAAAACTCCCTGCTACATTTTTGCATATAAGTTTGCTTTGATGAGACATATATTTTCGTTATGACGTGTGATTGCATATGCATTGAGCTAGAAGTAAAAAAGTAAATTAATATGTATCTATATAAAAGGTTATGCATACGTATATATATATATATATATATATATATATATATATATATATGTGTGTGTGTGAGTGTGTGAGTGTGTGTGTGTGTGTGTTAAATTAGCTAGCTAATTGCATCCCTGTTTGCCTTACAATCTAGGTAAATGGCGAAGAGCTAGGTTTTCTGTAACATCTTGAAATATAAAATATGGAACTCTACTTGAATTTAGATCTTCCTTTGTGATGTGTGTGTATTGTGTTCTTTACAATGTAAGCTAATTTTCACTAAACTGAAACTAATATTGTTCTATTTTAAGTTTTCATAGCTATTTCCGTTGCATTAGTGATCGCCATCATTGCTGTGCTTGTTGCGTTTCTGCGCAAAAAGAAAGATAACCAAATCAGGTACGTACTTCAAGCAGGAAGAGGACAAAAAAATATTGCAGAGTGCTCATATTGGGAAAAACCAGTTGATTAATTACAACTGATGATATGGTAATCAAACAATTAACTTAAGCCAGATAACCTGTCCACTATATTGTACTCATCTGTTTCAGTTCATTCTTAGTAATATTAACAACTAATTTGCACAAATATGAATAAAAGGATTAGCTATTGCAGTTTTAAACACACGATAAAATCTTCTTGAAAGAAACTATTACCTCGAACCAGACGTATATAAACAAAATATCCTGATCAATTAGTTTGATCATACATGTTCCATCTAAGGAGTTCTTCAGCATTTATAATTATTATTATTATTATTATTATTATTATTTCTAATATAAACGGTTCATCTACACCTTTTATTTAATATTGATCTATTTAAATATCCGAATTTTCCGAATATAGTCCAAAACTTCATACGACATGGGGAATGTCTATGCTACCAAAGATGCCGATACATGTAGCCAAGGTGACCCATACACGTGTTATCTTATATATTTCATCACGAGGCACAAACAAAACATTTTCTTTTTTATATAAGAATCGGACTTTGATTTCCTTTCAAAATTGTTTACACTTTCTTTGAATGGTTCTGACATTGCTATGTTATTAAACATGTCGTTTATTTCTTTTTTCTTATCTCAACGTTTCAAATGTTCAAATTATACATATTTAGATGTTGTAACGGTTCTTTTGTTTATGTAGAACCCGATTGCATCGAAACAATACATCACAATTATGCATAAAAACAAGCGTCGAACCACCATAATCACCTTTGAGACATGTATCTTCTTCTGTCAAAGGCAAAATTCTGTCACAAGACACTGACAATATATTAGAATATTAAAGAAATGTTACCGCTAGAAATATGTTTGGACTAAAGCTCTTGTAATTTAGAGTGAGAATCACCCTTCCTTTCTGTTAGCTTTTAAATCCTTCTTGTTCGAATCTTGTGCAGGTAGAATTGTATTTCTCCTTTTTTATAAGCATGTACATTCCTCTTGTGTACATGTAATACCTACTGCATAGTTATCAAATTAAAAATTTAACAGAAAGCTACCAAAATAGTCAATAAAAGCTAGAAAGGAGAGGACCAACACATTTAACCACTAGTGATAAGACATAAAGTTAATTATATTAATTTATGTCAGATTTTAAACGTTTGATGCTTAGTTTGGGATGATGCATGTGACGTGTGCACGATGGTATTGGACGAAGCTAGTTATATTTTAATAGCATGTGTCAGAAATAATGTCTAGTTAGGTTCTCACTGATAACTGTGTATAATATACTAAAGGAAAATCATTCGCATTTGGAATAGCACGGTTTTCACACGTCCGACAATGAATGTCACTTGAGTCGATTCTGTATAGCATTCCTATCAATTCTCAGATTATGACGAGACGCTCTGTATAGCGTTCTGTATAGCATTCTTATCAATTCACAGATTATGACAAGACATTCTGTATATCATTCTGTATAGCACTCCTATCAATTCACAGATTATGTCAGATCAGATCTATTTGACCACTGATTCCAGAATTTGTACAATTTGGGAAGCTAAGTAAGTTTTGATATACTTATATAGAGACAATTATCAGAGCCTGTTGTATATTGCCCTGTGATGATAAAACTTGGTGTGTACAATACTTGCTACAAAATGTATAATCAACGTAAAGCCAATTACGGATTTAAAAAGGATTCAAGCCTGACAAAATCAAACTATGTTTACATTATTCTTTAGAAGTGTAACATTGCTAATATTATTTCATATACTTTCACATTGTATATGCAGCACCAACAAAAATAGTTTTAGAATGTATAATTCTAAACATAAATCTTTAAAAAGCATAATCATCCAGACTTATTTAGCGGAATTTTTTCAAGTTTAATGCATTCAACGATTTCAGAAGTATGTATCTTTATATTTAACTAATATCTGAAATCAAAACAATGTTCCTCGTACACTTCAAAAGGGGACGGTGTTTCAAGAAACGAAGTGAAAACCAACCAAACTAGAAAAATAACAATTACACCGCTTTTTATATTGCTTCAACTTTTAATATTGTGCATATCGTTGGCGAGAAAACGGTTTATAGCACTAACGGTTTGAATTGTTACTAATACAAAATGTTTCTTCCTCACTGAAGTCGAATTTTTTTCTCACAGATTATAATGAATTATATGATATGATAAATATTATAAGGTATCATAGTTTTATAACTGAATGTATTGGAAGCTTTGAGTTATTGCGATTATGTTTATCCAAATAGTATGTTTAAATGTTATTTAGTATCAATGTACAATTATTATAATTGCCACATGTGCTTATACTGACATTGGACATTTCGTCGAAGCCAAGAATAGAATATATTTACCTGTCAGATATGGGCGATGACAGTAGCAAATAAGCTATTTTGTAGGATAATGTTGAAAAATGAGTTATATTGAAACAATTAATTAACAGAAGACGTAATGCTCATAGTAACATCTTGCATCGGAAATTATTAATATTTTCAGAATGTGAAAACTTTCATGCGAAGAGAAGTTTTGTCTTAAACGAACCTAAAATAGTTACAACATTTATCTATTGATGACATATATTATAAGAAGCAGAAATATGATATTATTTTCATGTTTTGTTCTGGTCGTATATTATTGCAGACATACTGATCAAGAGAGCATAATAAGATCGGACAGTGCTACTATGCCGTAAGTAAATGAAGCTACACTACTTTATATTTTAAGTACGTCGTGATACTGTTCATATATATATATATATATATATATATATATATATATATATATATATATATATATATATATATATATATATATATATATATATTCATGCATTCATACTTACATACTATACATACATATACATGGGAGAGAGATATTATATATATATAGATATTAGAAGATTACCAGTGGCAACGGGAGGACGAGTCGTTTTAACAATTTAGGGATTGAATACCGTTAGATATTAATTTAACAAATAATATAGAGAGTTAATACTATCCAAGACATTTCAGCAGTGAAGGAGATAAACTATTTACCGCTCATTAAACTTTAGCATACAGGAAATCTAGTGCCATGTTAGTTATTGGGGAACAGAATATATATAACTACGTGTCCATTTATACCAATTTGAAAGAGATTTAAAATATTACTATTTATTTCCTGCAATCTTCTGTGCATCCGTATTAAATGTTATGTATGTAAACTAGACACAAAGACATAGTGTTCCTTTTTAAGACTGCTCTTAAAACTCATCTTGCTCGACTGCAGGAAAAAGCTAAGACACCAAATAATGTTTTGAATCATATATTTTTTCAGCATGTTTTTATGTTTTCCAATTTCATTATTTTTGTCATTTGTTTTTCTTTAGTGTAGTCATACCATTATAGATGGAGTGATGCGCTTAGAGCTTCTAAAGATTAGGCGCTATACAAATTTCTCATTATTATTATTATTAGTAGTAGTAGTAGTAGTAGTAGTAGTAGTAGTAGTATTATCATCATTCTCTTCACCTATTGTGGCTTTTGAGGCACTGTGCTGCTGATCATCTGACACGTTTCCTCCACTTGTCTCTATCGTGTGCCAATACCTGTGTCTCCGCAAACCTTTTCCTGCTGAATTCTATGATGTTGTTAGTCTACCTTTTTCTCTGTCTACCACTTCTTCCGCCCCTTTGGCACGCTGCCCTGCAGTACTGTTTTTGATAGACTGTTGGGTCTAATGACATGGCTATACCATTTCAGCCTTCTCGTTTTTTGACAGTGGCTAGAAAGTCTTCATAATGGTCTGTTTTGTGCCTGATGGTGTTACACTATTCTCCATTTGTGATGTGGACCACGTAAGAGATGCCAAGGATGGTTCTGTAGCATTGTATTTGAAGTGCCTGAATTCTTCGTGGTAATTCTGCAGTCATGGTCTAGGCCTCACATGAATACAAAACAACTGAGATGACTAGTGTTCTCAATAGTTTGATTTTAGTTTTCAGACAGATATTCTTGTCTCTCCAGATGGGTTTTAGCTTAGATATAGCTAACGTTGTTTGTACTGCTCGTGGCAAAATATCTGCTCTAGATCCCTCTTCCGTGATTATTGAACCAAGATATCTTAATTGGTCCACTGTTCCAAGTTCCTGTCCTCTGACTTTAATCGGTGTTGTCCTTTGTATACCGCTATGTGTCATCAGCTTTGCCTTCTCGGCGTTTAGCTCCATGTCAAATCTGGAAGATGTTTCATCCATTTTCTTCATTAAGGTGGAAAACTCATCTTCATTGTCTGCCAGCCCATCAATGTCGTCTGCAAAGCGTGGGTTGGCAATGTTACGGCCTTCAATGCTGACACGATAAACAACAGTAAACAGTGATGAGTAAACATTGATTTGGATAATGGCTTTAAATGCCAATAATTTGCATAGTTATACCTCGCCCTCTGTGCATCCAAGTTTGTGCTACTGGACATTGTTCAGTTCAGTTAACGTCTTTGGAATCACTATAGTGTAAATATGCAAGCTATTGGCATTTAAAGACATTGTCTGAATCAATATTTATTCATCACTGTTTACTGAGATTTATAATTGAATGTATTGGAAGCGATGAGTTATTGCAATTATATTTATCCGAACTTTATGTTTAAATGTCATTTAGTATCAATGTACAATTATTATAATTGCCACATGTGCTTATACTGACATTGGACATTTCGTCGAAGACAAGAATATAATATAGTTTACTGTCCTAAATGGGCGATGACATTAGCAGACAGGGTATTTTGTAGGATAATGTGTAAACATGAGTTATATTCAAACAATTACTTAACAAAAGACGTATTGAGCATAGTAAGATCTTGCATGGGAAATTATCAATATTTTCAGAATGTAAAAATTTTCATGCGAAGAATTATTTCTCAAACGAGCCTCAAAATATATACAACATTTATCTAGGTATGATTGATAATCTTAGAAGTAGAAATGCGATGCTATTTTCATGTTTATTCTAATCGTATATATTTGCAGTGATACTTCTCAAAACAGCACAATGAGACCGGACAGCGCTCCTATGCTGTAAGTACATGAAGCGACAATACTTTATATTTTAAATACATTGTTAATACTTAATATATATATATATATATATATATATATATATATATATATATATATATATATATATATATATATATATATATATATATATATATATTTATATATATATATATATATATATATATATATATACTTACAAACATACATATACGTGCGAGAGAGAGATTACATATGGATAGCAGAAGATTACCAGTGTCTAGGGCGAGATGACTCGTTTTAACACTTTATGGCATTTATATATTAGTTTATAAAGTAATATAGAGTTAATAATATATAGTACATTCCAGAAGTGAAGGAGATAAAACATTTCCTGCTCATTATACTATAGCATACAGGAAATATATTGTCATGCTAGTTATTAGGAAACAATATATACCTACGTGTTCTTTCATACAAGTTTCAAAAAGTGTGAAAAATTCCTATTTATTTCTCTCTTTATTCTGTGCATCCTTCATCATCATCATCATCATTCTCTTGACATACTGTGGTCGTTGAGGCAATGTGCTGGTGAACATCTGACACGTTCCCTTCACTTGTCTCGATCATGTGCCAATGCATGTGTCTCCGCAAAACTTTTCCTGGTCCATTATGTGATGTTGTCAGTCCACCTTTTCTCTGTCTACCACTCCTTCTGCCCTCTTGGCACGCTACCCTGCATTATTGTTGTGGATAGACTGTTCGCTTTAGTGACATGGCCATACCATTTCAGCTTTCTCTTTTTGACAGTGGAGAGGAGGTCTTCATAATGGCCTGCTTTGTGCCTGATGGTGTTACGCACTTCTTCATTTGTAATGGTGTCCACGTAAGAGATGCCAAGGATGGTTCTGTAGCATCTGAGTTCCATTGCCTGAATTTTTCGTTGAAATTCTGCAATATTGTTCCATGCCTCACATGATTACAGAAAAATTGAAATGACTAGTGCTTTCAATGGTTTTATTTTAGTTTTCAGACATATATTCCTGTCTCTCCAAATGGGATTTAGCTTTGACATAGCTGTCGTTGTTTGTGCTGCTCGTGACAAGCTTTCTGCTCTTGATCCCTCTTCGGTGATTATTGAACCAAGATATTTGAATTGGTCCACTGTTTCACGTTCCTGTCCTCTAACATTAAGCTTTGCCTTCTCGGCCCTTATCTCCATGTCAAATTTGAAATATGTTTCATCCAAGTTCTTCACGAAGGTGACAAACTCATCGTCACTGCCTGCCAGTCCATCAATTTTGTCTACAAAGCGTAGGTTGCTAATATTACGCAATCCAATGCTGACATGATAAACATCAGTCAACAGTGATGAGTACACATTGATTTAGATAATTGCTCTAAATGTCTATAACGTGCCGAGTTATAAATCGCCCTCTGTACATCCAAGTTTGTGCTAATGGACATTGTCCAGTTAATGTCTTTATAACCACCATATTTTTAATATGCAAGTTATAGGCATTAAAGACATTATTTGAATCAATATTTATTTACTGATGTTTATCATTGAATGTATTGGAAGCGATGAGTTATTGCGATTATGTTTATTCCAACATTATATTTAAATGTTAGTTAGTCTCAATGTGCAATTATTATAATTAGCACATGTATTGATACTGACATTGGACATATCGGCGAAGCCAAGAATATAAAATATTTAACTGTCATATATGGGCGAGGACAGTAGCAAATAAGTCATTTTGTAGGATAATGTGTAAGCATGAGTTATATTGAGACAGTTACGTAACAGAAGACGTATGGCCCATAGTAACATCTGGCATCGGAAATTATCCATATTTTCAGAATGTAAAAATGTTCATGCGGAGAATTATTTCTCAAACGAGCCTCAAAATATATAGAACATTTATCTATGTATGATTGATATCCTTAGAAGTAGAAATACGATGATATTTTCATGTTTATTCTGGTCGTATATTTTTGCAGTGATACTTCTCAAAACAGCACAATGAGACAGGACAGCGCTCCTATGCCGTAAGTACATGAGCGACAATACTTTATATTTGAAATACATTGTTGATTCTGGATATATATATATATATATATATATATATATATATATATATATATATATATATATATATATACGAGAGAGAGAGATTACATATGAATAGCAGAAGATTACCAGTGTCTAGGGCGAGATGACTGGTTTTAACAATTTATGGCATTTATATATTAGTTAAAAACGTAATATAGAGAGTTAATAATATACAGGACATTTCAGAAGTGAAGGAGATAAAATATTTACTGCTCATTATACTATAGCATACAGGAAATATATTGTCATGCTAGTTATTAGGAAACATAATATATACCTACGTGTCCATTCATACAAGTTTCAAAAGGTGTGAAAAATTCCTATGTATTTCCTTCTTTGTTCTGTGCATCCTTCATCATCATCATCATCATTATCATCATCATCAGCATCATCATCATCATCATCATTCTCTTGAAATACTGTGGTCGTTGAGGCAATGTGCTGGTGAACATCTGACACGTTCCCTTCACTTGTCTCGATCATGTGCCAATGCATGTGTCTCCGCAAAACTTTTCCTGGTCCATTATGTGATGTTGTCAGTCCACCTTTTCTCTGTCTACCACTCCTTCTGCCCTCTTGGCACGCTAGCTTGCATTATTGTTGTGGATAGACTGTTCGCTTTAGTGACATGGCCATACCATTTCAGCTTTCTCTTTTTGACAGTGGGGATGAGGTCTTCATAATGGCCTGCTTTGTGCCTGATGGTGTTACGCACTTCTTCATTTGTAATGGTGTCCACGTAAGAGATGCCAAGGATGGTTTCGTAGCATCTGAGTTCCACTGCCTGAATTTTTCGTTGAAATTCTGCAATAATGGTCCGTGCCTCAGATGATGACAGAAAAATTGAAATGACTAGTGCTTTCAATGGTTTTGTTTTAGTTTTCAGACATATATTCCTGTCTCTCCAAATGGGATTTAGCTTTGACATAGCTGTCGTTGTTTGTGCTGCTCGTGACAAGCTTTCTGCTCTTGATCCCTCTTCGGTGATTATTGAACCAAGATATTTGAATTGGTCCACTGTTTCACGTTCCTGTCCTCTAACATTAAGCTTTGCCTTCTCGGCCCTTATCTCCATGTCAAATTTGAAATATGTTTCATCTATGTTCTTCACGAAGGTGACAAACTCATCTTCGCTGCCTGCCCGTCCATCAGTTTTGTCTACAAAACGTAGGTTGGTAACATTACGCAATCCAATGCTGACAAGATAAACATCAGTCAACAGTGATGAGTAAACATTGATTTAGATAATTGTTCTAAATGCCTATAACTTGCCTAGTTATAAATCGCCCTCTGTACATCCAAGTTTTTCTAATGGACATTGTCCAGTTAATGTCTTTGTAACCATCATAATTTAAATATGCAAGTTATTGGCATTAAAGACATTATTTGAATCAATAGTTTTTTTTACTGATGTTTATCATTAAATGTACTTGAAACGATGAGTTTTTGAAATTATGTTTATTCCAACATTATATTTAAATGTTATTTAGTTTCAATGTGCAATTATTATAATTAGCACATGTATTGATACTGACATTGGACATTTCAGCGAAACCAAGAATATAAAATATTTAACTGTCATATCTGTGCGAGGACAGTAGCAAATAAGTCATTTTGTAGGATAATGTGTAAGCATGAGTTATATTGAGACAGTTACGTAACAGAAGACGTATGGCCCATAGTAACATCTGGCATCGGAAATTATCCATATTTTCAGAATGTAAAAATGTTCATGCGGAGAATTATTTCTCAAACGAGCCTCAAAATATATAGAAACTTTTATCTATGTATGATTGATATTCTTAGAAGTAGAAATACGATGATATTTTCATGTTTATTCTGGTCGTATATTTTTGCAGTGATACTTCTCAAAACAGCACAATCAGAACGGACATCGCTCCTATGCCGTAAGTACATGAAGCGATAATACGTTATATTTTAAATACTTCTATATATATATATATATATATATATATATATATATATATATATATATATATATATATGCGAGAGATTATATATGGATAGTAGAAAATTACCAGTGTCATGTATATTTTAAATACATTGTTGATACTGTATATATATATATATATATATATATGTATATATATGTATATATATATATATGTATATACACACACATACATATATATATATATATATACATATATATATATATATATATATATATATATATATATATATATATATATATATATTATTTCTCAATGGAGCCTCAAAATTGTTATTGCTAGTTATTGGGAAACAGAATTTATACCTTCGTGCCCATATATACAAATTTCAAACAAAGTGAAGAAATAACTTTGTTTTGCTTCTATCTTCTGTGCATCCGAGTTTGTGCTAGTTAACAGTTTTGAGTTAATATCTTGGGAATCACTATATTTTAAATATGCAAGTTATAGGCATTTAAAGACATTTTTTGAATCAATGTTTACTGATCACTAAGTAGTTTAACATTTATTTAGAAGCTTAGAACTTTTCTTTGCCTGAATGGTTTTGCTTGTCATTGCCGATCACAGAACGTTGCTTTTACAGTCAATGTAGCGATGCATGAAAAATAATATTCAAAGTCATAGGGAATTGAGCTTATATATCCTATAGAAAGTGTAAAACAAATATTGTTTATGCTACGTACATATATAGATGCATACATTCATTAATACATACATACATACATACATACATACATACATACATACATACATCTAGTTGTGTTGCATCTTGTTTCTCCAAGCTAATTGTTTACTTCTCTTCAATGCGTTGCACAGTGTCAATTAACATTTATTTAGAAGCTTAGAACTTTTCTTTGCCTGAATGGTTTTTCTTGTCATTGCCGATCACAGAACGTTGCTTTTACAGTCAATGTAGCGATGCATGAAAAATAATATTCAAAGTCATAGGGAATTTAGCTTATATATCCTATAGAAAGTGTAAAACAAATATTGTTTATGCTACGTACATATATAGATGCATACATTCATTAATACATACATACATACATACATACATACATACATACATACATACATACATACATACATACATCTAGTTGTGTTGCATCTTGTTTCTCCAAGCTAATTGTTTACTTCTCTTCAATGCGTTGCACGGTGTCAATTAATAACCATGTATGTTATACATACCTCAAACTATCACATTTGAATGTTGTGCTTACATTATACAGACACGTTCAGTTCAGGACAATATCACCATGTGCAGAAACATCCACACGAATCAAACCTGTATGAGAAGATACAAATAATACTAATATGTGTGATATATGCACGATTCAATTGATTTTACTCTTTTACCTCTGTTTTGGCAATTGGTGCTAAAAATAATCATAAAAGTCTTACCCATCATATTAGCACTAAATTGGCTCAATATTAGAGTCTTTAAAAGAGTTGCATACGTAAATCAATCATTTTAGTATATTTACTGGGGATAAATATAATACAAAAGTAACTCCCATAGAAGGACGCCAATGTCGATTCCTTTGTTAGTTGACGTTTTTTTTTTAAGCAGTACTGATGAACGAAGTGAAAGTGAGAAACGACGAGAAAGAAAAGAACATAAAAAGAAAAAAAAGCGTAGCAAATCGCATCGCCGTAAACAAACAGATGGCAATATTCTGTCTGACACTGCTATGGAAAAAGAAGAAGAAAGAAAACATCAAAAATCTTATTTTCTCGCAGAAGCAGAAGTTAATGATGAATCAGAGACGGCTTTAGAACATAGGGGATCGGATCATTTAGAAAATGACTCTAAAAAGCGAAAGAAGAGAAAGAAAAGTAAGAAAAGAAAGAAGGATCTGACGGAATAAATGTTTCCTAGAAACGAGTAGTTATCGAGAACCTATAACGCGATGATACAATGAACACTTTACAAGAACTTAGTTGAAGAAAGCTACGTGTTCGCATTCTCTTCTCATATCCGTTTCTGAATCAACAATACCAATGTAACACTTACAGAATTACCTCTTGGCACGATTAACAAATTGACAAACATTGGAATAAGACAGCCATACATTTTAGATGTCCTAAAACCAATTCGTTATTGCTTCTTGAAGATAAAGCACAGTCTTCTAATACTTGTAACATCAGCAAATATAAGACATTTGTGTTTAACTCAATATATATCTTAATGAGGTAATTATTCCGTTCCTTGCAAAATATCAGTGGTAAATTTGTTAGTAGACAGGAAAGGTGCCAAACGATCCCATTCATTACGGATCCATGTATTACCTTAGACGTGAATGTAATATCAAGGCAATGTTATTTCCAAACTTTCATATAATTTTTTCTAAACATCAGTCGGGTTTTCTATCAGGACAATCATTCGTGTACCAACTTGTAGATATGTACGACATTTGCTTGTGAGGCTCTCAACATTGAAATAATATATGTACAATTTCGCAATGTGTCCAACACATTCCAGCTTTTGTGGCATATAGGTCTTATCCATAAACGTCAACCTATAGAAGCGAATGAGATCGCCTTAACTAGTTCTTTGCGATAGAGTAAAAACCTCTTAAACCTACAGAATCAGCAATTAAGAATAAGACATAGATACCGAGCAAGATGAATGACCTTAAGTGGTTTTTGCACATGTCATCTACTTAGTCTTGGCAAGCTGTTTGCCGACGACGGATCGCTCTATTATGTATTTCATGATCTCCAGAACACACATTCATTGCTTACTTTAAGCATTTCAATGACGCGTCAATGCAATGGCTAATAAGCTTTAAGCAAGTGAACACCGATGTCATGATTGATTTTTTTTCCATTGTATGTTTAGTGTAGCGCATCGAATAATCCACCCTTTCCACACTGAAGTTTGAAAACGAATCACTCGTTTTATTTGGAAATCGTAAACAATTAAGCCTCATACTTAGTAAATATGCACATGGATAGTATATATTTAAAATATACTTAAATCTCTTTTATGATACATATTCTATAATTCCTTAAATACACACTGAGTAGAAAATCCTTATATATAATACTCCTATCATACGTCAGGCCTATATTTGAGTATGCAGATGTCGATTGGGATATATGTTCAAATGAATACTCTGATAGAATCAAGACTTCTGGTATTGGTTTCCGGGATTGTTACAAGCCTAATATGATGACTGGTCAACTTTCTCAAAACAAAGGAAATCGTATAAAATATGTAAATTACATATAATTATTTATACTAATTCACCATGTTATTTTAACAAAATGCTTCGTTCTGTAGCAAGAAAAACGTTACTATACAATTCGACGAATCGTCTTTAGGTTAAATGCCACACCTGAAACAACAATAAAGCATATTACCATAACTTTTCTAATTTTCTATGAAGCATACATAAACTGAAAATATAAAAACGAAAAGCGAGGTCTCACAATTTTAATGGGGTATTACCAACAAATCCGGAGCATTCATTATTATTATCTTTCTAGAGATTTAAATAAATTGTATTATTCCTACTTGGAACTGAAAATACCATGGCGACCTTCAACATAGACCACAATGAAACTTACCTGATATAACATCCATTACCCATCTCTGGGGTAGAAGCAGAAAGTGACTATCGGTACATTGCCTTGAAACACAATTAAAAGGCAAGATTTAACGCATAGTTTAACTGAGATGTTTGTTGCCATTTCTGCACATCGCCTTCTAGTCGGCTCTAATGATATGAGAATTAAACACAATTTGAGTATCTTTATGATGTTTGTGCTTTACATATTCACTGTATTTACTTTTAATCAGAAATTAAAATTGCGAAGTAACGCATTGTAGTACAAGTATTTGCTTTCATTAAATGTATTCTTTCCTCTCTAGAACCATTATATTTAAGTTTCAAGCATACGTTAATAATATTTCTTTTTTAAAAAACAATTCTGTTTGCATTATTCGTGTTAGGAGAATTCATGAAAAAAAATGTAATCATATGGATATTGATTCCATAATGATGTTTAAACGTGGAGACATATTAATTTTGCGAAATGGAACAAAAACAAAGTTGTTAAACCATAATAATTAACCATAATGATTATGCGAGTCGAGATTTATCCATTACATAGGAGTTGCATATATCATGTTATTAAACTAAACATGCATTGCCGACATGTATGAGCTCTCAATTAATAAAGATCAAATGTTTAGCAGAAAGGTATTTTATTGCGTAATTGTATAATATAGTTTACTTTTCGATCATCTGTTTCGTTCTAGCTCGTATATATTAACAGTAGGTATAACTGAAAAAAACCCAATACATTTGAAATGTAATTTGAATGTATCAAAATATATATGTTGCATGAATCATTTACACACACACACACACACACACACACACACACATATATATATATATGTATATATATATATATATATATATATATATATATATATATATATATATATATATATATATATATATATATATCGAAATGTATGCAAAATAAATTCTGTAGGCAATTAACCATACATTTTTGTACTACATTTTATTTCATTATGGGCAATATGAGTGTATTTATCTGACCTGTTATAGCATGCTACAGTTAATGTTTAACTCTTGATCATTTACTAATCTGTTTAAATATGCATGCCTTGTATCACTGCCAAAATCAAATGGTTATTGGTTGTCTTGTTAAAAAATAAAAAGTTCTGTATGTACTCTGCTTTTTGTGTTTGTCGTATGTTTAAAAAGCAAAGTTCGATAAGCGAACGCATGGAAAGCATCTTTAATTAGTGAATACATAACTGAGAATGGCTGGTTTTGAAAGTTTGCAAAGTGTTCGATGCAGATGAATGTCAGCTGAATTTCTGTATGTCAAATACATATTGAGATGATATGTCTTTAAATGTTTTGATTACATTACTCTTACGTAAGTCCTATCAAAAATGTTATTATGGATGATAACCATTATTCAAGTCGAACATGAAAGTTATCATACACCATAACCTGCAAATTCTCAGCAGATTCTTCAAACAAACAAACATATAAATAAGATTACATGCATGCATGCAAGCATGCATAAATACATACATACATACATACATACATACATACATACATACATACATACATACATACATACATACATGCATACATACACACATACATACATTGCCATGGGGTCGGTTGAATATTGTGTATTTATTATTTTTATTGCCCACTGTCACGTGGTTGTATAAATATAAAAATAAATACTATAATCCACCCCTTGTTAAAAATAAACAAACAATTTAATCAATTACATAAACACTTGCAAAAATTCCTTTTATTCGTAATATACTCTGCTTTTAGAAATAAAACTTTCACCGAATTGCAAGAAAACGAAAATAGATTTATATAAACTAGCCGATATGTTACCGATAGCTTTAGTTCATCATTGAATCAAGTGAAACAATCGAAGTCAACGCATTGTACGGGTTTATAACCTACTAGTGCTCAGTTTCCGTGCCCTCTGTTGCTGTTCAGAAATTTGGCTCTCAAAAATGATACTGCTACCATCCGTCTCAGGATATACTCTGAACACGTTATAATTTTAGCATGATGCAGAATTTCATCACAGGATTGCATGTCTATCCTCTCTTTGCTCTAGTTCCATTTTTCTAGGTATAAGTCTTAGGTTACGTAACATCAATACGTCCAAAAAGCTATTTTCTCCCTATTAAAAAAGATATAAATAATACCCTAAGTTTCTCGCTATAGATGTTACAGTTGAAAACTTTCATTCCTGGCTCGGAAATCAGATATTTCTATCAGTGGTAAACATATGATAAGACTATTGGGCGACTACACATGTCCTCAATTGACCGTAGCTGGTCGAATGGCTAATTTGTTACGCCTTGACCTTACACATTAACGCACCATATGCGAGGCTTGGGATTCTGGCTCAGCCTTAATTTACACAGCAAATAAATGGAATACCTTCCAGCCCTCCAGTCAATACATACTGACTCTTAATCGTACGTGAATTATAAATTCGGTGAATTCACACGGATTCTCGTAAATCATATTAACTAATGTAATGCGTTATATTCCTAGAATCTATTATTATACAAACACGAGAACAAAGTAAACAATAAGTCAAACTTACAAATTACTGTACGACTTCCTATGCATAACTCCACCTAGTGTTTTTGCTAACACGACCACAGAGTAAACAATTCGTCAATTTATCAAAGAAGTAATGTACGAAGTCTTATGCATAAGTCAACATCACTATAATTCAAAAGCACATTAAGATAAAAATGTATTAGATACAATCATGCACGACCTATAGACTTAGTAAACATTACATAAATCGCATGAACAAATTACATGGAATTGTGACACTATACCTTTGTGGTTTCGTCACCAAATCAATGTTTGGAAGCTTGCCTGGACCACACATTTTACGAATGAATTTCTTTCAAATTCTACTCGGAGCCTGAAGTGAATTTTATCTTTGTCCTTTTGCAGGAAAAAACTCAGACTGACTTCAATTTTAATAATGGCTTTATTATATCCTATGAAATTTGGTGTGAAAACACACCCCTTATTTCACGTAACCAATCAGAATCAAATATGTTTGCCGTCCTTTATTTTCAGGGTCGCTAAAGTCGGGTCAGCCTGACCTGATAGTTTAAGTAAGCGAACTTCTGCGGTTTCTCAATTTTGACAACTCTCCCATGAAATGAAGTCTACTGTACTCCTAACAGTCCGTCTTGCTGCTGGATAAACAACGGCTCTAATTAGAAACAAAATTCTTACTCTAAAGAGCTTTACCGTTCACGGCAGTATGACGATATGATACGCGCGTGTCTCTATTAATCTAATTAATGGTTGTCTGGTCTCAATTAATGTATTCTTGACAGATCGCCATAAATGTGCACCTTCACATACATACATACATACATACATACATACATACATACATACATACATACGTACGTACGTACGTACGTACGTACGTACGTACGTACGTACGTACATACATACATCCAAAAAAACACACACTCATACATACATACACCCCCACCCCCCATATATATATATATATATATATATATATATATATATATATATATATATATATATATATATATATATATATATGTGTGTGTGTGTGTGTGTGTGTGTATAAGACATTTTATTTTAGAATATGTTTGAATTCAAATAGTGTACCAGCATATCATACTCTACATAATTATGTCTTGTTTTAAATTCTGTGTTTGACACCTAATAGTGATGTTACCTACAACTTACGGTTAAAGAAACATTCGTTTATTCTAAATGTTTTGCAACTTCAAATGGTTGCTAATAAAATGTTTGCAAGAAATGGATTTTGAAGTAAGTAATATTGCAATGTCATTTACAAATATCACAATATTTAGTATCACAATATATTATAACTAGTTTTCGAGGTAAGTAGTATTATAATATTTAATATATGTATATATATATATATATATATATATATATATATATATATATATATATATATATATATATATATATATATATATATATATATACGTAGGTGTGACATAAAGAAACGTATGGGCTAAATAGTTTATATAGTTTGTTTTCAATTCAGTATTGCCACATAAGATTTTCCACAGTGCCTTGAGATGCTTTATTTTTTATGGCTACAAATGTTGTGCCGACATCAATAAAAACGCATACTTTGTCAGCCAGAACACATAGATAGGAACTGTATCACTTTTCATACATGGACATTTTTTTTTCGATGAAGAAATTTAACCAGACTATTCTTTCCTCACAACAATGAAAACCTATTGTGATGCAATGCCTAATCTGACATGCTTGTATTCATATGGTGCAAAATAGTTTACAAAATGTCCAAAATGTAATTTACTACTGAGACAGACACGATTCATCAAATCCTATTAATCTTTTTCCGTCAAGTATATGTATATGATCAGTCTAGGACAAAAGAGAGTAACTTTCGAAAAGGTGGTGGAGGTCTTGTGTCGAATATTGAGTTTAATCTTCTTAATATCGGTTCTGGAACAATTTTGATATATAATGCAATTAATATTATTTTTTCCCTACTTTAATAGATGATATTTCCTACCCCGTGTTACCCAAACAAATACCTTTTATCTCATGGCTAAACAATTCCTTACGTTAATTCAAGCGTATGTACCACGCGATGGCATATGTTCGATGTTAATGTAGGAAAAGAACATATCCTCTATGCATTAGAAATAACTACTTGCCTTGTGATCGGCCACCCATGCTACCGGATGTTTTTTTGTGTTACTAGAAAATATGTACTTTGCTCGGCAATGATATCATAACGCATGAATATTATGCTCCTATTTACTCTATCTCTTTATGAGATGTTCACCATTAAAAAAACCAACATTATTTGTGTTATTATTTATCGCCAGGCTGAAAATAAACGTACCTGAAAATTCTTTATTGGCAAATGATGTAAAAACATCAGATGGAAAAGACATAACAGATTATAAAAGTGTACCACAACAAAATGCTAAAAACGATGTTCTTGCCCGAGAGAATTTATTGGGAGCTGGTTGCATGCACAATTATAAACCTGACGTACATAAAGAGGCGGAAATCGACAATAACATCAATGACGCAGGGAATAAAAGAAAAAGAAAAGAAAACATAAGAAACATAAGAAACATAGTAAAAAAGAAGTTAATGGCCAATGAATTGTCCAAACAGAGAACTCCACTGATCATCTTAGAAATGCAGACATAAAAAAGACGGATAACGTTGATACAAATGGTATTAACCAATTATATTCACAAGTAGAACATGAAGAACGTCAAGACGGAAGTACGAGAAAAGATAAGAAAACATCAGAAGGGAAGGATATTAAAAATGGTGCACTTTTGAATAAAGTAAATTATAACAATGTACAACAACCGAACGCTGTAAACAATATTCCTGCCCCAGAGCGAGTCATGATAATTGATGGCATTTACAACTTAGCACATGACGAAGATAAAGAGACTGAACTCGCCAATAACGTCAGTAACATAGAGACAAAGGATGTAGATGGTCAACGTGATGGGAAGAATGAAGATTCTGAAATGCCCGGCAAGAAAAAGAATAGGAAGTATAAGAAACATAGTGAAAAAGAAGAGCGAGTCATGATAATTGATGGCATTCACAACTTAGCACATGACGCACGTAAAGAGACGGAAGTCACCAATATCGTCAGTGACATAGAGATAAAGGGTGTAGATGGTCAACGTAATGGGATGAAAGAATATTTTCAAAGGCTCAGCAAGACAAAGAAGAGGAAGGATTAGAACATAGTGAAAAAGAAGCTACTGGCCAATCAATTGTCTAAACAGAGAACTGCACTGATCATCTTATAAATGCAGACATGAAAAAGACGGATCACTTTGATACAAATAGCATTAACCAATTATATTCACAAGTAGAACATAAAGAACAGCAGCAGAGAGGGTGAACAGAACTTTTACAGGCGTCGATTTAGCAAACTGATGCTTCCTCGAAATTGCTTAATAGACGTCAATTTAGCAAACTGAGGCTTCCTTGAAAATACTTAATTAAATTTTTCAGTAAAGAAAATAAAATTAAAAAAAAAACGACGCCATTTTTGTTGTCACCGTCCTTTGCTGCATAGATTTTTCACGATGGAGTGAGAACGTGGACTGCGTCTGATTTGGTCTCAGGATTCCTCGAAGGGTAAAAAAAAGACGCCATTGTCGTTGGCGTTTACCATCTCTGCTGCTATGAAAATCTTCGATTTTTACTAACTAAATATTTGATCAAGTCCGACGCGATATGTCGTCCGAGGGTCTGATAAATTTATCGTCACAAATCCGTGTGGGATTGACTGAGCGGGGCTAAAGAAATTTCTAAATTGATTATGATCCATATCACCGCAGCACCAAGTTTGCCAAATATTTCTAAGAGTATGTGTATCAACTCCGTTAAATACACACAGCATATTGCAGTTATCTCTGATCACTTTTGGTATTTGAGTGTAACGTTGAGTAACATATATCACGTCAGTGTTTTTATGTCTGCCTCTGGAAAATATCCTAGCAGGATTCTTTTGATTATCTAACATGATATCATCATATACGACTAAATTGTTAATACTCCCGTCGATGGAGTCAATGTTTGGTGCCTCTTCGATATCGGTTATAAACTCAATAACATCATCGCCATTAATTTCTCGCGCGGTTTCGTTAAAATCTTTTAACACTTCATAGCATCGTTGATCGTCTACACTCGGAGCAATCAAATACAACTCATCCCACACCATCCATCTCGTTAATCAAATTAAGTAGCAATTGTGTTTTACCACTTCCAGATGGTCCGATGATAATCGCGCGAATAGAATTTGGTAACGATTCATGGTGTTTAATAGGTTCCCGTCGTCTCGTAGCTGAATAATCAATTACATTCAAGCTGTTATATAATAAATTATGGATCTATATTGTGTGAAATGTAAGACGCGTACTGGCACAAATGACTTGACGACGATTACAACGAAAAATAATCGATCAGCGCTTTCTGGTAAGTGTGTACAATGTAGTACAAAGAAATTTAGATTTGTTTCTACGAAACCTTTAAAAAAAACGAGGAGGTGATATTGCAGCCAAGTTAGTGAAACTCCCAGGAACACCGTGGGCAAAGTATCAAGAAGAAAAGCACCTTCCAGGGTATAGTTATTGTGGACCGGGAACACGATTAGATATCAGACTCGATGACCAAAACCAACCCAAACCCGGTGAATATCCAATAAACGCTATTGATAAGGCGTGTCATGCTCATGATGTTGCTTATAAAAGCAGCAATCTTCAACATAGACATCTCGCGGATGTGAAATTAATTCATGCGTTGAATGATATTCCCGATAAATCATTCAAAGAAAAATTGGCTTCGTGGTTGATAAAATCCGCTATGAAAGGCAAATTGATGTTAGGTGCTGGCAATTAATAATATGGAATCTATTTATTATTCTCCGAGGAGATACTGGAGAGGCAAGGCAGCAATCAGTAAACTCGCTAGCGCATCAAAGGTGAAAAAAACCACTGCAGCGAACTGGTTATCTAAACAGACTATATGGCAAATTTATCTACCACCGCCTAAACGAATTAACTACTCGCATTTTGATGTTACAGGACTTAATGAAGTTCATCAAGCTGATATACTATTTTTACCACATTACAACGGTTACAAATACGCGTTAACGTTAGTTGATGTTGCGAGTCGATACAAACAAGCAGAACCACTGAAGACAAAATCATCACTTGAAGTAGCTTCTGCATTTGAAAGGATTTATCGACGAGGCCCACTACGCTGGCCAAATCTGTTACAAGTTGATCCTGGTAAGGAATTTCAAGGCGCTGTTTTATCAGCGATGAAACATCACAATGTCACCATTAGACGAGGGCATACTGCACTACACCGCGATCAGGCAATTGTGGAACGATTTAATCGGACTCTTGCAGAGCGGTTATTTGGATATCAATACGCAAAAGAATTCATCCAAGAAAAAAGATCTCGTGCATGGGTCAAAAGGTTACCAGGAGTAGTTGCAGCGCTAAATAACGAGATTACTCGAACAATTAACATGAAACCTGTCAATGCGATTAAGAAAGCGTCTATGCCAAAAATGGAAATCCAAGGGATTTCACAAAAATATTTTAAAGAACCAGTTCTTGGAAGTAATGTCACTGTTAGGTATTTATACGAACCAGGAGAGCTTGAAGGTGGTAAAAAAAAGCTACCGATCCTATTTGGAGCGTCACGACGCATAAGATATCCGGTATAACACGCTCTACGGGTAGACCAGCAATTTATAGACTGGATTCAACTGCTCCTCAGCGAGGATTTACTCGACAAAAACTACAAGTTATCCCCGAGGATACTAAATTACCACCGCGTGGTCTTAACTAGCGCCGTTGCATCTGTTGCACTCAAGACAAGTCAACATCACATTGTCGTTGGTATGACCAATGCTGTTATTTTTTCTATCTACGGTAAATTGGCGAGGATCTTTATCCGAATACTGCCAACGCATTATACAATTGCAACTTGAGCAGTGATTATTCTGTTGTTGCTTCAGCTTAATTATTAATTCAGCATCAATGTCAAATTCTTGTTTATTTTTTTTATCCTGTTGTTTATAACCATAGTTTTTTTTCTGATTATATCCTTGACGTTGTCGGCGCTGATAATATTACTTATTGCATTATCCGTAGGATTTTCAAGGACAATTCTTCGAAGTTGATTTATTCTCCGTGCTCGAGACACTGCAAGATAAACTAAATTTGACCACTCAATGCGATTATCTACCATCCAAATAATTGTATCTGTGATAGTTAATCCCTGTGAAAAGTGTAATGTTGCTGCGTATCCTAACGTCCACGGGGATTTGTTAGCACGCAATGCATCTTCAACGACGCTGATATCAACCAGCACAATATCATTTAACACTAAATTCTGCTTTTCACGCTGTCCTGGAATATCAACTTCAATATTGTTTTCGTGTATCCGAAGGCCTATAACACAACGGTACTGGAAGTGTTGCAAATTTTTCTTTATGCGTTTCAAATAACTTCATCTGAAGTGTGTCTCTGACTATTTTTCTACATGCAATTATCAAATTGTTTGGTCTCCACGTTTCCCAAAAATCATTCATGGGAGTTTCTGAAATTATTTCACGCGCTATTTCACATTGGATTTATCCGGTTGTAATCTAATTAGCGTTTTGAATTCTCGTAATTGTTCATCAAGTGATCTATGGTCGGTATGAATTTCTTCATAATAATCTACAAAACCCTTTAGCCATTCATGTGGAGATCCACCAACAAATGGCGGTGGTTGACCGTGATCACCGCACATGACGACCTTTGTGTTTTTGTTTAACAACCATTCAAGAAATGTCTGTAATACTCTCAAAGATACAGTGCATATTTCATCCCAGATTATGATTTCAGGAATGAATTTATCGCCCATTCGATCAGGAGTCCATGTATCGCCTTTCCATCGAAAGAAGCTGTGATAAGTACAGGCTTTTACTCCCCGCGCTATCATCTCTCTGGCGAGTCTATGAGTTGGTGTTAACACAATCATGGTTGACCGACGAAATAATTCAATTGCACGAGTTGTCTTTCCTGACCCACCACAACCGTTTAAATAAACTGTCTTATATCTACATATCGGATCAGATACGGGTGGTGCATTAGAAAATTCTGATTGAATTTCATTACGGTTACATGAAAGATATTTATCATCCCTGGCAACGTCTGCGGATTCACAATACTCATGTAGTGTTTCCATTTTAAGTCGCCAACGTCCCCAATTTTCCACGGGATCTGTGAATGCCGCTACATCCGATTTGTATTTATTGTGTATATACATCGAATCAGTAGCTACTCTAACCGCGGTATTAGGAAATCTATTTATCATCGAAAATAGATTAATAGAAGCATAGGCTAGCATAGAACTTCTCAAATGTGTGTACTGGGAATTATATCCAACACAGTAGGTAACAACCGTACCCAATTTCTCACCATTGGATAGAAAAGTATCCTTACGGGATACAAGTTTTCCTTGTTTCGTTAAATCCGCTACAATAAAATCGTATTCTGCGTCGTCTATGATCAACCTCGAAGAGTATTTTGCATTGTCATATCTTCCACCTTGAGTGAATTTACCAATTATTTTTCGTCCGAAATCTTTGGCTTCTTTGTTTTTAATTTCGAATAACTCCTTAGACAATTTCATGATTTCTTCCTCGCTGAAATCTGGAAAATGCTCTCGGTGTTCGCATTCTCCATGCCCGAGAAAACTTCCAGGATAACACGCGGATATATCAATTCAAATCATACCATTACGTGAGTATTTTGTATTCCACAGTCCTCCATGACCAAATTCGACGCAACTCAATTTAACGACCTGGAGAAAATCACTTCGTGTTAGAATCCATGAATTTTTTTCTCTTGCGAAGTGAGCTAGCACTGATGGAATTGTGAAGCTATCCGCGAGTAGTTTTTCATGGAATGAAATCTCTTTTGAAAATGGAAATTGCAAAGTAAATTCACTAACGATTTTTCTCATTCTGTTTTCTAATTCTTCAACGCGATATAATTCACCATTTGGTCTTACAAATTGATCAAATCCTGATTCGTAACCAGCACTACTAAGTAGCCACACTGACACGGGATCATCTTTACACAACGCATAAATAGTATCAAATAATTTCTCTTCATAGAAAACATCCCCGACAAACTCCCCGGAAAATTCCCCGGGGATATATTTCACGATTCGTTCTCGTGGAAATATTGTTACTGCAGCCGTCCACGCGTGTTTGTTATGATCAATAATTTCAATTGGAGCTCCTCGCGATTGATATTTCGGTTCGTATCATACTTTTCTGGTTATTGTCGTTACTGATATTGGGAATTTTAATAATGTTTCTAATTTAGCTATATCCGAAATCGTTGCACCGTGCTGTTTCACTATCAGTTCCCATTCGGTTATTTTCCTACGTCGCAGATCAGTTAGTTTATTTCCTCGGGATGCATTTGCGATTTCGACGATAGTTTCATAGGAGCTAGTTTTGCAATATTGGGTTTATTATTTAACGGATATATTCCATAAATTATTGCTGTTACAGGATAAGATCTCTCGTAGTATGGTTTGTCAATTCCATTTAGAATTCCTGGTTTGGAATCTCTGCTCACAATGACAGTTTTTTTATCCTTGAAAATTGGATCAAATTTATCCCTGATAACCCATTCACCTTCGTCTTCGATAATAAATTTTATTCTAAAAAAAATACTTCTGTTGGGAATTGCTTTGCAATGAAAATCCTTTGGATTTTACACCCTTCGATTTCCCACCCCTTGGCGGGCCAAGGTGTGAAATTATCTCAGCTGCTCTTTCATATTTCATAGTAGCATCGATGTTTGGCACATTGACATCTTCATCAATAATTCGAAATGTCGAGCAACAGTGTGCTGCACCGTCTCGGTAGAATTCATTAAAACACTCTCTGATTTTACCCAGTATAGTTCTATCACCGATTAGACGTTTTGGTGTATTAGAGATTTTATCGAGATTGAATTTAGTATTTTTCAAAGGTTTAATTTTCGATAATCTCTTAAACTCCTTCATGCTATCGTCTATTAGACGTTTTGGTTTAATAGATACTCTATCGAGATTAAATCTGGGATTAATTTTCGATAATCTCTTGAACTCCTTCATGCTATCGTCTATTAGACGTTTTGGTTTAACAGATACTCTATTGAGATTAAATGTGGGATTAATTTTCGATAATCTCTTGAACTCCTTCAGTATAGTTCTATTACCGATTAGACGTTTTGGTGTATCAGAGACTCTATAGAGATTGAATTTAGTATTTTTCCAAGGCTTAATTTTCGATAATCTCTTTAATTCTTTCATATTATAATTAAAACAAGTATTTAAATAGAAAAATATATTATATAATGAATCATTGCAGATGGGTCATGATTGGATCAAAGACTCCGTGTAACAAATCATGCAGAAATGAATTCTGTGGGTATCATATTCAAAGCGTGAGAAACGGTTCAAAAGGTCCTCTCCCGTGCCTCCAATGTGGGGTAGGTGTTAGAGGTAAATCAGAGTTATGTATCAATTGTGGTGGTAGGCGTTATAGAGAGTTGAAGCGTTATTATGACAAAAAAAGAATCAAAAATCCTGACGCTGTCAACGACAACGAGCAGCAGAGGAGGTGAACAGACCAAGTTTTCAAGCAAAAATAAGGCTTCTACGGAAACCGAAAATATCTAACAAAATGCAGAGAATGTGAACAGACCAACTTTTACAGGTGTCGATTTAGCAAACTGAGGCTTTCTCGAAAATGCTTAATATAAGCCTCCATTCATCAAAATAAAATTAAAAAAAAAAGACGCCATTTAGTTGACGTTCACCTCCTCGGCTGCTAATGCGCTAACTAAATATTTGATCAAGTCCTTAAGATTTCACAAATAAACTAATTTGTAAAACCTCACCTCGTAAATCAATCAGATTATTAGATTGGTCAGTGAGTTTGAAATTAATTCTCGTTAACAAATTATTATGACATCGCATATAGACTAGATTAGTTGGGTCTTCAATAATTAGAAATCCTGGAGGAGCCGTTGGTGCAAATGAATATAAAATATATCCTTGCTGAGCTTGATTTGATTGTTCGAGATTTATTTGATAATTTCCTTCGATAACGTCACATACTAAATTGAGTGCAATCACCGTTGAAATATTCACATTGTTCGGAGCAATATGTCTACCGCCGCCTTCTGGATCATTATTATATTTCAGAATATTTGCTGGGGGATTCTTCGATTTTTTCCAATTATCGTGGATTCTTTTGAACCCAATATCAATAGCATCGTCAAGTTGTTTCTTTAGTTTATCCGGATTATATCCAGGGATTTTAAAATCTTTAATCTCCGTTTTATTAATCTTATATAGATCCGCAAACTTATCATGTAATATCTCTTCATTTAATACTTCTTGAATAATTTTCGAGTGAAATATTTTCATATCGTCGATGATTTTATTACCCGTTTCTACGACGTTGATAAATTCATCCTTGGTGAGAGAGCCGGATTTAATAGATATTAGCAGTCGTGAAAAATCATTATTCATTACTGTGAAATTTCCGTTAATGAGAGGAACATAAATTGATTCAAAAACTTTTTTATTTATGAACTTATCGGGGGTATAATCTTGATAATTTTTGGCTTCATTGACGGGTTTTATTTTGTTGGTGATATAATCGGATTTCTTAGGTTCGGGTGGAAAATCCTTCGAATTTTCTCGCGAGTTATCCGGTGGTAATTCAGGCCATCCTAACACTGATCTTATAGAACTCTGATAAATATCTACAACGTATCCTTCTGTATTTATCTCGATAGCGGATGATAATGTTGGTTCGTGAACTGTTATAGCGATTTTTGATTCTTTTCCGGTGAGAGATTTTATTCTGCGTTGAAATTCAGCATTGATCTGTTCGATTTGATATGACCCAGTTGGTATAGAAACAACCTGCCAATCTGGTGTTCCGTCTTCACGATTCTTGTTTGCAAATACCAAGGAATTATTCGGTTGTTGACCACCAAATGCTACCGATCTAATATTAGGCCAGCTATGATACACTCGTAGTTTTGCTAGTGCGATCTCGCTCACGGGAACAGGAATTGGAAAATTAACACTAAATTCGGGACGTGTTGAGGTTATTGATATCGTGCTTGTTTTCACTGGTGTTGTATTTGTTACTATTTGTTGAAGTAGTTCTTGCGACAACATTATTATTATTATTCTGCTCTAATTTCAGCATTGTTGATTTATACAATTGAGCCATAGTTGAAAATTCGCTATCTGATATTGTTGTGTCATCCAACGACGATGATATCAACGAGGATAATTGCGAGTAACCGGTAGATGCAATATGATATTTAATTAAATAATCATGTAGTTTACTCTGGCTACACGATGATAGTTTTTTTGTGATCCCAGTTAATATACCAGCAATTGTAGCCACTGCGGAAATAGCGATTGGAACTACGACCGGAGCAATCATTGTAACCGAAGATAGTATTATTCCAGCAGCAGTGATTACTCCTGACACCGAGTACACGGTGATATCAACTGTGGTTATTCTTCGTTTGTATTTTTTGATTTTTATTTGATACTCCTCACAGAGAGAACTGAGTTTAGTTTGAAACTCTTTGACTTGATCATAGCGATACTGATTCGATGATGGAGTCATTTTATTTTAAAAGCGCTAGTATTTTCAATTTAACTGTTTACTTAAATCCGCTACGAATTCTACGTACCACGTTACTGAAACCTTGGCTAGATTTTTATCATCATTTGTTATCTTGAATTGTTCAATTGTATCCTTGTCGATTATCGTTGATACCGTATTATTGTTAACTTCAGATGAACTCGACGATGATATATTAAATTTAATCGGTGATATTATTGTTAATCGATAAATACCCTTTACGGTTGCGGTTATGTTTAAAATGTTATCTGTAGGTGTCCACGTATATGATCCGTGTTGAATCATGTATACTACGTTGATGACAGTAGATTTATTATGAGGAATTTTTACTTTTTCAACAACGTTTATCATTCTCATTGCATCATCCCTTATTGCGTTGTTGAATGTTTTAAGTTCATCGATGGATTTTTTAATATCGGGAAGTGTTATTTCAATTTTATCAAATGGGCTCCCAATAAACTTATCCATGAGGTTTTTACGAAACGTCATAAATAGTTTCGTGTGTTTTTCATATTCGGATTGAAGAGTTGCTAGTTCTAACATAGAATCTTTTATTACGGTGAGTTTTGGTGTGGTTACTGGTGGATTTCCAAAAAATTCTAGCAGGGGTTTGTCAATTTTGTCAACTATATTTCTTTGTAATGCAGTAAACTGATCAAATGCAACTATATGATCGTCATACTTATCATTAAGCGATTTTAATGAATTCACCGTGTTATCGTATGTTGTTAATTTATCCGTAATTGTTGAAACAAGTACACCTGGTTTGAGTTTACCCTCATCAGAAAATAACGCGATAGTATCCTCTGCTGCGTCTCGTTGTTTAACCAAAATATCATTAAGAGAGATATTACTACTTTTCAACTTACCCTGACGATCTTGAAAAACAACTATTTCACCAGGATCAACATTTGCTAGGTTTAATATTTCGGATATTTCATCTTCGATTAATTTTTTAACATCCTTGTTATCAACGGTTTCAACTCCACTATCAGGTTTCTTCAGCGATGATAAAGGTCGTCCCCAAATATCAATCATTATTATAGAAATCTTTTTATTATTCAAATCTTATGGATTTCTAATCCGAGAAACGCTAGCGTTTCTACCGCTAGTATACTCATTTACTACTATATGAGGTGGTTTCGAAAATCTTTTGGATATAGCATCAAGTACGTTTAATACTTCATTACCACATATTGGTGGATCAAGCATTGTTTGTGTTGGTAACGTAGAATACCAAGTCTTCATTGGAAGGGTTTTAATATAACGCATAAATTCTTTCGGCGGCGCTAATCCATATGAGTCAAAATAAATAATCCCACGTGGATCAATCGCGTAAGCAACCCAATGTGTTCCAGGTCCATCGCTGTTATCTAAATTAATAATACCGGTTTCAACATCATTTGGTTGTGTCGGTAACTGATCTCTCATAAAAACCCCTCTGAAATTTTTTATTTTTAATTTTTTAGCGGTATCAATTAAATCAAAATTGGACATGGGAACTATATCGTTCCTGGAATTCGAAGACCCTTTCCGCTGTACCATGAACTCGGGGTTCCTGGTAGTCTTAGACCCTTTCCTTTTTTTTTATACCCCTTTCCAGTTGCCTTTTTCAACGCCATTCCTGCTGCGGTACCAATAGCTCCTAATGCTGCTGCCTTCGCTACCGCTGGGGCTGCTGCGGCAATCAACCCTGGAATCAACCCTAACAACGGGAATATACCACCAGTCTTTTCCATGTTTTTAATCGCGCTCGTAGAAAGAGTAACCTGAACTCCTTTTTTTTCTTTCAGCGCTTTATTAAAATGATTAGTTTGAGTTTTCGTCAGCGATAGTTTATTTCCTCCGCCATTCATTTGATTAGGTTTCAGCGTTATTGTGGTTCCACATTGCTTAGCTGATTTGGATTGTAATTTTTTTAGCTGACCAGGTGTCAACGTAACATTGATATTACTATACGACATTATACAAAACAGATTGATTCTAAATCGGAAATGCAAGCATTTCTAAATTCAATTAAAGATTTTCCACTGGTGCATCAATAAGTCTCATTCGTCCACCAACACCTTCGAGTAGCATTGATTTATCACTGAGAATAACAGCAATAGCTCTATATTCAGGGATAGCACCACGAAGTACACGAGCTCGGAAATGTATATCAACGACGGACTGTCTCATTAAGTCAAGATGTTCCAACGAAAAGTAATAAATTGGATAAAGAGTACTAAAATCCAACTGTGATATTTGTAGACCAGTATCGACATTTTGATCACGTCCCATATACGACAGCAATCGATGATAAACTCGTGCAATATGGTTTTGACCGTAATTAAGTTGTATATCCTCGGATGGTTCTTGTTGTCCGTTTATTCTCAGCGAGACTTCATTAACACCTAATCGATCAAATATCATATGGGAGGAGAGTTGATTTCCAATTCTCGTCGTATCCTGTAACGCAATAAATATATGACGTGGAGCTGAAATACCCTGTTTTGATGCCAGGTTCCACGTAAATATGCCGTTAACAGTTGATTGTACAACATCTGTACTCATTGTTAGCCAACTTAATAATCTCTTCCCCCCTTGATCCATAAATGATAGTAAACGTGGTTCTGTTGACAACGATGGAGTCAGCACTGGCATCCAGAGTGATAGTTTTGTTAAAACGACTTTACCGGCATCAGCATTTGGGTTTGCAGCATCTGCTGGAATCCTCCAAATTGCATCATTGTCAGTACCCTTTCGCACAACCGCTATAGTATGTTTCGCTCCATAGATAACTTTTCGGATATTTCTACAGAATCCAAATATATGATGTAGTGGAATTGCGCATGAAAATGATCTGCGTCCCCCTTCCAACATTGACATACGTGTTGCAGCTCCTAGATTGAAATTAGGATCATTGTTTATAATCATATCCTCGATACCAGCAGGAGCACCAGCACGATCATTTGGTCTTCCTACAACAAATGGATTTTTCCCAGTGGTATTTTTAATATCCTTTGCAAACATCATAGAGGGACCGGCTGATCTTGTATAATCGTCGGAATATCTTGCTAGCCCTAGTATTGTTGTTGCTACATCAACATCACGTTCTATCGACTCAATTTCCTTTCCATCAATGAGATATCTTGCACTTTCAAATAACGCCATGATACCATTATTGACAAAACCGACTTGAGTACCGGCTGGATATGGCGCTGGTACCGCAGGAGTATCAGCAGCTGTTACGAGTTCACCTTCAACTTCAATAAAGGCTTCAGCGGGTAAAAAGTATTTACTTGTATCATGAACTTGAAGTTCAATTCGTGACCGAAGATCAGGTTGCACTGCGTGATAAGCAAAAAATTGATAATCACGTACAGATTCATCTTTAAGTACTGGGGCTTCCATGTCAAATGCAACATCAGGGTTTTGTTTGAACATTTTTATTATATATCCGATGGTCTAAATCAAAAATTCTGAAGGAATTCTGAAGGAATTTTGAATTGAAAACCCCAGGAATTCATTTAGAGAAAATCGATTTTCATGAAATTATGTCGACGGATTAGCCAAAAAACAATACAAAATCAATAAAAAAAACATCGAAAATTCGATGACAACAACATATTTAGCCTCACAGGATAAAAAATCTGATCAAAATCGATTTTCTCTAAATGAATTCCTTGGGTTTTCATCCTCGATTTTCATGAAATTTTGTCGATGAATTGCATAAAAACACTAGAAAAATGAGTAAAAACACTAGAAAAATGAATAAAAACACTAAAAAATCTAACAAAATTAGCAAAAAATAAATATTTTATAATATAAAAATAATTATTTAGTTGGGTGTATTTTAATAATGATGATGAAAATATCTGATAATGAAGATAGCGTTAGTAGAATCACAAGTGATTCTGACATTAATGTTTCTGATACAAGTGATTCTGACACAAATATTTCTAATGCTAGTATTTCTACAATAACCATAACAACTGAGCATCCTATTCAAATAAATAGAATCACAAGTGATTCTGACACAAATATTAGAAACACTAGTGTTTCTACAATAACTATCATAATTGGAAATCCTGTTCAAATAAATATTTCTGGAAATACTTGTATTTCTAACGTTTCCGGCGAATCTTCTTAAAACCACTTCCGGCTATCATATTTGCTGTTATGTTATCCTGGGCGTTAGTCATTAACGACTGTAATTTTTTATCCACGGCGTTATTTATTATTTTACTAACCTGTGTAGGCATTACTGCAGTAGATGGCAGTGAAGTCATTCCAGAAACACTAGTGTTTCCAGGTTTTGAAGAATTTCTACGTCGAAAATCACTTCGTGATTTCACTAGCGCTGTTAGTTTATCCCGAGCGGCTGAAAATGCCTTACTAGCAAGATCACCAACAGTGTTAATACCCTTATCTCGGATAACATCAATTGCTTTCATTGCTGCCTGTTTTGCAAACGGAGCCACTTTTGGAGCCATTCTTGAAAATAATCCCATTATAGTATTACCGAGACCATCTCCATAGTATACTCGGTATTTTGGTAATCGTGAGTTTACCACGTAGACGTTAGTTGGTTTATCATGGTTGTAGTGTATGATCATTCTTCTATATACAAAAACACTAGTGTTTTTCCAAATGCTAGTGTTTCCAATTATCTAATCGCAAAATCCGTAGGATTTCCAGTGACATTAATCGCTATGATAACCGTAGAAATTCGAAGAATTTTCGGCTAACTCTTCAATGAAATCTCTATATGTTGCAATATCCATGATACCACCTTGAAATAATCTCCTACAGATATCAGCTGCTTCATTGATTATTTCTGCTGAGTTATTCCCGGCTCGTTTTCCACCTACAAGTACTTCTAATCGTGATATATCACCGAGAATATTGCCGGGACATGTTACGTTAGAGTTTCCAACTAAACCACTGCCTTTTTTTTCAGTGATACCAGTTGCATCTTGTGTTTTTATTTCTGAACTGGGTTTTGGTAATCTAAGAAATTCAGGGTCTGATTTAGCTTTTTTTACTGCTTCCTTAATTCCATTCTGAAAGTCTACATACGACTCTTCTTCCTTCCTCTTCTCAGTAAGATTCTTAATATTCTTCTTCGTTTTATATATCCAATCATACCAGATATCTTCTTTTATTTTACTATCCTTATACTCCTCTTTGAGAATTCCCCCTTTTATATTATAACTCTTGACAGCAAATTCACCAAGGGTGATGTAATCGCTGGGTTTTTCAAATTGAGATTCTTGTATATGTAATACAATATTAGGTTTGATTTTATCTATAAAGGCAACACGACTCTTCGTGGAAACTGCGCCTTCTTGTTGTTGTTCTTGTTCTTCTTCTTGTTCTTCTTGTTCTTCTTGTTCTTGCTGTCGTTGTAGTTCTTCTCGTTCTTCTCGTTCTTGCTGTCGTTGTAGTTCCATCTCCCCTGCGATTTCACCTGGAAGTATTTGTACAGCTTGTTTCGTTTGTTTAGTTCGTTTTGCTATTTTCTCCAACACAGGGAGAAGAGGCTTCTCTGTTCTAGGACCTTCTTTAGGGACATCTCCGTATATCGCCCGTTCAGTTGCTGTTTTCACATCTGTAGTTGCCTTGACAACCGGTTTGAAGAGTTGTTCTGTATCCTCTGTGAAGTCGGTGGCCATTGATTGCCGCTGTTGAAGTTTTTCGCGGATTCTATCACGAAGGGGTAATATTTTCTTAAGAGCTTCAAGTCTTTCTCTAGCTAATCTCGTTGTTAATGATTCTCCTACCATTATTAGAAGAGTATCACTAATTGTTAAATTAGAAATGCAAAGCATTTCATTGCAATTTTTAATTAAAAAATCCAAAGCATTTCGAAAGAAATCACTAACCTAAAAATGCAAATCATTTTAATACTTCCTTATTGTTACACACATAATTTTACTTCCTCATACCGTACTGGTTATACAAACAAAGGAGGCTCTCTACGCATGGGGCTCATCACCTTCAGAGTTTTCCATTAACATTTTTAATTGTCTCACTTTACAATTAATAAGTCTCTTTTGTTCATATTCTAATCCTAATTGCTTACGTACACGTTCAACGATGCTACATAATGGTACGAAGACATTAACATCTTCAGTATTGACTAAGCTCTCACGTATAAGATTTTGGATATTCTTAATTAAAAAATATTTCTTAGATAGGACATATTTTCCTGTCTGTTCTGCAAATTGTATATCCTCGAAATTGGTCATAATTTGATCACAATCCAAACCTGAACATAATTTTACATTTTCATCCTTCAACTTGTTGATTTCAATAATAATCAATTTGAGATTTTCAATATTCATATATATATAAAAATATATTTGTTTAAATGCAAAGTATTTCAAATACAAAGTATGAAAATTCTTTAGAATTAAAAATGAAAAGTATTTCAAAATGAATTCTGGATACACTAAGGTGTTGATCATCTTAGTATACCCAGAAGCTTAATGCGATTATAGGTGATTATGATTATATATAATGAATGACGACGGCACATTTACCGTTTTAAACCCCCTTGGTGTTTTATACATCAAGCAGCGCGCTCAACGGTTAACCGACAAACACATAACAATAGATTATAGGTGAACAATGAATGAATTGATTTCAATGACAATGCGACGGTACAACAATAGATTATAGGTGAACAATGGAATGAATTGATTTCAATGACAATGACGACGGTACAACAATAGATTATAGGTGAACAATGAATGAATTGATTTCAATGACAATGGATGACGCGGGCTATTCTACATTCAAGTGTAAACAAAACCACAAAATCGAAACTTTGGTTTTGAATGTCAATAATAACGTTCATACCACGTGTGACGGTGTGGTTTTGTTTACACTTGAATTTCGGCTAATGCCCAATTATAATAAAGACGAATTTGTATATATACACTCATTACGACGAGGTGATATAAAATAGGTGTAGTGATTGTAATTATTTGTTTGTTTATTAGCGATCACTGACAACGTTGAAAACACGCATAATACTTGAAACAGACATTAAAAAAAATGTTTAAATACGACGTGTTTATAAAACAGTTTTGTTAATACTTGAAAAAAGACAAAATTGATTGTGTTTTGTTCGGATTTATTTAATTATAACAGCTAATGAAAAATCGAAGATTTTCCAACACTAGCGTTTCCGTGTTTAAGATCCGTAACTCTGTCATTGGTGGAAATCCTATAGATTTCACACGCGTTATACCTAACGGAGTTATCTCCCATGTGAAATTGCAAAATTGAAGATTTTCAATGGAAATTCTTTCACAATTTCACGAAGCAATTTCCAATGCAAATTATACATAAACAAACTGAATTTTGTTTTTAAAACGCTTTGAAAAAGCGGTCTTATAAATTCCTTCTGCTACTTTTTGTACCGAGGGGGGGAAAATATCGAAATACCTACCAGCTTCTGTCATTGATTGAAATACCATCTCCGTGTCAGTATTAAACGATCTTACAGGTCTAGCAATTTTCGGGTATTTCCCAGTTCTTCCTCGTTTTGTGTTTTCACATTGAGAAATAGCTTGAAGGTTGTTCAATTTGTTATTCTTGGGATTAGAATCAATATGATCAATAACAAAACCATCCTTGATTAATCCATTATGCACTTCATAAACGAAACGGTGATTGAGATACATTTTCCCTCCAGCATTAAACATCAAATAACCCATACCATTATCCCGCCCAACAGATTTCTTATTTTTACTGTGTCTAACAACACCATCACTAGAAGCTTCGTAGTTTTCAATAACAGGATGTCTTTGAAATTCTTGGCTCATTATATATAATATATCTATTTGTCTAATTCATTAATTGGCTGAATTATAACATTAACAAATCTTTTTATATAGTCATCCGTAGTTTTTATGATTTTGCTATTGACGTCGTCAGGATTTTTGATTCTTCGCTTGTCATAATAACGTTTTAACTCTCTATAACGCTTACCCCCGCAATTAATGCATAACTGCGACTTGCCTCTTACACCTACCCCACAATGCAAGCATGGTAGAGGTCCCTCCGAACCATTTCTCACACTCTGCATATGATACCCACAGAATTCATTTCTGCATGATTTGTTACACGGAGTCTTTGATCCAATCATAAGCCATTTGCAATGATTCATTATATAAAATTTTCTTATTTAAATACTTGTTTTAATTATAATATGAAGGAGTTCAAGAGATTATCGAAAATTAAGCCTTGGAAAAATGTTAGATTTAATCTCGATAGAATCTCTGATATACCTAAAAGTCTAGTAGATGATAAACCACTATTGAGTAAAATCAGCGACTGTTTTAATGAGTTTAAGCGTGATGGAGCATCTCATACGTGGTCGACATTTCGAATTATTGATGAAGATGTCAATATACCCGTAATTGATGCTACTATGAATGATATAAGAGCAGCTGTGATACTTTCACACCTTGGTGAAATTGCAAAGCAATTTCTACGGAGGTATTTTTTTAGAATAAAATTCATTATCGAAGAGGAAGGTGAATGGATTATCAGAGATAAATTTGACCCAATCCTTAAGGATAAAAAAACTGTTATTGTGAGTAGAGATTCCAAACCAGGAATTCTAACTGGAATTGACAAACCATACTATGAGAAATCTTACCCTGTAACAGCAGTTGTGTATGGGTTATATCCAATAAATAATAATCCTAATATTGCAAAACTAGCTCCGATGTTTTCATCATCAGTGGCTTTGCCACTTAATTGTGTAGCAACACGGTTAATAGAACACTTCAAAAATGCATCCCGGGGAAACAAATTAACTGATCTACGAAGAAAAAAAATAACCGAATGGGAACTAACAGTGAATCAACATGGAGCAAGGATTTCCGATATAGCTAAATTAGAAGCATTATTAAAATTTCCAATATCGGTAGCGACAATAACCGGAGAAGTATTATACGAACCGAAATATCAATCGCGAGGAGCTCCAATTGAAATTATTGATCATAACAAACACGCGTGGACACCAGCGGTAAATATATTTCCACGAGAAAGAACTGTTCGATATATCCCTAAAGAATTTTCTAGGGATGATTTCTATGAAGAGAAATTATTTGATGCTATTCACGCGTTAACCAAAGACGACCCTGTGTCAGTATGGTTACTCAGGAGTAATGAGGATCCGGAAATAGGATTTGATCAGTTTGTAAAACCAAATGGTGAATTATATCGAACTGAAGAATTAGATACTAGAATGAGAAAAATCGCTAATGAGTATTTAGAAGGAAACACTAGCATTTCTACAGAAAAACTACTTACGGATAGTTTTACTATTCCATCAGTGGTAGCTCACTTCGCACGAGAAAAGAATTCATGGCGTCCAACACGAAGTGATTTTCTGGAGGATGTGAAGTTGAGTTGCGTCGAATTTGGTCATGGAGGATTGTGGAATACGAAATACTCACTTGATGGTATGATTTCAATTGATATATCCGCGTGTTATCCTGGAAGTTTTCTCGGATATGGAGAATGCTCTGAATATTTTAAACGATTTGGACATCCCACACATGAAATGACTCGTGTTGCGATTAATGGTCCATTGCCTGATTTTGATTTAACCGGGTTCGCTCGTGTGATATCATTCGAATTAGCTACAGGGTTACATCCGTGTAGTTATCTTTGGCTTGGTAGACATATGTATGAAAAAGCGTGGATGCCAATTGTGCTATTGCGGTATATGATCGATTGTGGTATGCTAATATCGTTAATTGTCAGTGAAGCGATTATTTGTTATAACGCTCAGAAAGATGTTTGGTTACCAAAACCTGATCTAGAAAAAATAATTAACGAACAACGAAAACAATTTCTAGATGGAAATTCGAAGAATTTCAGCGAGGAACAAATCATAGATTGGTCTAAGAAATTATTCGAAGGTAGTAATAGAGAGGCTAAAGATCTCGGACGAAAAATAATCGGTAAATTTACTCAAGGTGGAAGATTTGATAATGCAAAATACTCTTCGAGATTAATCATAGACGATGAAGAATACAATTTCATAATATCTGATTTAATAAAAAAAGGGAAATTTGTAACCCGTAAGAACGCTTTTCTATCAGGGGAATTAGATGAGGAAGCTTACAAATCTGCGAGCGGAACTAATAATGTTTGGGTAGATGATGTCCTTCGAAATGGTAAGAAACTAGGTACGGTTGTTACCTACTGTGATGGAAAAAGTTGTCAATACACACAATTGAGAAGTTCTATGCTAGCCTATTCTTGTATTAATCTATTCTCGATGATAAATAGATTTCCTAATACCGCGGTTAGAGTAGCTACTGATTCGATGTATATCCATGAGAAATACAAATCAGATGTAGCTAAATTCACAGATCCTAAGGAAGCGTGGGGGAATTGGAGGTTTAAAAAAGAAACACTACATGAGTATTGTAAATCCGCAGATGTTGCTATGGATGATAAATATATTTGTAGAAATATAGATAATATTTCTGAAGAATTTTCTACTGCACCGCCCGTATCCGATCCGATTTGTAGATACAAGACAGTTTATTTAAACGGCTGTGGTGGATCAGGAAAGACAACTCGTGCAATCGAATTATTCCGTAGAAACGCTAGCGTTTCTAACATGATTGTGTTAACACCAACTCATAGACTCGCCAGAGAGATGATAGCGCGGGGGGTAAAAGCTTGTACTTATCACAGCTTCTTTCGATGGAAAGGCGATAATTGGACTCCTGATCGAATGGGAGATAAATTCATTCCTGATGTAATAATCTGGGATGAAATATGCACGGTATCATTGACAGTATTACAGATATTTCTTGAATGGTTGTTATTGAAAAATAAAAAAGTCGTCATGTGCGGGGATCACGGCCAACCGCAGCCATTTGTTGGTGGATCTCCACATGAATGGCTAAAAGGATTTGTAGATTATTATGAAGAGATTAATACCGACCATAGATCACTTGATGAACAATTACGCGAGTTCAAAGCGCTAATTAGATTACAACCGGATAAAATCCAATGTGAAATAGCGCGTGAAATAATCTCTGAAACTCCCATGAATGATTTTTGGGAAATGTGGAAGCCAAATGATTTAATAATCGCGAGTAGAAAAATAGTCAGAGACGCACTTCAGATGAAGTTGTTTGCGCTACATAAAGAAAAATTTGCAACGCTTCCAATACCACTCTGTTATAGACCTAAGGATACACGAAAGCAGAATATCGACGTTGACATTCCTGGACAACAACAAAAACAGAATTTAGTATTAAATGATATTGTGCTGGTTGATATCAGCGTCGTTAAAGATGCATTAGGTGCTGATAAATCCCCATGGACGTTAGGTTATGCAGCAACAATACACTCTTCACAGGGATTGACTATATCCGATACAACTCTTTGGATAGTAGATAATCATATTGAGTGGTCAAATTTAGTTTATCTCGCAGTATCCAGAGTACGGCGAATAAACCAACTTCGAAGAATTGTTGTTGACGATAATGACAATACAATAAGTAATATACACACCGATGATAATATAATCAGAAAAAAACTCTCTGGTTATAAACAACAGGATAAAAAAAATAAAAGAGAATTTGACATTGATGCTGAATTAATTAAGACACTAAAGCAACAACAGAACAATCACTGCGCGAGTTGTAATTGTATAATGAGTTGGAATTGGTCGGATAAAGATCCTCGCCAATTCACCGTAGATAGAAAAGATAACAATCTCGGTCATGTCAGAAACAATGTGAGGTTGACTTGTCTTGAGTGCAACAGACGCCGGGGTGACAGCACCTTAGGTGCTAGTTAAGACCACGCGGTGGTAATTGAGTATCCTCAGGAATCACTTGTAATTGTTCGCGTGTAAATCCTCGCTGAGGAGCAGTTGAATCCAGTTTATAGATTGGAGGTCTACCAGTTGATCGTGTTATACCGGATATTTTATGCGTAGTGACACTCCAAATAGGATCAGTAGCTCTTTTTTTACCACCCTCAAGCTCTCCTGGTTCGTATAAGTACCTTACAATGACATTACTACCAAGAATTGGTTCTTTTTGTGAAATTCCTTGGATTTCCATTTTGATAGACGCCTTCTTAATAGCGTTGACAGGTTTCATATTAATTATTCTAGTAATCTCATTATTGATTGCGGTAATCACAGCTGGTAATCTCTTGACCCATTCACGGGATCGTTTATCCTGGATGAATTCTTTTGCGTATTGATATCCGAATAACCGCTCAGCAAGGGTTTTATTAAACCGTTCAACAATTGCCTGATCGCGATGTAGCGCAGTGTGTCCTCGTCTGATGGCGACATTATGATGTTTCATCGTAGATGTAACAACACCTTGAAATTCCTTGCCAGGATCAACTTGTAACAGATTTGGCCAGCGCAGAGGACCTCGTCGATAAATTTTTTCAAATGCAGAAGCTACTTCAGTAGATGATTTTGTTTTTAACGGTTCTGCTTCTTTGTATCGACTTGCAATATAAACTAACGTTAACGCGTATTTGTAACCGTTGTCATGCGGCAGAAATAGTATATCAGCTTGATGAACTTCATTAGGTGTTGTAACATCAAAATGCGAATAGTTAATTTGTTTAGGCGCTGGTAGATAAATTTGCCATATTGCCTGTTTAGATAACCAGTTTGCCGCTGTAGTTTTTTTCACCTTTGATGCACTAGCGAGTTTATTAATTGCTGCGTAACCTCTCCAGTATCCTCTCGGAGAATAATAAATAGATTCCATATTAAAATGCTAGCATTTTCAATTACCAGCACCTAACATCAATTTACCCTTCATAGCAGATTTTACCAACCAAGAAGCCAATTTTTCTTTGAAGGATTTATCAGGAATAGCATTTAACGCATGAATTAATTTTACATCTGCGAGATGTCTATGTTGAAGATTACTGCTTTTATAAGCGACATCATGAACATGACACGCCTTATCAATAGCGTTTATTGGATACTCGCCGGGTCGGGGCTGATTTTGATCATCAAGTCTGATATCTAATCGTGTCCCCGGTCCACAGTAGCTATATCCTGGAAGGTGCTTTTCTCCTGGATACTTTGCCCACGGTGTTCCTGGGAGTTTTGTCAATTTGGCTGCAATATCACCTCCTCGTTTTTTTTTAAAGGTTTCGTGGAAGTAAATCTAAATTTCTTTGTACTACACTGTACGCATTTACCAGAAAGCGCTGATCGATTATTTTTCGTTGTAATCGTCGTCAAGTCATTTGTGCCAGTACGTGTCCTACACTTCACACAATATAGATCCATAATTTATATATAACAGTTATGAATGTAATTGATTATTCAGCTACTCGACAACAAAAACCTATTAAACATCATGCAATGTTACCAGATTCTATTCGCGCGATTATCATCGGACCATCTGGAAGTGGCAAAACACAATTACTACTTAATTTGATAACGAGATGGATGAAGTGGGATAAATTGTACATGATTGCTCCGAGTGTAGACGATCAACGATGTTATGAAGTGCTAAAGGATTTTAATGATGCCGCGCGAGAAATTAACGGTGATGATATCATTGAGTTTATAACCGATATCGAAGAGGCACCGAACATTGATGATATTGATGGAAGTATTAACAATTTAGTCGTATATGATGATGTTATGTTGGAAAGACAAACAAATCCTGCTAGAATATTTTCCCGAGGCAGACATAAAAACATAGATGTGATATATGTTACTCAAAAATACGCACAGATTCCAAGTATAATAAGAGAAAATTGCAATTTAGTATGCGTATTTAACGGTACTGGAAAATACACATTACAAAATATTTTTAATTACTGGTGTGACGGTGATATGGATTTTAATAAATTTAAAAATTTCTTTAGTATGGCTAGAACCGCCCCATACGGATTTATAACGATAAATTTAGCAGACTCTCGGACAAGATATCGTATCGGACTTGATCAAATATTTAGTTAGCGCATTAGCAGCCGAGGAGGTGAACGTCAACTAAATGGCGTCTTTTTTTTTTAATTTTATTTTGATGAATGGAGGCTTATATTAAGCATTTTCGAGAAAGCCTCAGTTTGCTAAATCGACACCTGTAAAAGTTGGTCTGTTCACATTCTCTGCATTTTGTTAGATATTTTCGGTTTCCGTAGAAGCCTTATTTTTGCTTGAAAACTTGGTCTGTTCACCTCCTCTGCTGCTCAACGTCAACGGCAAAATCATAAATACTGCCCACGAATACATAGAAAGATTTCCCAATGTTATAATTCAACCAATTAACGAATTAGACAAATAACGTATTATGTATACAAATGAGCCAAGAATTTCAACGACATCCTGTTATTGCAAACTATGAAGCTTCTCGTGATGGTGTTGTTAGACACAGTAGACTCAAGAATCCGGTTGGTGCTCTGAATAATCAACGATATTTGATATTTAGAGCTTGAAAGAAGAATTATTATTGTCATAGATTTATATTCGAGGTGTTTAATGGATTGATCAAGGATGGTCTTGTTATTGATCATATTGATTCCGACCCCCGGAATAACAAATTGAACAACCTTCAAGCTATTTCACAACGCGAAAACACAAAACGAGGCGGGACTGGTGAATACTCAAAAAATCCTAGACGGATAATGTCAATTAATACTGACAACGAGGAAATAATATTTCCATCTACGAAAAAGGCCGGAGAGTATTTCGATATCCCCCCCCCCCCCTCAGTACGATTTGTTGCAGAGGGAGTACAAAATTCGGCGATTTCCAGAATAAATGGACAAAAAATTCGATTTATTTACGCCTAACTGTATACTCGCATTATTCTATAACATTAACGGAGATAACTCGCTTGGGTATCTCCGCGTGACAAATCACCAATGACAGAGTTACCGTTGGTGAAACCAGCGAGGTAATTTTTGATTGGCTGTTATAATTCATAAATATCAACGGGATCTGTTTATGAAATCGTAAATTGCTTTGCAATTTCAAAGGATTTTCATAGGAAACAAAATCATCATGAAGTTTACAAATAATCGTATTATTTTTTAAAATGTTTTTTACAAGTACTCACTATTAATTCTGCGCTGTCAATAATCAGAATTATACACAACAAGGAATAAAAAGCAGCATCGTTCTATTTAACTTCCTTGTAATGAGTGGTTATATACAACCTCGTCTGTGTTATGTTTGGGCTTTAGCTCGAAATTCAAGTGCAAAAACAAATCACACCATCACGCGTGGTGTGAATGTTATTATTGACATTCAAACCGGGTTGATTTTGGGGTTTGTTTTTGCACTTGAATGTAGAATAGCCCTGGCGCGCGCGTCATCCATTGTCATTGTACATACCATTGTCATTTCATTCATTGTCATTGTAAATACCATTGTCATATATCGTTTGTATTGTAAATACCATAATCATCCTATAATCTATTGTTGTGTGCCGTCCTTAATTAAGTATTCATCCATTGCATTGTAAATACCATAATCACGTTATAATCTATTGTTGTGTGCTGTCCGTGCGTCCACATTCACCAAACGTATCCTCTTGTAGGTCAAACCCGTTATTTGACGAGTTAGACTTACTCACAGGGGAATACGCTTCGTAATTATATGTAACCTATTGGCGCCGCTTGATGTATAAACACCAAGGGGTTCCAAGCGGGTGATGTGTAATGTGCCGTCCTATATGTATCAAACGCCAACCACACTAGATCATTGGGGTTGAATGTGCCGTCGTCATCCATTGTATATAACCATAATCACCCTATAATCGCATAAAGCTTCTGGACGTGCTAAGATGACCAACACCTTAGTGGGTCCAGAATTCATTTGTTAAATTGCAAGCAATTTCAATTTGTGAAACTCAAAGAGTTTTTATCCTTTGGATTTTCAAAGCAATTTAACAAATATATTTTTTATATAATATGAATTCTGAAAATATCAGATGTATTATTTCTGAACTTAGTAAATTACAAAATAAAAATATTCAACTATCATCGGGGTTAAATTGTGATCAAATAATAACTGATTTTGAGGATATGGATTTTGCACAAAAAAATGGAAAATATGTCCTCTCGAAGCAGTATTATCTAATCAAGCGCATTCAAAACCTTATCCGTGAGACTTTAGTTTTTTATGAAGATGTTAGTGTGTTTGTACCATTATGCACGGTTGTAGAAGATGTTAGAAAACAATTAGGTGCTGAGTATGAACAAAGGAAACTTATCAATTCCAAAGTGAAACAGATAAAAACTCTAATCGAGCAAACTGAGTCCCACGCGTAGAGAGCCCCCTTGTTGTATAACTTCCGTGTACACAGGTAACGATGAATGGGCCCATTCATGTGAGTTTAGTCAAACAAAATGCGACAATGACAGTTCACACGGTGTTGTAAAAATACCGTAGTAATTTTTTTTTTACTTGGTGAATTACTTTGAAAATCTTTGATTTTTAATTTGACAATAGTGATACTCTTTCAATAATGGTAGGACAATCACTGACCACACGAAACGTAAAACAGCGACTGAATGCTAATAAACTACTACCACTTCGTGACAGTGTACGGGAAACGTTACAGCAGCGACAATTAATTCAGACTGATTTTACAGAGGGCTCTGAACAACTTTTTAAGCCGATTGTTGCTGCAACTACAGATGTGAAAACAGCTACTGAACGAGCTATATACGGAGATATCCCTAAGGAGGGTACTAGAACAGAGAGACCTTTTCTTGGTGAACTTGAAAAAATAGCAATCGAAACTGGACAAACAAAACAGGCTATACAAAAACTTTCAGGTGATATGGCAACTCAAATGGAAATACAACGACATAGTGGTATTGATGTTAGTGAACCACTTGAAGAATTTCAAGAAGAAACGGGAGTTGTTTCCGCGAAGAGTGGTGTTCCCTTTATAGACAAACTCACTCCGGGGGGTATAGAACAAATAAGAGGAATTCAATTATTAAAACCCAACGATTATACCACCTTTGGTAATTTTGCTGCTCAAAGTTATTATTCAAAAAATGATTTTTTGAAGGACGAGTATAAAAAGAGTATCATAACACGAGATAAATGGGCTGATGGGTTGTATAAAATAGTCAAGGATATTGGTCGTTTGAATACGAAAGAGTTGGGATATATAAAATTTAAAGATGGAATTAATCAATATGATATACAACAACAACAACAAAAACAACAACAACAACAAGAACAACAAAGAAAAAGGGAAGCAAAAACTAAGAAAATAACCGGAAAGGGATATTCACCTACAGATTTTCACTCTAGCGTTGGAAACTCTTCGAGTTTCTGTCCTGGCAATATTCTCGGTGATATAGCACGATTAGAAGTACTTGTAGGGGGTAAACGGGCTGGAAATAACTCACCAGAAATAATCAATGAAGCTGCTGATATCTGTAGGCGATTATTTCAAGGTGGCATCATGGATATCAGCACATATCGAGATTTTATTGAAGACTTAGTAGACGGTTATCATAGCGATTAGATTAATAGCAATTGAATAGAGAATGATCATACACTACAACCATGATAAACCAACTAACGTCTACGTGGTAAACTCACGATTGCCAAAATACCGAGCATACTATGGAGATGGTCTCGGTAATACTATAATCGAATTATTTTCAAGAATGGCTCCAAAAGTAGCGCCGCTAGCAAAACAACTATCAATGAAAGCCATTGATGTTATCAGGGATAAGGGTATTAGCGCTGTTGGTGATCTTGCCGGGAAGGCGTTTTCAGCCACGAAGGATAAAATAACATCATTAGTTCGACGCGGAAAATTCAAAGGATTTTCAAATTCTTCCAGATTTTCAAAGAAACCAGGACCACTACCATCTACTGCGGTTATGTCTGCAGGTGTTAGTAAAATAAAAAATAACGCAGTAGATGAAAAACTACAGTCAATGATTTCATCATCCATGACTAACGCCCAGGATAATATAACAGCAAATATGATAGCGGAAAGTGGCTTAAACAAACGTCAAAGACGTCGATGAAAATTATTGGAAATCCTTCGGATTTTCGCCTCCAATTTAGACCAGCGGCTATATAATAAAAAATGTTCAAACAGAACCCTGATAGTGCATTTGACATGGACGCCCCAGTGCTCAAGGATGATTCTGTACGCGATTATCAATTTTTTGCTTATCACGCAGTACAACCTGATCTTCGGGGGAGAATCGAACTTCAAGTTCATGATACCAGTAAATACTTTTTGTCTTGTGAAGCCTTTATTGAAGTCGAAGGTGAACTCGTAACAGATGTTCCAGCTAATACACCATATGCAAATGACCCAACTATCGGAGTTGGTTTTGTTAACAATGGCATCATGGCGTTATTTGAAAGTGCTAGATATCTCATTGATGGAAGAGAAATAGAATCTATTGAACGCGAGGTTGATATTGCTACGGGAATAATCGGGTTAGCGAGATATTCTGATGACTATACTAGATCAACGGGTCCGTCTATGATGTTCGCGAAGGATATTACTGATAACGCTGAGCACGTCCAGTATTCTAGAGTAAAAGCAACACAAGATACAGCAGTTGATCCAGCACCAGCCGGGTGTGTAAGACCACCTGGTACATTTGATGTCATAAATAATATTCCCGGTTACAACCTAGGATTTGCAACACGAGTAGCAACGTTACAGGGACAGCGTCGACATGTTTCATGCGCGATTCCGTTGCATCACATATTTGGATTTTGTAGAAACGTCAGAAAAGTTATCTATGGAGCAGAGCATACGGTAGCATTAGTGAGAAAGGGTACTGATAATAATGCAATCTGGCGCGATGCTGGCGTTGCCGTCGGTAAGGTCGTTTTATCAAAACTATCACTTTGGATGCCAGTGTTGACTCCGTCGTTGTCAACAGAAGAACGATTACTATCATTTATGGATCGGGGGGGGGGGGAAGAGATTATTAAGTTGGTTGACAACGTCCACAGATACCATGGATTCTAATATTGATGATACACTTACATGGCATCTAGCATCAAAACAGGGTATTTTAGCTCCACGTCACATATTTGTTGCGCTACAGAATACTGCGTGATTAAATAATCAAGAACGTTCCCATATGATATTTGATCAAATTGGGTGTAATGAAGTCTCGCTGAGAATAAACGGACAGCAAGAACCATCAGAGGATATACAACTTAACCATGAAAACAATCATATTGCACGAGTTTATCATAACCTGTTGTCGTATATGGGACACGATCAAAATGTTGATACTGGTCTACAAATATCACAGTTGGATTTTAAAAGTCTGTATCCGATTTATTACTTTTCGTTGAAACATCTTGACTTGATGAAACAGTCCGTCGTTGATATACATTTCCGAGCTCGTGTAAACCGTCCTGGTGGTATTGCTAATTATAGAGCGGTTGCTGTCATTCTCAGTGATAAATCAATGCTACTCGAAGGTGTTGGTGGACGAATGAGAGTGGTAGATGCACCAGTGGAAAATCTTTGATTGCCAAATATGTAACTGATTACTTCGTAATTGATTTTCCATTGAATCACTTGCGATTTAGAATAATCTGTTTTTGTATAATGTCGTATAGTAAGATCAATGTCACATTGACACCTGGTCAGTTAAAAAAATTACAATCCAAATCAGCTAAGCAATGTGGAACCACAATAACGCTGAAACCTAATCAAATGAATGGCGGGGCGAATAAACTGTCGCTGACAACTCGTCAAGTGAAACATTTCAATGACGCACTTGTAGCAAAAAAAAAAGGTGTCCAGGTTACTCTTTCTGCGAGCGCGATTAAAAACATGGAAAAAACTGGTGGTACATTCCCACTGTTAGGGTTGATTCCAGGGTTGATTGCCGCAGCGGCCGCAGCGGTAGCTAAAGCGGCAGCGTTAGGAGCCGTTGGTACCGCGGCAGGAATGGCACTAAAGAAAGCAACAGGTGGATCCGTCCGCGGATCTGGTAAAAAAAAGGAAAGGGTCTAAGACTACCAGGAACTCCACACACGTGGTACAAAGTAAGCGGCTTGAGAATCCCAGGAACGGTTTACTAGTGAAAAATCTTCATTTTTTAAAGGAACCTATGGTTCCCATGTCCAATTTTGATTTAATTGATGCAGCTAAAAAACTCGCGATTAAAAACTTCAGAGGTGTTTTTATGAAAGATCAGTTACCGGCACAACCAAATGATGTTGAAACCGGTATTATTAATCTAGATAACAGCTCCGGACCTGGAACACACTGGGTTGCATACGCAATTGATCCACGTGGGATTATTTTTTTGACTCATATGGACTAGGTCCTCCGAAGGAATTTATGCGTTACATAAGTAAATTAAAAATACCCCGTTGGTATTCTACGTTACCAACACAAACGATGATTGACCCACCCAAATGTGGCAATGAAGTATTAAACGTACTTGATGCTATTTCACGAGAATCAAAGATGAAATTGCAAAGTAATTTACAATCAAAACCACCCCATGTAGTAGTGAATGAGTATACTAGCGGTCGTTGGATTTAAACAGAGAAAAGATTTCTATGATAACAATGATTGATATTTGGGGACGACCTTTATCAACGTTGAAGAAACCCGAACCTGATGGAGTTGAAATCAAAGATGTTAAAAAACTAATCGAAGATGAAATAGCCGAAACGTTGAACCTAGCAAGTGTTGATCCTGGTGAAATAGTTGTATTTCAAGATCGTCAGGGTAAATTGAAAACTAATAATATCTCCCTCGATGATATTTTAGTTAAACGACGAGACGCAGCAGAGGATGCTATCGCGTTTTTTTCCGATCAGGGTAAACTCAAACCAGGTGTACTTGTTTCAACGATCACATATAAATTAGCACCATTCGATAACACGGTGAATTCATTGAAATTGCTCAATGATAAGTATGACGATCATATAGTTGTATTTGATCAGTTTACTGAAATACAAAAAAATATAATTGACAAAATTGATAAACCCGTGCAATAATTTTTTGGAAATCCACCAGTGACCACACCAAAACTCGCCTCGATAAAAGATTCTATGTTGGAACTAGCAACTATTCAATCCGAATATGAAAAACACGTGAAACAGTTTTCAACGCTTCGTAAAAACATCATTGATAAATTTATTGGAACCCCATTTGATAAAATTGAAATAAAACTTCGTGATATAAAGAAATCCATCGATGATCTAAAAACATTCAACAACGCAATGAAGGATGACGCAGCGAGGATGATAGCAATATTTGAAAAAATAAAAATTCCTCATGAGAAAACTATCAACGTAGTATACACGATTCAATACGGATCATTTGCGTGGACTCCCACAAACAACATTTTAAACGTAACCGCAGCAGTCAAGGGTATTTATCGATTAACAATAGTATCACCGACTCAATCAGATATATCATCAAGTAGTTCATCTGGAGTCAATAATACGGTATCAACGATCATCGACAAGGATGTATCTGAACAATTCACGATAACGACCGCAGATAGAAATCTAGTCAGGGTTTCAGTAACGTGGTATGTAAAATTCGTAGTGGATTTAAGTAAACAATTAAACTAAAAGGGAAATCCTTCGGATTTCACAATTGAAAACGCTAGCGTTTTTAAAATAAAATGACAATCCCTTCAGTGTATCAATATCGCTATGATCAGGTCAGAGAATTTCAAACTAAACTCAGCTCGCGCTGTGAGGAGTATCAAATAAAAAAAAAATACCAACGAAGAATAACCGCAGTTGATATCACCGTGTACTCGGTGTCGTGCGTAATCATTGCTGCCGGAATAATACTATCTTCGGTTACAATGATTGCTCCGGTCGTAGTTCCAATCGCTATTTCTACGGTGGCTACAATCGCGGATATATTAACTAGGATCACAAAAAAACTATCATCGTGTAGCCAGAGTAAACTACACGATTACGTAATTAAATTTCACGTTGCATCAACCGCATACTCGCAATTGTCCTCGTTGATATCATCGTCACTCGATGACAAAACAATATCAGATAGCGAATTCTCAGCGATGGCTCAATTGTATAAATCGACAATGCTTAAATTAGAGCGGAATAATAATAATAACAATGACATCACAAGAACTGCTTCAGCGAATAGCAGAAAATACAACACCGGTGAAAACAAGCATGATATCAATAACCTCAACGCGTCCTGAATTCAGTGTGAATTTCCCGATCCCCGTTCTCGTGAAAGAGATAGCGCTAGCAAAACTACGAGTGTATCATAGCTGGCCCAATATCAGATCAAAATCATTTGGCGGTCAACAACCGAATAATTCCTTGGTGTTCGCGTGGAAAAATCGTGAAGACGGAACCCCAGACTGGAACGTTGTCTCGTTATCATCGGGGTCATATCAAATCGAACAAATCAATAACGAATTACAACGAAGAATAAAATCTATCACTGGAAAAGAATCAAAAATCGCTATAACGGTTCACGAGCCGACGTTATCATCTGCGATCCAGATCAAATCACCCGGATATATCGTTGATATTTATCAGAGTTCTATAAGATCAGTGTTAGGTTGGCCTGAACTACTACTTTGACGAGAAATTGTTATACCACCTGAACCACAAAAATCCAATTATATTACAACCAATAGATCATATCATGATTTTAAACTTAAAACAATCGAAGATATTCCTATAAATAAATTTTTAACAGATAGAATTACATACAAAGAAGGCAATTGGCATTTTCAAATAGAGAGTGGAGGGGGGTACGGATATCTCCTCAGTTATTTCTCGACACATTTTGATATTTTTAACCAAGAATATACAAATCTTTTAGATAAATTACGGTCGAGTTTTCAAGATTTATCCCAAGCGGTGAAATACATTGAAATATTAAATCAAATTATACACGATATAGAATTACATCACACACGACTTATTCAAGCAGTATTAAATGCAGAAGATGGTGAAGATAGAATAGACTTTGCAAAATACTATAAGATACGCGTAGAAGATATTCCAATACATAAATTCCCTGGGTATGACATCAATGAACTAAAAAAATCTCTCAGTGATGCCATCGATATTGAATTCAAAAGAATCCACGATGATTGGAAGGAATTATCACGACAACAAATAACAATCCTCAAACATGATAATGACCCAGAAGGCGGCGGGAAACATATAGCTCCGAATAACGTAAATATATCCTCAGTGATTGCATTGAATTTAGTGTGTGACGTTATCGAAGGAAGTTATCAAATAAATCTTGAGCAATCAAATCAAGCTCAGCAGGGATATATTCTATATTCATTTGCACCAACGGCTCCTCCAGGATTTCTAATTATTGAAGACCCAACTAATCCAGTCTTTATGCGATGTCATAATAATTCTTTAACGAGAATTAATTTCAAACTCACTGACCAGTCAGGAAATCTAATTGATCTACAAGATGAGGTTTTGCAAATTAGTCTGTTTGTGAAATCCTGAAAGGATTTTCGTCCTAGGACTTTCAATCATAAATAATTTTCATCGTAAAAAAATTGTTAGCGTATAGCAGCAGAGAGGGTGAACGCCAACGACAATGGCGTCTTTTTTTACCCTTCGAGGAAGCCTCAGACCAAATCAGACGCAGTCCACGTTCTCACTCCATCGTGAAAAATCTATGCAGCAAAGGACGGTGACAACAAAAATGGCGTCGTTTTTTTTTTAATTTAATTTTTTTTTACTGAAAAATTTAATTAAGTATTTTCAAGGAAGCCTCAGTTTGCTAAATTGACGCCTATTAAGCAATTTCGAGGAAGCATCAGTTTGCTAAATCGACGCCTGTAAAAGTTGGTCTGTTCACCTTCTCTGCTGCTAGAACGTCAAGAAGGATGTCAGAAAGAAAGTGCGATAAAAGAAAAGAAAACGAAAAGAAAAGATACGAAAAGCCATAAATACTGTTGGGTTGAACAAATAGAAGAAATACAATACAATATTAGAGGTCAATTGAGAAATTCATATACAGGGAATCATTTATGTGCTACTAGGGCGAACCTAACACTTATGCACACTAAAAACTGAGAAAAACATGAAGAAGATAGGAACACACAAATACGGAAAATACGTCTGCATACAAGGAAACGCAATGAATGAAATTATGACGATGATACAAAATATGACCTCTGTATCAATTGTCACATTGGAAATTCAGATATAAATGATAGATAATCAAAAATCATTAGTGAAAGCCCGATATTTATAGAACCGTCATATATATATATATATATATATATATATCTATTGATTAGACATTAAGTAGGAAAGTCATTGTGTGCAGCATGAATTATAGGTATTTAGTTGCAAACCTACCTGTAGATTCTGCTTTTCATATCAGGAAACTCCTCATATAATGCAGTGATCCATGAATTTTTTGAGGATTGATGTCATTTTCTAATTTTGCATACATTTTAATGGGAACACTCACTTAACTGTACTGATGAATTATCACTGTTTAATGACGTGTTATAATGCTAACATATTTAAAGAAGAATAAGATCGGAATTCAGTTGTTTTACACGTACGCACAGTTGCCATTGTTGGATTTATGAAAAAGCATGAAACACAAACGTGTAAGACCCATACATTTACTTAGTAATTTAAGACAAACATGTTGAAGAATCAGCAGAATTTATTCTGAACACAAATTGTATCATATTTAAGCAAGCTGAACGATATTTATATTGTGTTATATTACTTTCATTTTAATCTTCATTATTGTTATCAATGAAGTAAAGTTTTGTCCCATATGCTGTAATAACTATGGAAAGAAGGAAGATGATGGCGTAGTATAGGCTACTGAGCTACTGAGATTTACTGTATCTTCAATGTTGATCATATCAACTGATGAAATCACTCTAGCCATTCACATTAGCAATCAGACATTGGTGCGAAAATTAGAAAGTTGTTACATAATATCGTTTCCTCATTCATCATTAAAATAAACAGTAGTATAAGCTTTCTATTGTATTTAATTAAAATAGTCTCAAAGCGTAATCAAGCATAGTTATCTTATTTTGTAATGAGTGTTTTAGTTTGACGCGGGGTATCTGAGTTTTCCTCTCAAGATGATTATGAAATGATTTGATAAATTTGCTGCATGGATAAACATGATCTTTCCAATACATGTATCGTGTGTATATTGCACGTGTAGCTTGTGCTTGATTCATAAATTAAGTTTATAGTTGTTGATGTGGTATTCATGTCTAATTCGTTTATAAACTAGCTTTTTACACCATATGTACTGCTAAGGTAATACAACATATTTTGCATATATATATATATATACATATATCTATATATACATATATATATACATATATATATATACATATATATATATATATATATATATATATATATATATATATATATATATATATATATATATATATATCTTTTTACCCGTACGGGTTTAACCACAGACCACAACCACTAAACTTGCTGGGGAATCTAAAACGAGGGAAAACACTATTTTAAAAATGCTTTAGGCTGCATACAACAAAACATGAACAATTAAATTACTAAGGGGTGAGAGAACAACATTTAGTAAACCTTTAGGATATTATTTTGACAAATACTTGTTAATACTTTTAATAAACATATGCCTAAATTAATATGTAGTATGGTACAGTTCGTGAGTTCATTAATACATATGTCTGAATGAAAGACGTCTTTTTTTACACCAACAAGTAAATGTCATTCAAACTGACACGTGAGACACTGCATTGTTTAATATGGGCTAAGTTCAATGCGAGCGTTGACAGCAATAAAAACCGAGTTTACCTTCTGATTTGTATGGTGTACATCTGTCATTATCATCGTTTAGCATGATATACCCTTTCGCAATACAAATTGTTTAAACCTTATTATTGGTATGATTTACAAGAGGACTGCCCACCAACCAGTGTCCTATATATTCTAAATTATTTGTGCTTGCTACGTTAATAATGGTATCAACAATGGTTTATGAAACAAATGCGTATTGTTTCCAGGTGACGGGTATAGCATTATACTTCCGCCATGCATGTGTCAACTATTGATTTTCTTGTCAAGTGTGACGATCTACCTTAATTATTTTTTAAATAAAGCTCTCTTAGAGATGGTAGTAAGATATTCTACAAAAGAGTGAATACAAGAAGTGTGTAAGCTGTAAACAGACTAACCAATTTTTAAGGGCATTCAATATACAAAATAAGTGTTGGTACCTACTAGTCAATAATGTATTTGTAACACCCTGAATCGAATCTTACTTGTTTCTTGGTTCTGGTCTAGGTGCATCTCTGATTGCTCCTATTGTGTCTGTTTGAGGTTTTTGTGGCCTAGTTCACTTCCAAGATGGCCTAAACATTCTAGAATAAAATATCCAATAATACATTGTGTGGGTCTAGATTTAAGATCAGGAGTGTGTATGCTAACGAACACATCCCATAATAACTTGACATGTTCATCCCAAGGATAGTTTTAAACAAATCTCATGTACAAAACTGTTGCAGTTTTCATGCCGTTAAACAGTTTGTGCATGAGACGATCGAACGACGCACCTGCGTTAACAAAACCGAAAGGACTGATTTAAATTGATAACGTTCTATGTGAGTAGCTAATGCCGTTAACGCGTTGGCATTAGCAGCGATTCGTACATGCCACTATCCCTTGGTAAAGTCAAACTCGGAAATGTATTTGTGACCCGCCAACGTTGACAATAAGCTGTCTATGTATGGCATTTGTTCTGCATCAGACACGGTGAATTTATTTAGTTCCTGAAAATCAATGCAAAAACGGGTTTTCACGCCTTTCTGTCTGACTTACACTTTAGGGAACGCGTACTGGGAACTGGCAGATTCGATCACTTCCTGGGCTAACGTTGTACCCCGTCTTAGCTGATAGTCTCCTGCGCAGTAAAGGGTATGAGATAGCTTTTATTCCTGATTGGCTCTGAGGTGTTCAGCTTGATATTGCGTGGAATTAATCTAGTAGGGCTCGTATTGACCTTAAACAGTTTTGGCCATTGGGACTAATTGTTTAAGATCTGCAACATAGCTGGTCTTAACGATCATGAATATTTTGCTGACATGAACCATTTTTGTCATTCTGTTTGAGATATATCGACCTCATAAAGCCTGTATGTGAACGTTATATGAAAGTCGAAGTACTCAAGAGAAATGAAATATGTATCTGCTCCTCCGCAAATATTATTCTGTAAACATTCTCCGCGTTTGCGATGCCAGATATCATTGATACACAAATTATACCAGGTTTATTGATAATACCAGAGTTGCAACTAAATTTTCATTCTTCTGTCCAAAGTTGACGCTTTTTATTCGCAAGCATGGAGACCAGCATATCTCAATATTAATATTATTGGAGTAAAATTTTTAGTTTTCTCAGGCTTTCGCGGGTAGGTAATGATGCTAAAATGAAGCGATAGCCCGATTTGCTTAGGATAACCAAAGAATACACGATCAGTTGGCAAACGAACGATGTTCACTCCGCTACAAAGATAAAGCTTCCTTTTAAATTGAAACACCTTCATCAAGTACAGACGGAAACATAATGAATCGATAGCATTTGGGATATAACATTGCGGAGAGGACACCAGCTAAAAACGATGTTATGATAATATGAAGGATATTACCAATTATCTTATGAAATAATTTTTATCATGTTTTCGAGTATTAACTTCTTTTAATGGATTATTTTACTGTTGACTATGATACATTTCATAAGTGAACATGTATTGTTACTTACAACGGAACTGCCATCTTTATAAAAGTATTGTTTCGCCATGCTCTTTAGTAAATGTTTGTGTTTACCTGCCAGGTCCGCCTGGATCAGCTGCATCGATATTTTGTGTTAAAGGCACATATTTCACATTTACTGGGGCTTACATGGCCAGTATTATGCTAAAATGTTAAATGCGCCGTTAAAACCTACCATCCAACAATCTGTAATTTCTGTACCTTTCGAACGCACCAGTCGGGGCGGAGGTTTATTAAACATAACCGTTGAACTCACTGGGTCAAATTAAAAAGAACAAACACTTGATCAATGCAGCAATGGAAACCGCAATGTACCATTGTTATAAAAGTATACAACCACGCATCTAAAATTGAGCATTTGTTTCCATTGCGAAATGCAAACAGAACATAATACACAATATGTAAATCTCCATAAAAAGAACTGTTGGCATCAATATGTCTGGTCATTTACAGGACCGTATCCAAAGGTAAAATACCTGTGCAAAAGCGTTATTAGTACACGTTTTTATGTGATCTCAACTTTCAGAGAATATTTGATAGTCAGCGAAAAACGATTTTAGGGAGCAATGTCCGTTCTATGCAATATATTCCTCGTTTAGTATGGATATAATATATTTATATTTTTTTGATCATTTAGCATTATAAAATAACCCAATTTTCAGAATACTTCTTGCATCGACTGGAACCGAAATTCACAAGCATAGACCTGTCCAGTAAGTGCATGTAAGAATCTTTACAATGTGGTTCTTAATGTCTAAGTAATGAAGAGAGCAGGTACAATGTACAAGCCAGAGACAACATTTGGGCATCCAATCCATGTATTTGAGTCTGTCAAAGCAAAAACATGTAATTGATTAAAATTTAATATTCATACTTCCTACAATACTTGCACATCTGGTTTGCTTGTCCATTTTTAATTTATAAAGAGATTTAGAGAATAATAAATAAATGTGCCAGTGGAAAACAACAAACGAAACTCGATATACCACTTGGAGCTAGAAGTGAAATGACATGTGTATAATTACAGCGAGGAAAACTGTATATATGTGCTTTTAAGTGGAATATTATCAGAGAAGGAGAATATATCATTTGACCAGTCCCAATTTTTGGCCGATAGAGGAGCACGTTCGTGTTAGAGATAAACTGTTGAGAAATATTCAAATATTTCAATAATTGAAATTATCTAAGGATTTCGATCTTGTCTAAAGGTGACAGTAATTGATTTTGGCAGTATTTCTCTTGCGTAATTCAATACACATCGGTACTGAAGTAACACTTGATAGTACGGGCTAAACCAAAGTTTTATTGACAGTAGATAAGGGCATTGCTAAATCAACGCATTGGGGTAACTCATCCCCGGGTGGGTTTATTTTAAATTTTTGCCCATTTAACAGGTCAACAGGTTGAGCGTTATCAACACAGCCGTTTAAACAGATATTAAAGTATTGGATCTAATTCCAGTCCGAAGAAAAACGTTTCGGCTTTGGTACTTATTTTGCCGCATACTCTTGGAGTCTCTACAAATAGTCCAGTTATTATTTATTATTCGATTCAGCTTGTGTGTCCGTTTAATGTGATTCAACGTTTACCTTTATCTCGTGCCTATGAAAGTAAGTATTTATCCCACAGTATAAGTCTGCTCACACATTATGTAATAATAGTCTCTACGTCTCTTTGTTTCGTTTTCAGTCACATTTATTGTAATTTGTTCGGGTTCAACAAACGTAAGCAGGGCTATATTTGTGCCGTTTCATAAGAATCTGATCATGCACAACAGACATGATTTCTTAAAGATTCTTCATACGTGGTATAGACGAAAAGAGTGATACTGTATGCATATTAATACATCATTATTTGTTTAGCAGTTAGTATGGTGCAGCAAGGGATTAGCGAACCTACCATTGTTTTTTAATAATATTCCGCAAATCAACTTCATAGAGTTGCTTCAACTCGTGAAAGTAATTTTCATAGTACAGGACTCTAGTATACAATATAGGTGTATGTTCTATGCGATTAAGGCAGAAACTCTTATGATATGATTCTAAGTCTTTATATGATAGAGAAACTTGCACATGACAAATCAATGTATTATGGTTCTGGATAAACCAGTTGTGAATTCTTACTTTACTTGTTGTTTTATAACATGTGATGAATGTTTCGTATTTGAAACTTGTGGTTCATATTTAAATAAAATTGTGCTAATATATTTTGAAGCATATATCACCAGGTTGAATAACATGATTTCATTTTCTCTGTATTCTTTTTAAACGAAGTTTGCGTGGATTGTTTTATAAGCTCTGTTTCCATACTATATGTATTGGTAAAGTTATAGAACTATTAAGGGTCGGATCGAGCAGATAGAGACGTTGAGATTCGGTAACAAGAGGTATTACAGCTCTCTATGAAAAATAAAATTAACAGACAAAGTAGCAAGAAAACACCGGTATTTTGCTACAGGTTTTTATACAAAATACTATATTATGGTATAATTATGTCTTGGAAACGTGTAAATTCCAGGAACTTAAAGGGCTTATGCCCTCTTTTCCCTCAAGGTGGTTGCGATCCTACAAACCCCTCGAGTGTATGTTTATCCCCTTCTAGCAAGAGATATATAAATAATCTGCATCCGTCAAAATAAATTTCATTATCTTATCCTGCGAATATTTCTACATATATCAGTAAATTTCATGCAAGAGATTTTTCAGTAGTTCTAAAACCTCGACAACAAGAGTAAATAGTGCATTTTCATTTAACTTTGACTTATTTCATGCAAAAAGAAGGCAAATTGCATCAATTATTGTTCTTTTCCTTAATGATACATAAGCATCGGGAATATTTGTTTAACATTAAAAGCTTCAGTCCAGTTGTTTTTGTTTTTGTTTTTGTGTTTGGGTGGAAACAATTTCAAGAGAAGTGTGTATCACTGTATCATTCATGATTAGAACAGTTTCACTGGTATATTTCAGACATCAGAAAAGATACAGAATAACATTTATTGGATGTATGATAGATCTGGCATTTGAAAGTAATGTTTAGTAAAATAATTAAAAATGTCTGGAATTATGCTTTTGGAATTATTTGCAATATATTTGTTATGCTCTTACCAAATAACTGGACGCAAGGCTAGTGATTAAATGTTAACACAAAATAATATTGGTGCAGTATATTATCTTCATCAAACATTCTCCAAATATTCACCATGTCGTTCGCGTAAAGCTAAGTAGTCTCCTGTTGGGTTTGGATTCATAAGGTTTAATCATAAGACAGATGTAGAAAATAACGGACATATAACCTAAAGGTAACATTTTCTATTTGCTCATCTTTTTGTATAGCGAGAATTATATCTATTCACCGTGCTGATGTTTTAACAGTTTATTTTATTTCCTTTTCAGATCCGTTGAATGTTTATTAAGAATTAAGCATGCTAATTAGCAGACTTGCAGCGAAAATGCAACATATTTACTACATTGCTACTATCCTACTTGTGTTTGGGATGGACATAAATGGTACGTGATCCGACCGTACATACTTATTTCTATTCTGAACCATTCTATACATAATGTAGCAATAAACTATTCATAGAACAAACTGTATAAAAGTTATGGAGATCTATAGTACATGCCATTTACAAGACAGTCCAAGTATTACATAAATAATCACTACACTATTGTGGTAATTCCGGTGATTGTTACATTTGTAGCCTGACTGTGATCCACTGGGTTAATTAATAAGAGTAAACAACCTTTAAAGCTGAGGAAATGTACACGTTTGATCTATCCATAAATACGCCAATATTCCATACATGCTTTTTATCAATGAATTACCCTTTAATTTATTTGTTTCTTCATAATGATTAAGTTTACAGTTGCTAAAAATATAAGGTTGGGTGCAGTCGAATGCCTGAAACCAGAAACAAACCACTTTACGTTTCCATGTTGTCAACTATTTGAATTGGATTGGTTTCAACTCAGATTGGAATGTTACTGATAAGTCTTAATACTTCAGTGACAGCATCCTTTCATTTGTTTTCAAGAAGAAGATTGTCAAGAATATGAAACTATTTTGTCAGTTAGTAAATAAATAAACAAATAAATAAATAACTGTAGTAGCTCTTTCTACTATGCACATGGTTATATCGATATGAAGTTGTCCTTACGCTATTTCTGATCATGTGATGACTGTCTCCTAGTTTGATGGTAGCCGCCTTATACTATACTACGTAGTACCCTTTCAGAAAGGATGGTCATAAGGCGCTTCGCAGTGCATTTTAAGTCGGTTTGTGCATATTCATGCAGCTACATGTGGTAAAAAATTCTTTCACTTTTGTTTGTGATGATGATATTTGCGCGGCAAAGAATTTACTGAATAAATTATTTTCGTTATGTACTCGAAATGGTATAGTGTGAATGGTGCACATGCATATGGTTTCATTTCGAATGGACCGTGGAACTAGTTCCATGAACGGAGTAAGACAGTTGTACTACAGGATTTCTTGAGAATATTCTTTCGAGATGAGTTTGATTGATTAACTTAAGAAAACAGAAACAATTAGATATGGCTATATCGGTGCCTCGGGTTCCGTCATTAGGTAAAAGTATAACAAATATATTGCAAATAATTCCAAAAACATTATTTCATACAGTTTTAATAGTTTTACTGAACATACAGATGTGGTTATCATAATCTTCGTTTATGGTATTGCAAATATACCAGTGTTAAGACATGTAATATTTATTCAGCGTTTATTCTGGACATTTCCCGTGGATTATGAAAGCACTAAGTGTTTACAGCACATGGGAGGTGATTTGTTCAGGTATTTGCATTGAAAAAATAGATGTGCAATCTTAAATATTTATTGGCTTCTTGATTCGGACCTTTAGTGGTTCCAGACCATTTTAGGTTGCGACCCATGTTAGATGGGTGGTGTTAGTCTTGCGATACATGAAATGTTAAAATTGCTCTTCTTGAAAAAAACTTCATATAATTAAGTTTGCTCTCGGTAAGCCACACAAAACAGTGCAGTGACCTAGTTTTGGATCCCGGCCAATGCGTTAAGGACCACTTATCAAATGGAACAATTTTAATGACGATTATGGTGCAATGCTGTGTTATTGGTCAAATATTTAACAAATAACCCAGATCTGAGCACAACTGACGTGCATGCTATCTCGAACGTTTAAAGGAAGCTTATTTGTGTGGTTTGCAAATACCAGCAATTAAATTGGATAGCACTCCACTTGATGCACTTGTATTCTGAAGAAAAACACAGTAAAAGCTGTAATCAAATTGTGGCTGTATAAAATGGCTCATTTTAAAAACCAGGCAATTATTCATTATATCTTTATTGCAAATCTCTAGCAGTAGTAACAACTAAGGTATCGTCTTGTCATCAGCTTCATCTTCGAATATGAAGCTGGATCAAATCGTGTTTTACATTTAAGACGTATTTGAATTTAAAATCATGGATGGATGTGAACCACGTGATATTTAAATCAGTTCATTGACAATGCCAACTGGACGTGCTCGCCATAATATGTAACGCTTGGATATAAATCTTATTCTAATTTGCCTAATTAAGTAATATGGATATGTGTAGAAAAGCACATAAGAGAGTGGAATCGAAATACAAGTTTGGAAGAAACAACAAATGATTCTACAAAACATCGTCTCTAGAAGATTTGTATTCATCAGTATTTCAGTCGTAAAACGCATAAACTATTTCAAGTTCGGATACTCAATAGTAAACCTGTATTGTATAAGAATTGAACAAAATTGTTCGAAAGATACTTAAATTATTAACGTACCTATTCCGCCAAATTCTGCTTCCTCACAGTAAAGTTAAATAATTATAAAGCACTACAATATGTTATATTTACAGTTAACGTGACTTAGTTATTTAATATGAAACTGCATATACGCCCGTGCAATGATCATTGTTGTTTTTATAGTACGCACGACCCGCTTAGAGACTGGTACGTGACTACAGCTGTGATTGGATTTGCATTATGAATGTATCGGAAGAAGTCTGCAGTTATATCGCACAACTCTTGGTTCAGTCTGAAATACCATGCGTACATCGTGTTGTACTCCATATAGTCCTGCTAAATATATCACGTTCCAATTCGCGAGAAATATACCATTATTCCGATTAAATCATCTTCGCCTTGAATAATGGTAGGTCAATTGTTTCAGCAATGATAATGTAATATTACAATCCTGAATAGTTCAATAAAATCACGAAAATGCTATTTTTTGTGATACGTTATTGTAAACATTATTAAGATGTACAACAGTTTGAAAACAACGTACGTTTTGACATTCGGATTAGTTAGAAAAATTGATATCAAATATGACTACATAAATAAAAATGATATGGTCTTTCTTAAACAATGCGCTAAAATATCCTAAAATTGATCTATCATCATTGTCATTGTCGCAGCATTGTAACCGAGTGGGGTTTGGATTAAATGAATAGCTCAAACACAATGTGTGAAAAATGAAAATGTATTTATTAAAGTAAAATGTGTGATGTACAAATATAATGATTCATATACACTCTCAGCATACAATTGATTCAATCACTCTATACTACCATTCGCACATTGAAAATAAACTAAAGATATTATATCTATCTGATATACAGGGTCAATAAACCTCAGTTTCAAATACTATTACACACTAAGATATTCACATAATTTCACGTATAGACTAGGCTTGGGATTCAAACAGTCTCAAGTTTTAAAATACGTTTCAAATGTTCTGCACTGTTAGTAAGATTCACAAATCTCATGGAATTCAACTAAGATTCAAACTAATATCTTGCAAATACAAATATACTAATTGAAACAACAATTGGAATAAACATATGCTTCTTTTCAGCCGCACGATTCATACACCGATAAACCGCACAGTTTCAACACGTCCCTTGGGTTAACCCACTCTCTTGTATCGGCCGCTCGCACCTTCATTGATCCACTACATGTACAGTCAGTCATACGTATACACGTACAGACAGCATACAGCACCCTTGTATTAGCTACGTCTACAGTTGTGGCTCTACCACATGTACATACATACTTACATACATATATACATCTAGATAGCTCTATTTGTTAGCTAAACTCATCAGTCTCGTTACATCCGTTAGACTAGTAAAACTGTTAGCCTCGTTAGCCTCGTAAGCTACAATAAAACCAAACTGGTAATAATAACGAGTTCTGGAAAATACTAATACATTACACTCTTAATAACAACTTGAAATTTACAGTTCACAACGTTTGAACAATGGGTTGTAATAATGAATCATTACACAATATGACAATACAAACTCAATAAAGTTGGCATATCAAATAAAATATAAATTTAACACTCACCCCTATGACTTATAGAAATACCACGTGAAAATACGTGCTCTCTTCACAAGATCCAAAGTGACCACTGTCGGTTATACCTTAATATTGCTTAAATTCACAGGACTGTGAGTAATATTCAGGGTAAAATACCCGTGCATATTGTGATTATGATGTCTGTAGGCTTATATGTTGTGTTTAAATCCGTATATTTTCAACAGATTATCCGGGTACTACAGCAATCTGGGTTTCTTTAGAAGGTACGTACTAAACGAATCCATTTGTTTCTATAGAAATAAGTCTTCTGACACTTTATGGACATGCTATGAAGGTTACTTAAGATGTTTGATTAATTATATTGCGTTGTTTTGTTTAGAAATGATTCTTTCACTACATTATTCTTATTTATATGTATTAGGTCTTTGGATCTTTTAATAGACTGGGCAATCAGATTATTACTTTTACTGAATAAATATGTAATATCGCAGACAACTGAGTCTTTCAGCTCGGACACAATTTTGATTGGCGAAAGAAAAAGTATTTTGTTTTGGTTTATTATCTTAAGATATTTTGAAATATTCTTTTATATTACATTTAAACATTTTCCATTTAATTAAATAACCAAATATATCAATGTGTGAAATATTGCAATATTGTTTATTTTTTAAGCCAGCCTTCTATCACTTACTTTTAATTTATGAAAACTATTCTTCTTTGTCGAAAAGCTGCATGATTCCCTAGCGTCTGCCAAATTGTCCTTTTTCTTTTGATTCATGATGCACTCTGCCTTTAATCTATAACTAAAATGCTATGTCCAATAAAGCGTGATATATTAACTGCTTACACACAAAAGTATTCATTTTTTAAAAATACCTTTTGAATAAAACAGTTAAATGCTGTCAGTTTTAAATATTTGCAAATAGATTATATTCATTTTCATGGTAGCATATATGTTATAATGCACATTTCTTATTCGTTATTTAAAAATGAGTGAAATTTCAGACATTAATGTTTTATTTGACAGCACGCTAACATAGCATAAGCCATTGACGACAAGCACGCCGATGGAACTAATGTTAAATGTCCTACTTAAAATCACACTCAGCCCCAATTGCTCCACTTCCCATGGTCGCGGTTTCTGTCCCCAACTCAACAGACACGATAGGGAACAACGTCTGAAAGACAGTTATACAATTCAAACCGCACGTGGGATTTAAAGCCTAGTTTACACAGAACTAGATCTTATACGCACAAGTACTCTCTGTATAATCTCTGTTGTTGTGTAAAATAATGATTATATCTAACCTGAAAGGGTTCATTGTTAACCCCTTAAAACATTTTAGCAATAAAAAATCTTATCCATTACTACTCTAAAACACCAAAAGACTCTAACCAAGTTGACAGTGATCAACATGCTACATAGAAGAGATAGCGGTCATTAAACCATTTGTCAACGTCTCTATGGTTGTTTTAAATGGACAGAGAGAAAAATCTGTAGTGCGAAAACCTAGCAGGAAGATAATAAAAAATAAAATGTCTTAAAATATGGTAGCATAAGCCAAACAGATACCGGCAAAACATTTTTGAAGAAGTACACATAGGTAGAAAATTCAAAGAAATACCGGGGGCCTAGAGTGGCCGAGTGGTCTAAAGCACTCTCCGTTACGGATCACTGCCATCTCACCTGTCTGCTGGGGTTCAAGTCTCAGATTCGGCCAATGTTGTTATATGAACAAGCTTGTCAGTAGGTTATAATAGGTCGGTGGTTTTTTCCGGGGTTTTTTCCCGGTTCTTCCTCCACCATATTGTTAAATAATGGCGTTAAACCCCACAACAACAACAAAGAAATACCTCACTAATAATACGCGTAGGGGAAGAACATTTTCCTCCTAACCAAGATAAATAAACCAGGGAATAATGGAAGACCAGTAATTTCTTGATAATGGTTGCCTTACATATAAAATCTCTCACATTTATACACTTTCTCTAATGTTCCAGGTACAGTGGATTTCTATGTTAAGCGCAAAAGCAATTAACTTGTACGATCCATTTATCTGCTTCTCTCAATTAAATATTCACTTTATACATTTCAATATTGATGAAAGGAAAGTCTTTATACTAGTATTCTATATTGGTGAAAATAATTCATTCAAAAAAGTATGGCAAACATACCCTAGAAAAATAAAAACTGGCCATCTTGGACAACTATGACTAAAATTACTTCAATAGAAAACGAATTAAACGTGTAAAGAATGTCACTATAAATGATTATATTGGGTTCAATATTGCAAATACCAATCGTACGATTGCCTAAAAAGCTTGCAGCATCAAGGCGTACACATGTGTTCATTACGAACACGACTTTAACGTTGTTATATTTGGTACCTATTGTGATATAGACAATCTATACTAGAGTATGATGACCTTTAATTAATTATATTCTACATGCACCTTGCAAAATAATGTGCTATGTTGCGTTTTTCCCAAGGCTGCTACATAAGTCTTCGGCACAATTCTTCGCGCAATATGATGCCAAAGAATGGACCGAGACAATGTTTTGATGCATGTCCAAACTCAACATACATAGGTTTGCAGGTATGATCCAGGTAATATCCACTATCATATATATATATATATATATATATATATATATATATATATATATATATATATATATATATATATATTCATAATTTGTTCTATTTCTATTCTTTGCTGCTGCATTTTATAAACTTAAGTCAACGTTCTACTAGTTTTACTCAGACTAATTTATCTATTCTTAGATAAGTCGTATGAACTGTATGTGTCAAATTAAATTACTTTGTTATTATTCAGACCCATTTGAAACTAATTACGTGGACATTTGCTGAGAACAGAGTCAAAGAAGGCACTCAATACCCTCTCAATTGGAAAATTAAAGTAAATATTGGCAAGTTAAGTATTGTATCCAATGCTGTTGATCTTACTGGGTAACACGGACACAACTCAAGAATCACTTATAGCTATACATTTATATGACTATTCCAAATTAGCTATTCGTCATTTTTTGTGCATTTACGTCCTTTCGTTATCCTTAGGGGTCATGGTGTATGTGCGATACAGTTGGGGAAAATTTCGCTTTACCACGATACTGCAATTCTACCTGCTCAGGGGAAACGGATATGATTTGTGGCGCAGGTCCAGGAATCGCAGTCTATAGGAAAGGTAATTTTAATCAAGCTATAATAGCAATTGTTACACATAAGATGTGGATTATATTCCATATATTCCTCAGAATCAACTGATGCAATAAACTTCACTTTTAATGACAGACAGGCCAAAATTAGAGGAATAATTTAAATTTAATGTACATTTTGAGTAAATTGCATATCAAAAGAAACTCAAATTATCATACGTAAATTTGTAAAATTTGCATTTCATTGCGCATCGTGATTTCTATTTTGCTTAATTTTGCATTGGTTTATGCGGATCACATTTCCAACGCTTGGCAGATATGAATAATGTCAGCTTATAGTTATAAGGACCATTCTCCTATTCGGATCACCTCGACTATTTGTAAGACTGTATTGGCCGTAAGAGTGACCGAGGAAATGCAAGCGAAACAAAACATTTAGATACATTCGCAGCTACTCAGTCCACGTTCCATGTAAAGTGTACAAGGTGTTTCGAAGGGGAACTACCAGGACAGACGGAGAAAACAAATATGGTGTTGAATACTTATGTATTGGTTGATGTCAACGTTGTTGATAGCGCTTTATCGGATTGGACGCTAGGATACGCAATGACTATACATTCATCTCAAGGTTTAACTATTTCTGATACAGTTGTCTGGATTGCAGACGATCATATCGAGTGGTCGAATTTAGTTTATCTTGCGGTGTCTCGCGTCAGGAAAATATCTCAGCTACGTAGGATTGTCGTGGATGCGTCAGAACCACTGGCAATGTTGACAATGATATTGTAAGAAACAAATTAAATGGCTATAAACAATTAAATAAGAAAGTAAACGCGACTTCGATCTGGACGTGGAATGTATCATAACAATGAAACAACAACAGGATAATCACTGTGGAAACTATAATTGTATAATGCTGTGGAAATACTCCAGTAAACAACCAAAACAATTTACCGTAGATAGAAAAGACAACAGGCTTGGTCATACACGTGATAATGTGATGTTAACATGTCTTGAATGTAATCGGCGTAAAGGTGCTAGTTAAGTGAATGTGGTGGTAATTGTGTATCTTCCGGAATTACCTGTAATTGTTCACGTGTAAATCCACGTTGATGAGCAGTTGAATCTAATCTGTAGATTGGAGGTCTACCTGTGGATCGTACCACGATGGATATCTTGAGTGTAGTAATACTCCAAATAGGATCTGTCGCTCTTTTGTTTCCTCCTTCAAGTTCACCTCGTTCGTATAAATACCTGACAATGACATTACCTAATATTGGATGCGGTGGAACATTATGCTGTATTGGTATATATTTCCTTGTAACCTCATCAATAGGTTTCATGGCAGTTGTTCGAGTAACCTCATTGTTTAAAGCAGCTATCACACTTGGTAATCTTGCTACCCATTCACGAGATCTTGTATCCTGAATGACATCCTTCGCGTATTGATATCCAAATAATTTTTCAGCAAGTGTTCTATTAAATCGTTCTACTATCGCTTGATCATGATGAATTTCAGTATGTCCTCGTCGTACTTTAACATTATGTTGCTTCATTAATGATGATACTGCACCAAGACATTCTTTGCCAGGATCAGCTTGTAATAGATGTGGCCATCGCAAAAGTCCTCGTCGATAAATTCGTTCTAAGGCAGATGCAACTTCAGTGGCTGTTTTAGTTGATAGTCGTTCTGCTTCTTTATATCTACTTGAAACATCAAGAACGGTTAATGCGTATGTAAATGTTACTCTACGTATACAATCATGAGGTAAAAACAAAATATCAGCCTGATGAACTTCATTAGGAACATTAACATCAAAATGTAAGTACTCGATTCGTTTAAGTAGTGGTAGTTAAATTTGCCACATTGCTTGTCATGGTAACCACGCTGCGGCGGTAGAACGTGTGACATTTGCTCTATCTTTCCAGTATCCTCTTGGGCTGTAATAAAGTGATTGCATTATAATCAATTACCCAGCACCTATTGCTAATTTGGTTTTCATCACAGATTTTACTTAAAAATTGGTTAATCCTTCTTTGAGATATTAATTTTTTATGGAATTCAATGCACGAATCAATTTCACAAATGCGATATGTTATTGTTCTAGATCTTTACTTTTATAAGCTACATCATGAACGTGACACGCTTTATCGATTGCATTTACGGGATATTCACCGGATTTTGGTTGATCTTGTTCATCAAGTCTGATATCAAGTCGAGTGCCAGTACCGCAGTAATTATATCCTGGAAGATAAATGTGGTGGAGATAAATACCGAACTTTGATGGCGTATTACCGTCGTAGGATCGAAGAAGGGGTATTGGTACCAAGAAATGAAACCCCTCCAATTGAGGAAGAATATTACTCAAAGTTCAAAAATATCTCATATTGATCGTTTGTCCGAATTATTCATTTTGTTTGATTTATATACAAGATTATTTTATATCCTCAAATTGACAATTTAACACATGGAGGGGGCAGCAGGGAAGGGTCGACTACAACATTGGTTTGGATCAAGCTAGGTGTAGTCATTGAACTGACTTCGGTGTTAGTCACCATTGGTCGACTTGGTAATCAAAAAAGGTTGACGTTTCTATTTAGTCGCTTAACCCTCCCTGCTGCTAATATAAATCGTTTAATATGTAAATGTGTGATTCATTAATACAGATGTTCTCTCTTTCTGACCATGTCCTTAGATAAAGTGTAAAACTTGAATATGTAAGGATAAAAAGATAAAAACTAATGAACCGATTATAACAATAAATACAAGACTGTGGTGCAACATTAGAATTAAAATGAAGTTAGACAAATTATAATAAATGTAATCGCTGGATATACATAGTGAGGTATAATCTTGATACAAATATAATTAAGACAATTCATGTAACTAATTACTTTAGCATTACATTTTACTGAAGCAAAATGAATTGTTTTCTAATTTTACATTCACAGTTACACCGGTGCAGAATATAAGCGTCAGCGGCGACTTTGGATGTGTCTACGTGGACGTATCTGTGCCTTCGACCAACATAGGTCACAATTTCAGGTTGCATGCGACTAACAATTGCTCCGAAGAACATTTTGGTGCCTACATTGATGGTAACTTACTCTTAAATCTGTATGTATGGTATTTTCACTAATCATATACAAGATTCAATTGGCTCTACATATAGATCATATCAGATGGGTTTGTTTTTAGAATCAACATCTAATGCATTGGTGATGAATTACAGCCATGGGTACAAATATATACAGAATAAATAATGTTTGTTTTAAAGCTATTAATACAACGGGAAACAATATATTTTCCCAAATAAGAATGTCTGTGTGCTCTACCTGTCTATGCTTTTGCGTTTGTTTATCAAATACGATTTTCCTATTGTGCCGTATTTTGTGTTTTTGATACGTATGGCAATGTTATTTATCTGTTTTGAAAATGTAATCCAAACATAATTTAACTATGTATTTGCATATTACTATTTCTTCAATATACTTTACGGGTCTATATAATTTGTTAAATTTCAAAAGGAAAGGATTCGTCTACAGAATCATATAAAATAATGTTTACGTATATGCTTACATGAAAACGTACTTGTTTACAATTGCTATCCTCGTGATAAAATCAATTTTGATCATAGATGTTTATATAAACAAATGTATCACATAGGTACTGATGATTTTGCTGACGTTTTACAACTATTCGAGATATGATCTTAGGGCTGTATACTGCTAATGAATTCCTCTAATTAGATGGTTCTCTATTGATCTTCTAGAACACTATGAAAACATTTAGTGGCTTTGCCTTGGCATTAAGTCAAGTATAGTGTTCTCACGATAGTCATAATATAGTTAATATATTAAGATTTTGTGCACAAATTAGAATATATTTATATTTAATCGTGTGCCGAATGTGTCAAATGTGCTTAAGTATGCAGTCTTATATAAAAGTCATAATACAAAACTAATTTGAATATCGCCAAATTCACCGTATCAAGAGGTGAGACGGAAGTAAATATACAAACCTGAAAACGTATGTTCAGTAGTAAGTGTTTAAACAATAAACTTAAAGGAAGTTTGATAGTAAAAAAAACATTTATAGTAATGCCATATGCGACTGTAATGATATCAGGTGATCAACATGTATTTTTCAAATCAGAATTATATTGCTTTGCAGCTTATATCACACTAAAATGCGTATACGAGCGTACATTAGAAACCTGGTTTAAAGCTCGAGACAAGTTTCTATCAGGGACTGGATCCAAATTCCTTCTTCCAGAAAAATATGTGAGAAATGATATTTGTCCACCACAGACAAATCAGGGATTCAACATTGACAGCGGAGAGTTCTGGATCGGGCTGATCTGGATAACAACAGGTAAATACTTAACCGTCTTTTGAATACAATCTCTTTTCCTATTTAAGGACCGATTTTGTGTTTCGACCACTTCGTAAACTTAGGAGATGTGCAAAACGTCGGTAAACTGAGAAAAAAAAATCGATATTAGCACCTTGGAAAGTGCATGAAGGCGTTTTCATCATCTTAACTAAACTTTACGACCATTAACTATTAATATCGTATTACATTAGGACACATACCAGTTTGTTGTACAGTGCATACGAGTATCAGCATAAATAAATATAGGGAATTGATATAATACGTTGACGAGTTAAAACATTTAGCAGAGGTAAAACGTTATTGGGGTTGGTACATGTTACTTGGTGAACATCTTTTTGTAAATACATTTGTGTAAATAATAGTAGACAGATCATGTTGTGTCTCTATCATTCAGACTGGAGATATACGAAATTTACATTCTTTACAGTTTTCAGTTCAAAAGTACCTCTGTAAGCACATAACATTTCAAAGTATCTAAGCTTCGGTTAGTTTTAATCATATCGTAATATGCTCACAAATCGGAATGTTCACTAAGACGTTTTACCAGTTCATATGCAATTTCGTAACTTTTTAAAATTGTTTCAGACACATAGCAATAGTATGGTATATTACGCAGTTTTTTGGGAAGTGATATATATATATATATATATATATATAGTTTTAATAATATATTAATGATGAGTATATGTATTGTTGGTACAAACCCATGTAAAAGAGAACATAACTGTCTATGAATTAATATAGTTGACATTCACGATTGTATTTGATAACAATAAAGGCGAAGATCACTTAACGAAGACCAACTATGATGCATATGTTGCTAAAAGATGCTATATTTGAACTTTAGATTTACAAACAAAGTGATCTTCTACATAAGATACCTGTGTCAGGTAACATGATTCAGACGTATACAAAGTTTAATACATTAAATTTTATTAAATTTCTGATTATAAAGCAAATTCCACGAAATTAGATACAAAATATTGCTCATGTAAGCCTTTACATGTTTTCAATTTCTACAATTCAGCCTTAAGCATGAACCTTAAGTATTTTAGGAATACGTTTATGTAAGTTGTTTAGTTTAGGTCACTCGATTTTCATTTGATTTTATTCAAGGATATTTTGGATGATGTCATAGTGGTCAACACTATCCATACAGTTGATCGGCAGATTAACACTCTTCCACACTACTAGCACAACAGCACATTCAATATCGAAGTGTATTCGGAACATAGTTGAATAAACATTTGTAATCTTCTTTACCTTTGAATGTGTCATATTTAGGATTAATTTACAATACGGTAAGTTCTTTTTACTTTGTAATTTAGGGAAATAAAACTTATTTGGTGATTGTTACCAAGCAAGATGGTTCGCATTCATTTCTGTTATATAGTGTATAGCTTCAGGGTAATACAGCATAGTTAATACTCGTACGTTAAAACTACAATAAAGGTACACAATATAAAAGATTTTAGCCACGTGTAAACGTCAATTCATCACTGTTATAGCAGGAGATCATACAATATTCAACAGAAGAAAAAAAATCGAATATGAATTTCATCATCATCATCATCATCATCATCATCATCATCATCATAAGTCTGTTGACCTAGTGTGGACATTGAGGCACTGTACTGCTGAACATCTGACCAGTTCCCTCCACTTGTCTCGATCACGAGCCAATGCTTGTGTCTCCGAAAAAAAAATCCTCGTCAATTCTGTGATGTTGTCACTCCAATTTTGTCTCTATCTATCTCTCCTTCTACCACCTTGGACACTACCCTACAGTACTGTTGTGGATAGACTGTTGGCTATAGTGACATGGCCATTCCATTTCAGTTTTCTCATTTTGACAGTGGTGAGGAGGTCTTTATAATGGTCTACTGTGTGCCTGATGGTGTTACGCACTTCTTCATTTGTGATGTGGTCCATGTAAGAGATGCCAAGGATGGTTCTGTAGCATCTTATTTGAATTGCCTGTATGCTTCGTTGTAATTATGTCAGGGTTCACCAGGCCTTAAATGAATACAGAAAGATTGAGATGACTAGTGCTCTCAATAGTCTGATTTTAGTTTTCAGACAGATGTTCTTGTCTCTCCAGATGGGTCTTATCTTTGACATAGCTGCCGTTGTTTGTGCTGCTCTTGACAACATTTCTGCTCTTGATCCGTCTTTCGTGATTATGGAACCAAGATATTTGAATCGGCCCACTGTTTCCAGTCCCTGTCCTCTGACATTAATCTTGGTTGAGATTTGTTTGCCACTATTTGTCATCAACCTTGTCTTCTCGGCACTTGTCTCCATGTCAAATCTGGAAGATGTATCATCTAGGTTCTTCACTAAGGAGGGAATCTCATCTTCACTACGTGCCAGCCCATCAATGTGGTCTGAAAAGCAAAGCGTAGGTTGGTGATGTTACGCCCTCCAAAGCTGACTGTCCCATAGTGGTTTTTAAGGGCTTCGCTCATGATGTAAGTAAGTAGATGCTGAAAAGCGTAGGTGACAACAGACGGCCTTGCCGAACTCCAACTGTTGTCTTGAACCAGTCTCCCACATAACCTTGAGCAATTACAACTAGTATGAATTTACACAAATACTAAAAATACGATGATTGAAATTGAAGTGGTTTCTGATTTTACGGAAGATAAATAATTTCATAAACTGTCAATCACCATTTTCTTCTTCAACTGATTTTAAGAAACATATTTCAAACGTTTCAAAGATTATGTAAATGCAGTGTCCTAAAACTAATTGTTTCACATTCTTACCATTGTGTGTTCGACAATTCGTTTCTTGTTTGCATTTTAGTTGATTTTTAAATGCATAACGCTGTTTTAAACATCAAAATTAATAATAGATTTAGTTGTATGGAACCACTGTAGTTCTTTTAATATAATTAGTACCAGTGATTCCATCCATTTTTATAGTTATGCTACTTAAATTATTTAATATCAATCTCTTAAATATAAATATCTAACATCGGAATTAACAACATAATCTATTTTAAATTTTAAATAAGGAATTTTATTTATAAACCAGGAAATTATACACCATGGTACATATTGTAATAAATTTGGAGTATGCGAACTAGAAAGGGCCCCGTGTTAAGCAATTCTTAGACTTGTGTGATAATTGGGATTCGGCGCCATGGAAATATTCTTAGCCGAAATAATTAGCCAATTGCTAGGAGCATGGGTGGGTAATAATCTTCCCCGTGATTAATAAATTGGGTGGGCTAGTACACATTGTCAACGAGTAATATAAAATCAAATCAAACTGCGCTCATAGGCTGTGTAAATAGTGTGAATCTTTTTTATTAATTATGTGACGACAGCTGTCGATTTTGCTTAATGTGTTTGCATGGATAAGTTGTATACATTTTGATCGTGTGCGGTGTTAGATCAGATACGTTTTAGAAGTTGTTTGCTGCTTAGAACCAGAGTTTTGTAAATTAGATCTATTTGTTTGGGTTGTTCATGAAGTGAAGCAGAGCTAAACTGAGAAGGGAAGTTGTTGGTATTATTTATCTTTGTTTGGAGGTTAGTGGACTGTTTTTTTTTTTGTTGTTGTTGTTGCTGTAGAGTTCGTTTTAGTGGTGAAAAGTCCATTGAAAAGTTAGTTATCGTTCTGTGGTTGACGATGTGTGTCGCGCCAGTTGGGCATTGAAATCATAATTCACGTGCTTTTGAGGTTCGTAAGAGACGTGTTACTCTCTGAAGAACGGATTCTCTAACCTCGTGATGAGTACAGGAAGGATCCTTTGTTGTATTGTCATTGAACTGATAGCGACGTGCTAGTTGAGAATTGCTTCGTATAGTGTGTATTAAAAATTGTTTACAACCATCGGCACTGTCATAGATGGTTCAGTGAGGTTTCCATCATACATAGTTTGAATTGTCTGCATTGATGGAATAGTGTCCATTTGGGGAACGTATGTGCTGGTAGAAACGCAATCTCCAGAGCAGAGTTTTCGTGTAAACAGTAATGGTTCTGTGTTACATTTGTTGTCTTATTGTTAGAGACATATGTCTAGATAAGTTTTTCCTACAGCGAATTCCGAGGATTGTCGTGAAGGAGTTTGAAACCGACTACCTGGCTGGAACATCTTTTGCTATGTTGGATTCAGCTTGGTTAATTTGGTTTATTGTTGACATTTAGATTGCTTGCAAGAAATCAATGATTCAAAATATAAGTTTAGTTGTTGATGTTGAGTGACGGGTTATTAGGAACAAGCCAATTTAATCAGAGCTTTGTCTTATATAATATATTACTTTTAAGCAATCAGTGATTCAAAAGAAACGTTTTGTTGCGAATGTTGCGTGATGGGCTATTAGGAAGAAGTCCATTAATTCAGAGTTCTGTCATATATAATCATGTTGGGAATCATTAATCGGGTTGGTGGGTGATTTTGGGAAAGTCGTCACAATTTGATTAGACCACAGAAATGTGACGTGTTTGTCACTTGAGGTCGAGTGATCTTTTTAAAGGCGGGGGTAATGTAATAAATTTGGAGTATGCGCATTTGATAGTGCCCCATTTCAAGCAATTCTGAGATTTGTGTGATTATTAAGATTAGGCGTCATGGAAATATTCTTAGCCCGAAATAATTAGCCAATTGCTAGGAACAAACGTCACGGAGTCAAGTGCTAGTGCGTTTGAATGATACCATGGTTCGCTAGTAGTGAATTCAGGTCCAAACCGAATGACTGACCCTGGAGTAAGATAGTCCATATTAAAATCAAGTGGCAGGTGTACAATAATCGTGTGGCTGAGGTGGCAGTATTTACGGTAGAAAAGCGGTAAATTACACAATGAAATCAATAAGAAGGGACTTAGTAGATACCGTGTATGTGTCCATAGTGGAAAATGGGTGCAGCTATATTGGCGTAATTTGCCTGGAAAACCTGATGATGATGAAGAGAAACCATGCAAATATGCGGTTGATAGACTTTTGGCAAGTTGCTTTATCTGTGTTCTAGTATCGATTAGTGTAATATTTAGTATATAAAAACAGACATAGTTGGCTTTCTAATTTACAACTGAAATTGTATAGAAGTCTTTGGAAATTTGGGAAAACATAGGACTTCCATCGGGATTCGCGCCAGGGTTTTACACATCTCAGTCAAGTAATACCCTTGTGCGTGTAACAATATATTGTTTCAGATCTCGTGTAGACGAGTCCATCCGAGATTTGAGTCAATATGTTCGCAGTCTATATTCTATATAGTTCTTTTTAAAATATATGATCGGTAACTAAATTGATCTCTTAACGTTAGTGTAAGGAATTTATTAGGGTAAATACATATGCTCTTTATATTGTTATATGAACTCTCTTTTTAATTTTATCCTTAACGCGCACACACAGACTGACAGATACACGCACGTGCACACATTATTTATCTATCTATCTATCTATCTATCTATCTATCTAGTAACACTACTACTACTACCAATAATAATTTTAATAAAAAAAGAATGAAAATAACAATTTAAATAATTTCCTATGGAAATACAATTACATATATTGACACTCCTTTGACAGCGAAACAAGCTTTATGTCTTTGTCAAGCAAATGCACTTCGATTTAATACAAGTTTACTTCAGATTTGTTTTCATGTATCGCTTTGTCTTTCTTTATAATATCTAACAATTAATTTCCTTCAATTGATTGTGATCTTTAACTTTAAATATCATTTCTTGAATTCCGCTTTCCTAATTTTTTTTTGATCTGCACAGTATTTTAATTTTGTTTAAGTATTTCATTATTAAATTAAACCGGTCTTTAACCTATGTGTGAAGGTTTTGAATTCTGTCATTATGTTGAAATTGTCTTATTCAATTCCAGCTTCGATTATTTTAAACTTGTGTGGTGTAGATCAAATTCTTTTCATTTTTAAATGTCATGGTTATCTCAATTTACTTAATATTAAAACGAAGGTTGAATTTAAAAAAAAAAAAACAACAGCAGCTAGGGACTGATATTTCATTTTAAAGTGTACTATGAAGTTTCAGAATTATTTCAAACACATTTATGTATAGCGCATACATTTGACATACACATCAATGCAAACTTTTAAATATTAAGCCTTTACCCTTACCTCTTTCTCTTTCAAAAATATATTGCAAAATTGCAAAATACTTTACAATTTACTTATATTGGTTTCTAAGGATAAATCCAAAGATTATAAGAATGAGTTTGCAGGAGGCTGCCTTTTCCATACGACCTTGACATTCGTTTCCATTAAACACTCATTAATAAAGCGTAAAATCAAATAACGTTTTAAGGAAAATAAGAAAGAGGATTTCTAAATTTAGGTTCCAAGGTAACTTCTTGATAAGAAGGGAACCTTCAAATTGTAAAACTAGATTCTAAATCAAATATGTAGATCTGAGCATTTATTAGTCGCAAAATACATCTGTGTGTGTTTACAAAAGTAAAGATCTTATCTCCAAACATTTTCTAAAGGAGTGATTCGTTAGTTGTAAATCAATAGTGGTTACATACAAAGCGTCCTGTTCGCTTAATATTAATTGCGAGAATGCTTGCATTTATGTATTTGTATTTGGTCATCAAAATCAGTAATGCTTACAAATCAAGCGTCCTGATCGCTTAATATGAATTGCAAGAGTGCTTGCATTTATGTATTTGTATATGTTTATCAAACCCAGTTAAATCTGCAATTAAGAAATACGACTTTGCATGTGCAAATATCATCAATGTATGGAGCTGGTGAAGATACATTTGCTGAATTAATCTTCTATATCCAATGCTTTCATTAATTTGCGTTATCGAACACAGATACGACTACCACGAGTATGAATACAATGGATATGATATCTACATATCTATCAAAAACATCATCAACACCAACAACAACAACAGCAACAGCAACAACAAGACCAATATTAACAGAATATCAATCCACGAAGATATCAGCAGCATCATCGTCAACAATTGTTTCTACCACAAAGGGTTCATCCCCACCCGTCAATCTGATTGCAGTTTATAGTGAGTATGGTCTGTCTATCTTCTATTTTACTTGATGACATTAATTTGAGCCACAATGAGCCACATGTTAATATACACCTAAATGTTTTAATAATTTTAGAACTCAATGACTATGGAAATTGTTTTCTTAAACTTTCTATTCCAGACAGAAGTGAACAGTTGCATGATTCTGTAACGATGATCTCATTGTCTTAAGTTTCATAAATGCATTTATTATGCAATAGGTGTAGCAGCCTGGAAAGTACTTAAAAACTATTAAAGACTTTTAGTATAATTATTTACCTCTCTGAAAATATTATTACAATTTTAATGTTATTGGACGACATAAAATATGCTGGACAACTGTGACATATTTCTGAACAATTTATGATTTTGGACTAAAAAAGCGTGCTAGCAAAGAAAGACCTAGAACATAAAAGAGACCCTTTTCAGATAATTAATTTGTTTTTGCAAATTAAATTTAATTTGTCGAACACGTAAGATTTACACCAGAAATTGAACAGAAAAAAGTGTATAACGTATACAAAACTGTTTTTGTTTCATCGAATATGAAGTTTGAAAAAAAATTAGATGATTAATGTTCAAGATCCAGTTTAAATTAAACTATTTTGGAGAAAGAGAGACAGACAGACAGACAGAGACAGACAAACAAACAGTCAGGGGGAGGAAGCAAACAATTTCCACATATAACACCAATCGTTCAAAGTAAGAACGCTGTAAGAAAACATGATTCATGTCATAACAATGGCGTCTTTACGTTCTATCTTTGCATAATGAGTTTCAGGGATCAAGAAATATTGTACCCAAATACTTATCAATTTACCTCACATATGTCTGGCAGTATGTCACTGTAAATAAATCGGTAAACAATACAAACAAAATAAGGAAACAAATCACACTTGTTTCAAATTTGCGTGACTTTATAGGCTGGAATCTGTCTGCTTTACTAGTTTGAGTTAGAGCATAGATGTATATATATATATATATATATATATATACAAGGAAGGGATATCTCTCCCCTCTTTTTATTTAATTTTGTATGTAATCAGAGTGGGCCCCAAGTAATATATATATATATATATATATATATATATATATATATATATATATATATATATTGGGATATATATATATATATATTGGGATATATATGGAAAAGATCTCTCCCTCTCTCTCTTCTTTCTTGTGCCTAACTTTAGGGGGTGGGTCCTAGCTGATACCTTATTTGGTTTAGTTTTCGTCTTTCCTTTCTTTGCATTGAGACCGCTTTATGATTGAAACTTGAATAGTATAGTAATTTCATTTCATTGTTGCGACACTTATTTATGTTTTGATCAATGAGCAGTTTTTCTGCTGCACGGTTCTATAATTTGAAAACTATTTTTAGTTTCAGTTCCTGTTGGAGTTTGTGTTGTTTCTGTTGTGGTCCTTATTATATGCTGGTGTCAAAAGTTTTGCTGCTTCAGATCCTGCCGAGAAGGGTAATGACTAATTTTATTTGTAACGGAATACCCTAAGAGACTAACACACGTGTTGACATGCTGTGTAATAGAGACATTTAAAAACTATAAATTGTTTTTTCAAAGAGCGGTAGCAATGTTTGGAAGACTAAATCGTATTCTCATCCTCAATAAATGCAGTTGTTAATTTAACGTGCTTAGCTCGTGACCTGGGATTGGATTAATCCGATGATATTGATATTATGCAAGTTGTATCACCGCATCTGAGTTGTTGCAAATGGCTTTTTTTGGAGATCAGATGTTATAAATATCAGTATTTTAATATAAAATTAATCCTTTGTTAAACAATACCACAAATATAGCCCACATAATGTTTAATTACTACTACTACTTACAATAATAATAAGAATAAAAAGGACGGTACGAAGAATAATAACTTAAATATCTCTTTTAAACATTGACCTCAATCTGAATCGGTTGTTAATGTCGCAATCAGCGTTTGTTGCGTTTTTTTGGCAAAATTTATTTCTGCATTGTTATCTGTTTCAAGACTTATCACATGACTATCATTCTTAACTGCTTTAAAAAAACTAAGACCCTTATACATTTTTTTTTTACTTATACATTTTTTTCATTCGTCAACATTACATGATCTCACAGTGCAATGCGTTGACGTTAACATGCACGAAAACTAGTTATTATAAGAATAGAGTTAAATATGATCTATAACAATGAAATACATTATGTGTTTTCTGGAAATATATGTATTTTAATAAATTTAATAAATTTACTAAAATTTACAGTAAAACGGTCTACTTTACCATTAAATCCAAAGATGTTCCTTTTAAATCAGAAATGATACAAATTGTTTGTGTTAAATGAAAACATAAAATTCAAGAGTTTTTAAAAAAGCATATCCATATATGAATTGCAGATAGACCGATAACACAACTATACAGTAAATATTCTGGCCTATCTCATGTTAAAAAATATTCCTGAGGATAAAACAATATCTTGGATGAAATACCAGACGCCTAATTATTTTTGAAAAGTACATTCCAATGTGTTTCGAAAAATGTGAGAATAAAGGTGTTATTGAATAAACACTAAACAACAATATTTGTTCAAAGTGGGTTGAAATAACTCGTTTCATACGGTGTATGATAACACGTCTCTAGAAAACGTCCTCAACATTTCTTTTCTGTTTTTTTCCCATCCAATCTGAACAAAACGCATATTTTGTTAATGTATTTTCTGATCTCAACATATGTTAGGAAATATTCTTGATTGTTTAGAAAGTTCAAGCTGACATCACGGAAGTTGTTTTAATTAGTAACTCAGAAATAGAATAGCACACATCTAATTGCTTCAATTCTTGTTTTATTAGTGTTGCATCAGCGTTAAAATATATGAGATTTGTTATGCTTCTTTGTTAGCTTGTGGATACTAAGTTATTTCGTTCGTGACGCATGCAATTATGCCAATAACGTTATCTCTTTGTTTCGTCATAAACCTTGTTACACATTGCATTAAATTTCAATTTCGTGGTGGACTACGTTATTGCCACTATGCTTGAATATACATTACAAATCCTAGTTTGAAAGTGGAGCAATTTTTCAAGCAATAACTCCAAGGAGAATAAATAGATAAAACACTACTGAAGTACAATTTCGTAATATATGGACATCGGGAAGACAAATGTATGTTTTGTAGCACTAACGAAAGACGTTGAAAAAATTGAAAAATCGGAGAGATAAAACGTTATGTGGGAATATTTAAACATGACGTCCGTTCAAACATGACGAATTTTCGGAAACTAACAAGGAAACGGTAAAATGATCTAATTTACTCCAATTGTATGACATTGGAAAGATTTTACGAATTATCGATGATGCCATTTTTTTCGAATAGTTACGTTCTTTAGTAGATTTCATTACTGTCGAGAGCATTTTACATTTTGTAAATGAACAGTTATTGTTACATATAACTGAACTGCAATCTTTCAAAGAATATTTTGTTTTCCTGCTCTTCAGTAAATATTTGAGGTTTCCTGCCCAGTTCAAAATGATCGGCTGCATTGGTATCTATTCGTAATAGCCGCGATTCAATTTTACCTCTGAATTATAAAACCAGTAATATGCTAAAGTGTTAAATCTGGAGATTTACGAATGAAATCTTTAACGTAATTGGGTCAAACTCAAAACAACATTTGATCAATGCAGCACTATACATTCATAATATGCATTTAATGTAAAATAGTGTGTGAATACAGTATGCTTGAAAGCCACAGAAGCAACTAGAATACAAACTAATGTTTTGTTTCGTCAAGTCACGAACATCTTACCACATGTCATATGAGCTTGCTGCTAACAATAGATTTAATTCAGAAGTTTGATAGTAATGTTTATGTAGTTTGGCACTGTACCGATAAAGGATATAATGCCCTCAGTGGAGCTTCCACGAGTTATGAAATGAGTTCTTCAGACATTCTAAACGTCATCATACGAGGCAACATGAATATTAGAGGTAATCACAACCCATTCCTAGGGCATATGCATCTCACTATTCGTAATGGTGTTCCTTGTCTCCCAAACGTCATTTCGCGGAAATACACATGGCTATGATCAACAAGAGCAATTGCTGTGAAGCCATTTAGATGGCCAACATATATTAATAGCAAACTAGCTACAGCACGAGTGGGAAAAAACCTGTGGACGAATGAAAAGTGCTTTAGGACCCGATGAAATACTAGCAGATTCTGAGGTTATTTAACAGGAAAACATCCAATCACGAATCATTTATGCAACTGGCAGCCAAAGTATTTAGCAAAAACATTCCTGTATGGAGAGCAACGAGAAAACAAATGACTGGCAGTACATGTCTGCGACCTTGCTTGAATATGTCTAGCAAGCATGAATCGAGCTTGGCAGGCTCTGCAAAAACTCCAGTTTCCAAGGGAGGAGAGAGTGTGTCCCATACTTTGAACGGTTTGGACACGAGTTTGGAGGGATAGCTAACATATATATTAAGAGGCCACTTTCCGCAGTGTACCTGCCGGTGTTCCTACATACCACGAAACTGACATCTGACATGACCTGCTTGGTTCGTCTGACACGTTGTCCAAAGATCCTGATGATTTATATCCAAAATACTTGTGGTGTTCTCGATTATTATAGCCATATTCACACTTCTCGAACTAATAACTATATATATATATAATCATTGCCTCGAAACATCAGAGGTACGCACACTTCTTGACGGTGAGCGTTCTAGGTGTAGCATGTAGCTGAAACGTCTTGCAATATAGCATTTCTGGAATGCCACAGGGGGCGTCTTTTGATAGTCCACATGCTGTAACAGGAGTTATGCTTATATTCGTTGTTTGTCTCGGTCCGATTGTCAAATAGGTTTCCAGGCGCCTTTACATTCTTTCGTTTTGTCATACGTTCGTCCCTCGCCGATGGCACGGGCTAACACATCTGGTATCGAGGATTGATAATTTGGATTAGGAAACGCTTGATGCTGCGAAAGTTCTCAACCATAACACCTTTTTGTCCCGTCTCTTGGGGAAATGAAACGTGCTTTATGAATAGTGTCTCTTTTCCATGGATGATGTAAAACGTGTCATTGGATTGTTGCACATGTTGAATCTTGTCGATGACTTTGGAAGGTGTCAAATCTGTTGAGATTCTCTGCTCGATCCGAGCGATAGACTTCAACGTTCGCGACGAATATAAAGTCTTAAACGATCGTGTTCTTTGCTTTGAAATTGATGTTTCATTGTGGCTAAGGAAGAATCCCACACCTCGGTAATGAAACCCTCTGCACTCTCCAACGGTACTATGGACTTAAAATTTTTAAACGTCACCGCGTACCTGTAGGCTGTAGCTCTGAATTTTCTAGAGCAGTGCTTTCCGTCTACGGAATGTCATAGTACTTAAGAGGATTTAACGGTGAATTCTGGAATCGGGTGAACCCATGTCATTGTCAAAGTCACTGCCATGAATTTGAGCTAAGACTTCAGTAATTGTGCAAAGGGAAAAATGACGTTTCTGTCTCTTACTTTGCGATCATTTCATCGTGACTGCAACAACTCAAATGAAAACATTTTGAAGTCCATTACCAACCTATGTATTCATGTCAGATCAGTGTATATATAAAGTGTTAATGTCTAACCTTCCAGTATTCATTTCACTCTCAATCCGGCCAGAACGACGGAAGATAATAGACAAATCGACCTTTTGACCAGAGCTTTGTGTGGTATCATACGAAAGCTTTCTTCAGACGAACACACAGACTACTCCGCCTACATTCGAGATACAAGTCAAGATAATCGATATATCTTTAAAAAGAAAGGACATTTGGCTACAAAATGTCCAGACCGTGAAAAAAGCAAAACAGGTGAAGGAAGAGACAAATGTCGAGATACCTATTAGCATTTTAAATGAAAAGGACATTGGTCTCCAAACTGCCTTAATAAACAACAAGAACGGGAACAAGTGGATGTGGTGACGGATTCCAAACAGGTAAAAGAAGAGGTACCCTCCCCTAAGGAAAATCCCCTACACGATCAGAACGACAAGAAAGGAAGACCAGACAAAGTGAGTTAGAAGAAAAGGAAAATACCTGTGACAGTAGAGAAATTCAAAACACAGAGTGAACAAAAAGAAACAGAAGAATATATGAACCTTTTAAACTGTATTATGTTGTGTTATTGGATTGTAGCATTTGTACTAGAACAGTCCAGACGAATAAAACGTAAGTGTCACTTGGTTTTTATTTGTTTAGAACAAGGACCTACTCTCACACACTCACACACGTACATCATGGGATTAAACAGGGAGGTTAAGTTTTAATTGATTCTTGCAAAATGAATCTCTTTTCAAAGAAGTGGGTGGTCCCGAAAAGGACCGTTGGTGGAGTGTTGTCTTAATTTGTACAAAACCTCAGGAACGGGACAAAACGTTTGCCACCGTCAAGGCCTACATCTGGACTGGTTCCTGTCAATGACTTGGTAGAAATCACAAGTTCTGGCATATCACGCGTAGTAACGGGGTTTGGCTGCATGGCTTGGGAAGGTCTTTAACTTTTGGTCTGTATTAAAGAGGTCTGATACTTTTGTTTCAGACTTCGTATCTCAGCCAAACTGTATCAACGTACAGTTACTATTTGACTTCCACCGTACTACTTCTCTCTTAAACCTAAGCTATTTACTGCTGCTATTTTTACTTTACTATGTCATTTCCTTCTCGCTTCTTTTTACTGTTGCTGTTGTTCTGCCACTTTATGTTGCATTAAAACAAATTTCCAATTCAACTTTCTTTTTATGTTTAACATCCTCGACGTATGGTGAAGAAAGAGAAGATGACGAAGATACTGAGGCACTAGTGCCGGAACAATTCTTGCGAAGAAGAGAGAAATGTACTAAATCCCAATTAAAAACGGTCTCTTCTGGAAGTAAAATTGTGTTGACTTGATTATCCACTGCTATACCGGCGCTTCTTGTTTCAACTGCCAGTGCACCCCAATTCATTGTCTTCTTAGTTTCCGGCATGATAGAAAACTGTAACATCGATTCACTGCTCACAGACACAAAAACGCCTATATAGAGAATGTGACGTCATAAACCACTCTCTTTGGATTGGAAGACAGACTCCTCATTGTGACTTAATTTTGTAACGCTTGTTTGGATTGGTGAAATATTTCAATCCCTCTCCGATCAACTCGTCCACTATAAATAACCTCCGTTCAATGCATTCGTTCACCTGTTCTCGTCACTAGATGTGGATAAACGTAGCAACGTCTACCCTCGCATTGTCAATCTCTTCCATCATGACTATCCCATGTATGTCAGATCATCATGGACAATGACCGAATTAACTGATACAGCTCTTTAGAAAAGAAGGATCTTTGTGGAGAGGCAATGCTGTTTGAAGCGAGTACTATCAACAGACAAGATGTTAGAGGAAATTTGAGGAAGATAAGAACATCCGTGAGATACCCTCTTTGTTATCGTAATGATGTTAACTTAAAATCCAAAGGCCTTTTTCAGGGCCACCCGCAGGGAGTTTACTGATTTGCTTTTTTTTACCTCAACCAACAAAATTACTGTTAAATGCTTATTCCTGTAAATTATTGTATGTTGCATATTGTATGTGTTTTATTACGCTATGTATAATGGGAGTATTTCCACTAACCACTGAGGTGTATCCGGTGCACACCTGTTCATACCATTATTGCCAACATTGTTACCAATAGTCAGTACCGTTACGTCACCTCACCTCTTCCATTGCCATTGCCCCTATAAAATCACTCCATTTTCCCTTGAGGCTATACAGCCCCCATTGACCCATTATCAATTCTCATTTGGGGCTATACAGTTCCAGGGTGATGTTTAAAATCTTGAAGCTATACAGCCCCAGGGGGTCTGTAATGTATTTTCCATTGAGGATATACAGCCCGTTATCACTACTAACGTGTATCACAAACATCTGGGATTTCCTTTAACGTGCGCGGTATTTTAAGTGTATGGAAAGCAGAACGACCCAATCTTAGTGAGTTAGATCAAAAATGCATTTTACCAGCAAGGAGACTAGAAAAATGATTGGCCTAGATTGATGTGTTTCACAAACGTCTGGGATGTTTCTAAAAGTGCGGAATGTGTTAACTTTATCGAAAAGCAAAATAACCCAATCTTATTTAATTCAAGTACAAAATGGATTTTGCTCACTAAGAAAAACGACTCATTGTATTTGTTGTCCATATCCACTTTACAATGACGGGAGGGGCTCAGTTCTTCCAGACACTGGACATCCAAGAGATGCACTATTTACTGAAGCACAACAAAATATCGTGGAGGTTATTAAATAGATACGAACCAAAATAATAATAATTCAAGATGATTAGCTCCTCTTTGCAGTACAATCTGATTTCTACAGCACCCAACGAAGAGGCTGATCCTCTGGACGCCTATCAATACAAGAGATTCTAAGCCTAAACGAGGCAAAAATCACATGCAACTCCCATTTTTCAGATAATATGACAAGGATTACAAATATCGAAAAATACCTTTATGCAAAAACAAAACACTAAAACAACTAACAAGAATGCTGAACGATACACATTTTTTAGAAGTGTGCCATGTAAGTCTGAGTTGCAAATCTGGATTTAATATGCAGTTATATATAATGAACAACACATTGCTAAGAGGCAGTGCCTACTATTCCGTCAAATGGATCCAATATAGCCTCATAATCAGTGGAGTGGGAGAAAGTGGCATAAAGCATTCTACAGTCCCAGATCATGCATTCGATTGGCTATATTAAAATGGATATCTGGACGAAACAATGATACGCATGGCAGACAAAGCATGTTCTCAACCTGAAATAATCAGGCCAATTAGGTCGAGGTGACATCCGCTGCCAATGCTATCAGGTGGCATGCCAGAATCTTAGTAGTGCTGGCCATTATGATATATATCTCAGTTTGTGCCGTTTCCGCTCAGACATTAGTAAGAACTGTATGTGCTAACTGTAACTTTAATGCATGGACGCGATTATGAAACCACGGACCTTGATGACGTAAAATACATGGTTCTGGGTTTCTTGAACGCGTCCGGTAAAATGCTTTCGACTCTGATTCTTGTTCAGAGCACCAATATATGCGTTTCTAAGCTTGGCAAGTTTACTTTTCGTGTGGCTGTTCGACGCAAGGGTCCAGATTATCGCGTCACGGATTGCCCCCACACAATCCCATACACGGTATTGGGAGAAGACTTGATGCATTGTCCAGCATGATGCATTCTACCCATTTGTCATTCTAAGACTCATGATAGAATGTTTCATATATTTTGGGGTCTGACAAATGGGTAGTGAGGTTTTTCTGTAATCCTGGCGAGCTTAATCGACTGATCCTCTGATGATGTTTCTGTTGATCATGTGCACAGGCCATTCGTTATATCATGCTTAATCTGCCCTACTATATGCGAGAAGGTTATTACACATGGGCCTTTACGCGTTGATATTAATGACGTTCTTCAATGGGTCCCATGCATTTGCGGCCGAAATTAGGACTATTATCTAACTGAAAGTCTTCACCTGGTAGTACACTTTAAAACTGTCCAAGCTTTACGCCGCCAACAAAGCTCTAATGTTCTGGCAGGCAACATGTGGTCGCTACCGCTAGCTCAGCAAGTGTAAAGTTTACTAGAATTTTGCAGAACCTCATTTCATTGTTTTGCAATTCCTGAACTCAACTGGTAAAACGCATGTCCTTATCTTGATGTTGGCCACCTTATACGTTTGGAACACGTCCATATATATAGTTCCTGAATGCAAGTCATACCGCATACCACATGTGCAATGAATAGGTAATAACAGCTAGCAAAGAGGCTCTGCCTCTGCATCTCTATAACTAAATAATTTGCTGACGCTATCTTTGTGCTGTTATTACAGTGAATTACATGAAATGATGTCTTTGCTTATGCGATATGCATCAATGTAAGTACGCGCAAGTCATCCAGGATAATATATTTATGGCACGCTATATACTTACAATTTTGCTCTGTTAATGTCTATCTTATCTCCTCAGGATTATAAAAATCGTATGATAGCATACATAAGCTGTAAGAGATATTACAAACTCTCATTTCTGGATGTATTTCAACAATGTAACCAGGATACTCAGCATCACAATGCGTGTTGTCAAGATCGACTTATCTCTTGAATTCCAGCTAGCCTGCATCTTTCATTTCGACAACCTCGATACTTGCTGCCCATACCAGATCGATTAGTAAGGTCGCACCGATGTATCTTTAAAGCTAGAACTATTATACCTAGAACCTACATCAACATCTAGACTAACTGAATAGATACAGTACTTTACTACACGTTAATCAACTGGAAGATAACTGGAACATTTAACGTTTGCAACATGACATTGAAACAAATTATGTAAAGACGGTATCTATGAATCTCAAAACATACTTTTTTAAAATAAAATATAAGACCAGTTAATATACTGTAATTCAATGAAGCAATAGTTGCCGGGCGGCAATAAGAATACCACATCCGAATAAATTAAACTTTCATATCACTCTCTTCGTGAGGAATTATGATGTCGCTATAAGCAAAATTCCAAGATCAACAAGAATTTTACCTGAAAGGCATCTGAGACTGAAACTTCTATACTAGGAGAACTGAACAGCTGCGTACTTTGCACAAAAAGTATGGTATTGATATTATATTACCAAATGTCTTTCTGAGCACAGGAATAGCAGGGATATAAACTTTGGCATTGGATTCCATGTATGTGGTCTCTGGCTAAACGATATAGTCGTTGAAACTACATATTTATTACAAAAGAGGGTGCTCCCGCCGTACAATGCGGATTTTGAATACCAGGTGGAGAAAATGATCAAACATTTAATTGAATGCTTAGTATAGCATAATCCGTTGCAATGAATTAATGTTCTCGGAGTAATATTGTTTTGTATCCAAAAACACTAAAGCAAACAGTCAAATATAGCGATATTACGATATTGTAGACAATCTCTCTCTCTCTCTTTCTCTCTCTTTCTCTCTCTCTCTCTCTCTTTCTCTCTCTCTTGATAGATAGATAGATAGATAGATAGATAGATAGATAGATAGATAGATAGATAGATAGATAGATAGATAGATAGATAGATAGATAGATAGAAAGATAAATAGATAGATAGATAGATAGATATGTGGGATATATAATTTCATAAATAAATGAACGGTGCTTAATCAAGAACACATTATAATACAATTATACATTTCTACATTTGTTTCTTGGTAATGCAGGTCAGTGTATTGTTCATGGACTCCTTTAAGCCACAGCATAAACTGCTCTAGGAATATTTAGTTAAGTAGCACATGGTATGATTAGGAATCTTGCACGTGATAATATAGGGATATATGTTTAATATGCAAACAAAGAATGACAAACAGTTGAAACATATCTAACCAAACATATTTTAGTTATATACTGGCTTTATTTATTCGCGTTCTTCTTTCTTTCCTTTATTTTGTCTCAAGGTTAGTTTC